>CM076569.1:334166795-334493777 GCA_034641835.2 Pinus albicaulis
GCCTAATTCCCCTGCATCTATTACTAAGAGAAAGAGAGATACATCTACATCTGCTAGTTCATCTACCAGCACAACCACAAATTTGGGTCCACATCTTACCTGTTCCCACTTCCACAACAACAACATTTGCACAGCACATTCCACCAGAACTATTAATTTGTAGCAGTTAGAGCTTTTTAGTTCATCTATAGTCTAAAAATTTCATGTCCATTAGAGACAGCATTTATTGTAAACAGTTTTTAAATTTTGTAGAAATACTTTTTTTAAAAGTATTAAGGGCCGATTGTTTGAGATCATAAATAATTAGTGATCTATTGGAGCATTGTAAGATTTTTTCAAAGCACTGGAGCATCAATACTAAGCAGACCATTCACAGCATTCTTGTGGCTTAAATATTGGTGATGTTTTTCTTATGTTAAAGTGTTTCACTATCATCTCTTCACTATAATCATCTAAATTCCAATTGAAAAACATAAACTGTGATGAATAGGATTTACCTTAGAGTACCTTATTCTGGCTACTTTTACAATTTAATGTTTTCTACTGAAGGCCACACTAAAGAATTGTTAACTTATCTTTAGTTCTTCCTGATTGACTAAATGCCACACTAAAGAATTCTTAATTTATCTTTAGTTCTGTTGAAGGTTTTCATTGTTCTGCCATCACCCACTTATTATTCTGAAAAATCCAGTAAATATTCCTAGCTTTCCCTGAGTTTAATCTGTGAAAAATTGATGCAACCATCCAGTTTACCGTTTGACTCCATTGCCCAATAGATGCTAATTAAATTGAATACAATTAGTCTTCCAAAACCTAAATCAAAACCCAAAACCCAAGTACAATCATAACTATTCTAATATTTTCAAGAAACAAAATTAAATTTTACAGAGAGAACCCTCTCTGAGATTGGAAGGGCTAGATTCCCATCTCGAAGTGGTTTGATATTACATTCTTGTGATTTTTCCTACAGCCTTCAAATTACAGGGTGATAATATACTGGCGACCATACTGCGGAAATCACTCCTCAGTGTTTAAAATAAACCTTAAAGGAAACATTTTTACTTATATTTTCACCTTAAGGTTGTTTTAGGGTTGTTAGAGAAATTTTTCATTAAAAATTAAAATTATGGCTTCCAGAAGAACCTACTATACCAGGTCTCATCCTAATCCACAACCTACTGTAATAGTAGATGATCCTAACAGAATTTTAAAGAAAAACAAAAAATTATAAAGTTTAGGAAGTACAAGTCAATTAATCAAAGCAAATTCCCTTCCCAAAGAATTATCAAGTATACAAGATATTGAATTTGATTTTCCTTTTGAACAATCTTTGTTTAGAACTAAATCAGAAAGTTCAATTTATGACAGTGTGATGGATCCTAATTTCATTTCATTTATTGAAACTAAGAAGGAGACTGTTTCACTTTATTCAAATCAACAAGCTCTAGAACCTTATGATAAACTTGATGCTTTGACTGCGCCTATTTTCAACATTATGTTGAATTGACTGCTTTATCTGCTTATACCCCTGAGCCTTCTACCATCCATTCAGAGTTTGAAAATTCATCTTTATTTAGTTCCACTTCATCTATTACATCCACTTCGCTTCATTCCATTGAATCATTCATCCCTAAGCTTCCTCTTCAACTTAGAGTTTTATTTCCATCTCCAAATACTTCAAGTTCACCTTCTAGCACTGTTGCTTCATTTTCAAGTACTTCAACATCATTTCCAAGTACATCTTCTAGTATTCCAAGCTCATCTGCAAGTACTTCAACCTCATCACTAAGCACCACACATTTACCCCCTAACCAAGCTATAATATTAGCCATGGCTGCCAATAATTCCCCATTGGTCTTACCAGCCCAATTACATGCCATGCCCCAGGATTATCAAAGAAAAATCCTTCAATTTGATGGAACTAATCAATACACTGCACAACAACATGTTAACAAAATGACTGATTACTTTGAATTGCATGAAATTGATGAAGGTGATGTGAAAATGAGATTATTTGTCCAAACCTTAGGTGGAGAAGTAAAAAAATGGTTTAAAGCTTTACCTACCAATCATATTGTTGATTTAGAAGCTTCCCATAGGATTTTTATCAATATATGGGAGAAAAAGAAGAATCCTTTACAAAAAAATTCTGGATATGAACACATTAGAAGATATCCTAATGAATCAATTTAGGATTATTGTACTAGATTAAACAACATCTATAATGCTATTCCAGCAAACATCAAACCCCCACCAAATCTAGCTTTAATAAAAAAATTTGATGGTTTTGATATGGATATGGCATACCAATTGAGAGAAAGAAACCTAGAAACACTAGAACAAATGCAAAGCAATGCAATTAGCGTAGAAGCAAATTTGTTAGCTAAGAGAGCCAAAATGAGAAATGAAAGAAGAGTAACAATAAAGGATGAACCATCTATTGAGATTCAACAATATGATGAGCTTAGTGAAAAGAGTCGCCTTCACTAAGTGGGCCCGTAGGCTATTTTTGGCGCAAGTCTATTTTTAGACTATGTCTATTTTTAGACTATGTCTATTTTTAGACTATGTCTATTTTTAGACATGTCGATCATATTCTATGAGTTGCAGATGATATTTGTGGATGGTTGATCAAGTTGGAAAAATAGATGAAATTATATTTTCATAATATTGGGTGAAGTCTATTTATAGATCGTCAATCTAAAAATAGATGCATGTCGATTATATTTAGCTCTTAATAATAATCAGACTCTAAACAACAACTTATTCTCTTGGAGCACTTTAGTTCAGTGCAAAGATGTGGCACAGCAGCTGACAGAAGGAATTACACTATTCTTGAGGGTTTACTGGAGCTAATGCTGAGGACTTAAATTTTGACTCATGTGACAGAGTTTGGTGGAGTTGTAGAAGTAGTTGGTGGAGTTGTGTTTAGTTTAACTCAGTTAGACACAGTTGAGCTAGTTGTATCTAGTCTAACTTATTGATACACTAGGGAGAGTGGTGTGAATTAATTAATAATTAATTCACTAAATATTAACTCATTAATCAACTGAAGAATACATCAGTTAACTACAGTGCATGGACAGTTTCAGTGGAGACCAGTGGAGAGATAGGTGAAAGGGCAAGATGACTATCAGTTGTGACTATAGTGATGCATTGATTGCATCCAACACTCAGTAGAGATGCCAATGAAGATTGTGCAGTGCAAGATAGGTGGATTTGAGTTCATTCAGAGCCATTATTTAGCAGGGATTGCACAATAGAGGCAGGCTAGCAGGTGGCAGAGATCGGTGCATGGATTTGCTAGATCAGTACCTGATTAGTGTGTAGCGATTGTATTGTACTGAGAGCTTGATATGATCATATTTGTATGAGGATTTTTACATGATCTCTATGACATATATTATATACAGATAGTTGGGGTTTTTAGCTTCAGGCTTTCCCATTAAAACACTTTGTTAATGTGTGTGATTTTTTATGGTTTTATGTGTGCTTTGCAATTGATTTAATTTCCGCATGTGATGATCAATGGTGGAATAGATTATGTATTGTGCATGAAGTTAAAATAGTGTGTGATCAGGAGAATATTGGATATATAACACATTAGTTATATAATTTCTACATGGTATCAAAGCGATATTGATCAGAGCAATTGCAATTATTGAAGCGGTTGAGTTTTGTGCTGGTGGAATTCGAATTTGCTGCAGTGTTTTCTTGGTGTCGAAGTTGAGCATTCATTGCAATGTCTTTCAACAAATTGTGATTGGAGTATGCCCTTGAGGGCAGGTCGAATTATATTGCATGGAAGGACAAGATGGAGGTAGTGTTGGATGATAATGGGTTGAAGGAGTTCATAGATGCAGAAATTCCAAAACCTGCTTCCAGTGATGTTGCCGCACTTGACGCATGGCAAAAGAAGACAGAAAAATATCGAAGGATTCTGTTGGAAGGTGTGAAGGATCACATATTTTCCAGCCTTCACGGTAAAGCTTCTCCATTCTTGATGTGAAAAGCTTTAACAGACTTGTTCCAAAGCAGGAGCGACCAAAGGAAGTTGGCACTTAAAGACAAACTCAGGAAAATAAAAATGGAGAAAGGCAATAGTATACCCAAATACCTCACAAAGTTTTTCCAATGCAAGGATGAGCTGGGAAGTGTGGGGGTTACCATAGATGAAGAGGAATTGGTGAGCTTGGCTCTCCTTGGGCTTTCGAAGAGTTGGCATTGCTACAAGGACTCTGTCAATGGTTGGGAGAAACTGCCAAGATGGGAGTGACAATGGTCGGATCTTGTGCAGGAGGAGATAAGGCGAGGTACCAGGGATGGGTCTTCATCGAAGAATGAAGATTAAGAAAATTGCGCTTTGGTTTCCAAAGCAAGGAAAGGGAAGGGAAATAAAAATCCTTCTTAATCCAATGCAAAAGGCAAGAAGCAGGACTTGTCCAAGGTGAACTCCTTTCACTGTCACCAACACGGACATTACGCCACTAATTGTCCACAGAAGAATAAAAAAAATTAGGCTGCTAGATCTGCAGCTGGAGAGGCCTTAGTCTCGTAGTTTGAGCTACATTTTTCACTGATCGCATGCTTGGTCTCAAGTGTGATGGGATCAGTGTGGTTCCTTGACAGCGGTGTGTCTTTCCATATGAACGAAGACAAATATTTGTTTACTGATCTGGATGAGAAAGATCTTGGAGTGCACATCGAGATGGGCGATGATGGTAGATACAGTGCAACTGGTATTGGGACCATTTCCTTTGAGAGGGAGTCTGGAAAACCTTTCATATTGAAGGATGTCATGCATGTTCCAGGATTGAAGAAGAATTTGATCTCTGTGGTGATGTTGGAAGACAAGGGATATGATGTTTTCTTTAGTGAGGGAAAGGCTTTCCTACGCAATAAGGCAACTGGTAAAACCCAGAGGATAGGGGTTCGAGTTAAGAACCTTTATCAATTGTAGGTATATGGCTGCGCAGTAATGGCAGGCAAAGCAGAAGGAGTGGTGAGCCGAGATGAGGGCGAATTGTGGCACAGGAGATTGGGCCATCTTCACCATGGTTCTTTGAAAATTTTGCAACAGATTTCTACCGGGCTTCCCAAGGGTACACTTGCGCAGTCAGATCAGTGCAATGGATGTACTTTGGGAAAATTTGTGAAATCCACCTTTCATGAGAAGGATAGTCGCGCCACGACAATCCTTAAGAGAATTCACATAGATGTGTGTGGACCTTTCTCAGTAGCTTCGACAGCAAATCACATGTATTATGTGATATTTATGGATGACTTTTCTCATAAGTGTTGGATCTTCTTCATGCAGAAGAAGAGCGAGACATTCTCAAAGTTCTGTGAGTTCAAGGGACTGGTTGAGAAAGAGTCAGGGAAGCAGGTGAAGGCTCTTAGGAGTGATAATGGTGGTGAATTCATCTCTGGATAATTCAAATAATTTTTCAACACAGAAGGAATTCGAAGAGAGCTCATAGTGCCTCATAACCCACAGCAGAATGGGGTAGCGAAGTGAAAGAACAGAATGATCGTGGGTGCTGCACTAGCGATGTTGCATGATTAGGGTCTTCCCATACACTTGTGGGCCAAAGCATGCAACACTGCGGTTTATGTGCAAAATCATTGTCCTCATAGAGTACTTGGCATGAGTACACCCGAAGAGGCGTTTTCTAGTAAGAAGCTTGATATTTCTCATTTGAAGATTTTTGGCTCACCTGTTTACATTCATGTGACGAAGGATTCCAGGAAGAAGTTGGAGCCGACCACAGAAGTTGGGATATTTGTGGGGTACACAGAAACACCCCACAATTATCGTGTGTATTTTCCAGACAGTCAGAAGACTGTTGTGCGACCGAATATCAAATTTCATGAGGAGAAAACCATGAAGTTGTCGCTTGAGAGGGAGCTACACTTGCATGCATATGAGGAGCTACTAGTTCCTAAAGATGAGCCTCAGGATTTGGATTAGCCACAAGAGGAGGTTCATGGAGTGGAAGAAACCACTCATGCAGCGCCAACCATCAAAGGGCGGAAGCGCACTACAGAAGCTGAGCGACTGAATCTTGATGCAGCGCAGAATGTAGGAGCCCCTACATCACAGCGTAGACAGAGATAGTCACCTAACCGATTTACTGGATACATGGCTCTAATGAGCAAGTGTATCATGAGAGAACCATCTTCTTTCGAGGAAGCTATGGAGGACCCTGCATGGGTAGATGCCATGGTGGAAGAGTATGATTCGATTGTCAGAAAAAGTGCATGGGAGATTGTCCCAAGGCCGGAAGGGAAATCAGTGGTATGTTCGAGATGGATCTACAAAGTGAAGAAAGCTGCTGACGGGAGCTTCGAGAAGTACAAGGCAAGATTTGTTGCCCGGGGCTTCTCACAGATCGAGGGGATTGACTATGAAGAAACCTTTGCACCTGTCACAAGGTATTATTCCATACGGACCATCCTTGCTCTCTCAGAGCAGATGGGTTGGCACATTCATCAGATGGATTTGAAGACTGTGTTCCTCAATGGAGTCATTGAGGAGGAGGTGTACATAGAGCAACCCGAAGGTTTCGAAATCTTCAGCAGCGAGTCGCATGTGTGCAGGCTCAAAAGAGCATTGTATGGGCTGAAACAAGCACCTCGTTCTTGGTACACACGAATAGACAGTTATTTCACTGGACTTGGATTCACCAAGAGTGAGGCGGATCTGAACCTATACCAGATTGTGGTGGAGGGTAAGTTGCTAATCATTGTACTTTATTTAGATGATTTGATACTGACAGGTGATGAACAGTTGATACTCTCATGCAAGGCTAATCTTGCAAAGGAGTTTGAGATGAAGGACTTGAGCCTCCTTCATTATTTCCTGGGATTGGAAATTTGGCAGCGAGAGGATGGACTGTTTGTGTCTCAAGGCAAGTATGCTCGAGAGATACTAGAGAAGTTCAACATGCAAGGCTGCAAGCCTATCGACACTCCTCTTCCTGGTGGTTGGAGGAAAGAGGATGCTACATCGGTAGAGGTAGTGGATGCCACTGTTTATCGACAGTTGGTTGGTTCGCTCATGTATCTAGTCAATACACGACCGGAAATATGCTATGCTGTTAACCAGCTTTCACAAGCTATGGTTAAGCCTACCAAGCTCTTTTGGAAGGCAGGAAAGCATGTATTGAGATATCTCAGAGGCACATCGGGATATGGATTGTGGTACAGACAGTCAGATGAGGTGAAGCTGCATGGCTTCACGGATGTAGATTGGGTAGGGAGCCCAACAGACAGAAAGAGCACATCTAGAGGGATATTCAATATCGGGTCTACAGCAGTTTCTTGTTACAACAGGAAACATAGATCTATGGTACTCAGTTCAGTGGAGGTCGAGTACATGGCAACAAGTTTGGTTGCATGCGAGGCTATATGGATGAGGAAGATTCTGGTCGAGTTGTTCGGTTCACACTTAGATCCTATTGTGATATATTGTGATAATCAGAGTTGCATTAAACTCTCGGTTAATCCAGTATTTCATGATAGATCTAAACATATTTACATCTAGTATCATCATATCAGAGATTGTGTGTAGCAGAAGGTCATGTTGCTTTCTTACATTCTAATGAGATAAGATGCGTATATTCTATCATGCAGCCACTAGGAGAAACTAATGTCATAGAGACAGAATGGGGTGGCAGATAATCCCTATCTTGTTGAGAGGGAGTGTTGAGATTTAACAAGATGATGAGCTTAGTGAAAAGAGTCGCCTTCACTAAGTGGGCCCGCAGGCTATTTTTGGCGCAAGTCTATTTTTAGACTATGTCTATTTTTAGACATGTCGATAATATTCTATAAGTTGCAGGATGATATTTGTGGATGGTTGGTCAAGTTGGAAAAATATATGGACTTCTGTTTTTAGACATATTGGGTAGAATCTATTTTTAGATTTCCAATCTAAAAATATATATGTCGAATATTATTAGCTCTTAATAATATTTGGACTCTAAACATTATCTTATTCTCTTGAAACACTTCAGTTAAGTGCACAGATGTGGCACATGAGCTGATAGAAGGAATTACGCTATTCCTGAGGGTTTACTGGAGCTAATGCATGGAGGACTTCAGTTAGAACTCATGTGACAGAGTTGGTGGAGTTATAGAAGTATTTGGTGGAGTTGTGTTCAGTTTAACTCAGTTAGACACAGTTGAGCTAGTTGTATCTAGTCTAATTGATTGATACACTAGTAAGAGTGGTGTGAATTAATTATTACTTAATTCACTAAATATTAACTCATTAATCAACTAAAGAATACATCAGTTAACTACAGTGCATGGACAGTTTCAGTGGAGACCAGTGGAGAGATAGGTGAAAGGGCAAGATGACTATTAGTTGTGACTATAGCGATGCGTTGATTACATCCAACACTCAGTAGAGATGCCAATGAGGATTTCGCAGTGCAAGCCAGGTGGATTCCATTTCATTCAGAGCCATTCTTCAGCAAGGATTGCGTAGTAGAGGCAAGCTAGCAGGTGGCAAAGATCGATGCATGGATTTGCTAGATCAGGACCTGATTAGTGTGTAGCGATTGTATTGTACTGAGAGCTTGATATGATCAGATTTGTATGAGGATTGTTATATGATCTCTATGACATATATTATATACAGATAGTTGGGGTTTTTAGCTTCAGGCTTTCCCGTTAAAACACTGTGTTAATGTGTGTGAATTTTTATGGTTTCATGTGTGCTTTTCAATTGATTTAATTTCCGCATGTGATGATCAATGGTGGAATAGATTTTGTATTGTGCATGAAGTTAAAATAATGTGTGATCAAAAGAATCTTGGATATATAACGCATTAGTTATATAATTTCTACACCATCTACATCAAATAGTAAAATAGATAGTTTAGCAAAAGCTATGGAAAAAATGATGCATAGATTAGAAAATATGGAAAGGAAACCACAATGGGATAATCAACACCAAGGTCCTCAAATAAGAAATCCAAACTTTAGAAAGAATTCCAACACTTTTAAATCTAGAGAATCAGCACCTGATCAACAAATAAGACCACCTTTCCAAAAGAACTATGCTGAAATTTCTCACCAAAATGAATAAGATGAAGACACTCAAATTAACTTAATGGGAATCAATGATGATAGTACTATTTTTATTACACTAGAAGAACAGTAATTATGCATGCTTAAACAATTACAGTTAGAAGCTGGAGAGTCTTTTGATTATAAGCAAGGTTATGAATTTGCCATTAATGAAGTTCATAAGCAATGTAACCTTAGGAGTAAAAAAATGTAGAAGCCCCTACTAAGAAAACTGCCCAAACTCTAACCAAGAAAATAGTAGAAGCTCCTACAACCAAAGTAATACAAATTCTCCCCAGAGAAACCCAGCAAAACTCTAGCTCAACTCAGAAAATTTTCAGTCCTAATCAGAATTTTCTAGTCCAAAAATTGCACCCATTCCTAAAATTGTAGACATTACAGATAATGTTGTTCAAACATCAGTTGATCCTCAAAAATATGTTGCTGCTAAAACAACGGCTTCTGCTAAAACAAAATCTGTTGTTAATCAAAAATCAGTTGTTCCTAAAACTACTGCTGCCAAAACAGCTGCTGAAACTTCAAAAGCTGCCAAAACTACCATTACTACTCAAACTATTCTACAAAAAAATATTTAAAATAGTAAAACAGTGGAAACACAAACAGAAAAACAAATTGTAGATAAAGAAGAGAAAAACACTCAAACTACAGTTAGTAAAGAAGAAATCATTCAGTTAGGAAAAACACAAGCACCATTTAACATCCAAACTGAAATTGCCAAATTGAAAATACCAATTCCTTTAACAGAATTGGTAAAACATGATTTATACAAATCACATATCACTGAAACATTGAACATAAATGAAGGAGAAGACTTGGTTAATCTAAATTATGACCAACCAGAATTACTATTTTGCCCTGAGGTGAATGGAAAACATCAAGAAGGTGGTGTTCCTCCTTTCTACATTAGCTTGAGTATTCATGATCAAATATTACACAATGCTATGCTAGATTCAGGAGCATCCCACAACTTAATGCCAAAAGCTATTATGGAAACTTTGAAACTAGATATCACAAGACCATATAAAGATCTTTTTTCTTTTAATTCTAGCAAAGTGAAATGTCTTGGCCTAATAAAATATCTATGTGTCGCTTTAGTCCAATACCCAGGAAAAAGTATAGCCATGGTTATTGTAGTAGCTGATATCCCTCCAAAGTATGGAATGTTATTATCCCACTCATGGGCAGCAAAACTACAGGGATTTCTACAATTAGACATGTCTTATGCCACAATTTTAGTGTTTGGACAACCCAAAAAGATTTACAGAGAAACTCTAATGAAATACATGGTCAGTAGTACAGAACAACCACAGAACTATCCTATTTGTTTTGTACACTCTGATATGGATTCTTTCATTTTATGTAATTTGGATTCGGGCATAGATAAAAACACGGCTTTAAAACATAAACATAAGGAAGTTGAAAGTGACAATATATTTCATGACTCAATGTGGCACTTAGAATTTGATGGTTCAATAAATAGATTAGGAGCAGGAGCAGAAGTTTGGATTCATAACATGTAAAACTATCATTCTGAAGTTCATGCCTTTAGATTAAAATTTAAATGTACAAACAACATGGCAGAGTATGAAGCTTTAATCTTAGGACTGCGGATTGTTAGAAATATAGGAGGAAAAATAGTTTCTATCATGGGAGACTCAGATTTAATCATAAAACAAATCAGAGGAGAGTATTCTCTGTATAATCCTAGACTAACCCAAAACAGAGAAACAATTTTAGATCTTATTAAAGCATTGCCTGAAATTGACTTTGTTGTGATTCCTAGGTAATATAACATGCAGGCACATAGTTTAGCTACTTTTGCTAGCACTTGCAAACTACCTTTCCAACCAAATCACCAATATACAACAGAGGTAAGACACATGCCTACTATACCAGACAACTTGAAATATTGGCATATTTTTACACAAGATACTCAAATCTACAACTTTATGAATGCTGAGAGAGAATTCCAGAATTGTAACATATATATTGATTGTACAGTAGATGAAACTATAGATAGTGAGATAGATGTAAATAATTTATATTTGATTTAACCCACTAAATTCACTCAAGTAGAAATAGATAAGTTATAAAATTTAGAAATAATAGAAATAGAAAATGATGATTATGAGATTTTAAACCTTAAGAATAAGTTTTTACCTAAGGGATTAGCCCCATTAGGAGATCTTTTTGATTCAAATGATGTTGCAAGAAAACCAAAAATGGAACCATTAAATTCAAACATAGAAGAATGTAACATAGGAACAGAACAAAAGCCTAAGCTTATCAAACTTTCCAAAGAATTACCTCAAGAAGAAAAACTGAAATACACGTATTTGTTTAAATAATTTCAATATGTCTTTGCATGGAGTTATGAAGACCTTAAATCTTATGACTCCAGCATCATTCAACACAACATACCTATCAAATAAGATCAGAAACCATTTAAATAGAAGCTTAGGAGAATCGATCCAGTTCTTATGCCTTTGATTGAAAAATAGGTAAAAAGGATGTATGAAGCATAGATCATTGCACCTATTAGATATTCTGATCAGGTTTCAAACTTAGTTCCCACTAGGAAGAAAACAGGGGAAATCAGAATTTGTGTTGATTTCGACAACTTAAACAAAGTGTCCCTAAAAGATAACTATCCCCTCCCCAAAATGGATCATATTTTACAGAGGGTGGTAGGATCATCCAGGATTTTGTTGCTTGATGGATTCTCTAGATATAATCAAATCTTAGTTCAACCAGAAGACCAACCAAAGACAACATTTACTACTCCCTGGGGTGCTTTCATGTATTTAAAAATGCCTCTTGGATTAATGAATGCAGGAGCTACATTCCAGAAATTTATGGACATATATTTTGCAAAAAAAATTCATGATTTTCTTGTCATTTATCTAGATGATATAACAGTATTCTCAAAAACAGACAATGAACATCTAGATCATTTGAGACAAGTTTTTATTAAATGCAAACAATTTGGTATTTCTTTGAATCCCAAAAAGACTCTCTTTGGACTTGAAGAAGGTAAAATATTAGTACACATAATCTCAAAAGAGGGAATTAGGATAGACCCAGTTAGAATAGAAGCCATTTTGAACATAAGTCATCTTGGAAATATCAAGTAATTGCAAGCATTCTTAGGTAAAATCAATTTTCTTAGAAGATTAATTTCAAATTTAGCAAAATTGATTAGAGAACTGAATAACATGTTAAAGAAAGATTCAACACTAAAATGGACAGTAGAGGCCAAACAATCCTTTGAATCAATCAAAAAATCCCTTACAAGAACACCAGTCCTAATAAGTCCTGATTTCAAAAAATATTTTATTATTTTTTCTTTTTCTTCAGAACATACCATTGCAGCAGTCTTGCTGCAAAAGAATGATCAGGGTTATGAGCAGCCCATTGCTTTTTTTAGTAAATCCCTAAGAGATGTCATACTAAAGTAAAACATAATGGAAAAACAAACACTTGCTTCAGTAAAGGCTATTAAAGACTTTAGATTGTATATTTTATACTCACACATCATTTCATATGTCCAAAATTCAGTAGTAAAGGACATTCTGACTCAGAATGGGCCTGATGGTAAGAGAGGCAAATGGATGTCACAATTTTGGAATCTGACATTGAAATTAAGCCCACCAAACTCATTAAATTACAAGTTTTAGCCAAACTCATGGTTGAATCGAACTGTCAGGCCTTAGATATAAATTTTATTGCTCAATTAGATGATCAGGAAAATATGGCGACTCCACAGATCAGTGAAACCTTTCTTATATTCACCTTGGTATTCTGATATCATATTTGTTTTACTAAACTTACAAGTTCCTCCCGGATTGTCTAGAACTAAAGGTAGAATCCTAAAGTTAAAAGCAATGAAATATTGTATCATAGATAATGCTTTGTTTTGGAAAGATCATGGTGGAAATTTATTAAAATATTTACTGAAAGATGAAGCTGATAAAGTTATGGAAGAGTTTCATGCAGGTGACTGTGGAGGACACCTTTACTTGAAATCAACTGCTGATAAAATATTGAGGGCAAGATTTTACTGGCCCACTCTTTTTGCAAATGTAAGAAAGTATGTGACCTCCTGTGACAAATGCCAGATCTTTGAAAGGAAGAAAAAACTATTACCTTTACCCCTCAAACCCATCTCCACAGAAATTCCTTTTCAGCAATAGGGTTTAGAATTCTTGGTGAAATTCACCCACCCTCCTCAGCCCAGCATAAATGGATTTTGACAACCATTAATTACTTCACTAAGTGGATAGAAGCCATTCCTTCTAGACAAGCTATTGATTTTGTCATCATCTCATTCCTTGAAAACAATATACTGTCTAGATTTGGATGCCCACAAAAGCTCATTATTGATAATGCATCTACTTTCAAATCTAAGAAAATGATTGACTTCTGTAATAAATACCACATTAGCCTTGTCCACTCCACTGCCTATTACCCTCAATGTAATGGACTTGCAGAATCCTCAAACAAAAGCCTGGTTAATATCATCAATAAATTATTAGAAGAAAACAAAAATACCTTGAACAAAAGGTTAGTTAATACCTTATGGGCAGATAGACTCACCACAAAGAAATCCTTTGGTACATTCCCTTATCAACTAGTATATGGGATGGATGTTGTTTTCCATCCTATTTAGGAGTTCTAGTAATGAAGATGATCTAAGAACTGCATGTAGAACCCAATGATATCCATAGAAGGATAAATCAGACTATACACTTGCATCAAACCAGGGAAGAAGTCTATGTCAAATCACAAGTTATCCAAGATAAAATCAAAAATATATTTAATAAGAAAACAAAAGAAGATGATTTTTACATAAGTGATAAAGTTCTTAAATAGGATTCCAGAAGAGAAGAAAAAGGTAAACATGGTAAATTTGATTTTCTAAGGGAATGTCCTTATATAATTTATGGTTACAGAGGTAACAATGCATTATTTTTGAAGGAGTTAGATGGATCAGATCTACCAGGTGGACCTGTCAATGGTAGAATGTTTAAGCATTACTTTTATCCTGATTAACCATTAGTTCACTTTGTTTACTTTGCTCATTGTACATAACATTGCAAATTTTAGTTTGGATTGGATGTTTTTCTTACAAATTTGAAGCCCAAAGAGAAGGCCCTAAGATTTGAAAGACAAAATATCATAAGTATGAATAAATCAGAGCTCAGAAAATAGTTTCAAGCCAAGCATAGTCAAAGTTCAAAGGCTATTGATCTCAAAGTTCTTGACATTTCACCAGGAAATGCCATCCCCATGTGGAGCTACTGTTAGGGTCCTATAATAATAGGATTCATAATTTTGAATTTACTATGATTAGTCTAGTAATATGTACATAATTTTCTTTCTACAAATTGTTTTCCCATATTAAAAAATGTAAAGAGGGTAAGTCCTAAAAGAAAAATCAAAGGACTGAAAGAAAAATATCAAAAAAGAATATAAAATATGAACCCCACCAAAAAAGAGATAAAATAGATCCTGAAAGTGATACAAATTAAAATGCCACTACTTATTACTTTACTTTGCAAAATAATAGTCAAACAGCTTAATCTTAATTATTCATGCTTTAAATTTCATGTTGATAGTTAGAGAATAAATATCTATCCAAACTGTTTAATCTTGGCAGATCAGTAGTTAGGTAGAGAATAATAATGAGCTCAACAGTTTAATCTGAGCCATTGGAATTCATAAGGTTAGAATTAGATAGTTTGCTTATCAAAGAAAAATTAAAGGGTCTGCACGCTTAAATGCACCCAAATAAATGAAGAAAAATGTTAGGGTAGATGATGGGTAGGTAGAAGCAATTTTCACAAGGCATGGATTACAGAAATTGGCCATTTCATATTACTAACTTCCTTCAAAACTCATTTCCCTTGTAAAAATACCTCTTCCCCTTCATATTAACCTTTCCCCTTACTATATTCATTTTTCCTTACAAAAACCTCCCTTTTCCATAGTTAAAAATACATTTTCCCTTCAGAAAAGTAAAATCCCTTTATTAACTTCCCTTTCATTCAAAATACCCCAAAAACCCTTTATCCTATGTATTTGTTTAAAAGTGATATGTCGAATCCCACATTGAAAAATCCTTCCCGATATCAATTTAAACACTAGTTCTTAGTGTATTTTACATTCCTGCACATAACTCATTCTTGCATCATATTTCACTGAACCTAGTTTAATTATATATGGTTAAACCCATTCCCATACTTTTTTAACCATTTTATATTAATTCTCGCTAAACTGTTTAACCCAACTTTACTTATTAACCCACATTATTATATTAACTCCCGTATATACACGTAAACCCCGTATATATTAATTCCCTATTATAAAGTCCTGATCCCCTATATAATAATCCATTGCATATGTATTATAATTCTATTGTATAAATATTCCTCAGCCCCACTTTACATATCCTTGTGCATATATAACCCGCATAACATTATTGCATGACTCACCATGGGCCCCTCCTATCAAAATTCCCGACTATCCATCCAATTCGCCCATCTGTCAGATCTCGATCAATGAAATCCGATGACCAATATCCTTTGTCGCATTTTCGATTGCCCAATCTTTAACAACCCCAAGATCTTGCGAAATAAGTTGTTTTCGCAACCCTGCTCCATGCTACGTGGCAGCCCCTGATTATATCGCATCCTCCAAAATAATACCGCCCACCCACTTTTCATGATGCGAAAATTGTCGAGTTGTTTTCCTCTTGTTAGACTCATATACCAATAGGTGTCATTTTTCATGATTGACTTATTGAACTATGCAATATGTTCAAACCTTTTTCTTATTGCAAAGGTGTTCCATATTCTTAAAAAATCAAAAAAATTAAAAAATGTAAAGAGGGTATACCCTTAAAAGAAAAATCAAAGGGTTAAAAAAAAAAAAAAAAATGGCCCAAAAAGTGAAAGAAATGAACCCCAAACAAAAAAGGGCCAAGGAAAGTGTGCAAGTCCAAATGCCACTACTATTTTATTTTTTGTAATAAACAAAATTGTGTGCAGTTTGTCAAACTTTTGCCACAATTTATGAAGAGTCAAACTGTTTAAACTTGGCTCATTCATTTTTCAATTTCCTGTTGTAGAATAGAGAATAAATATCTGACCAAACAGTTTAATATTGGCAGATAAGTAGATAGGTAGAGTTAATAAAAGGTGCTCAACAGTTTAATCTGAGCCCTTGGATGTAATAAGTGTAGAAATAGATAGATTTTCCATGTAAAAAGAAAAAATATTGATAAGGGTTTGCAAGTCTAAGTGCACCCTAATAAAGAAGAGAAAATGGTAGAGTAAGTAGGTAGGGTAGGTAGATATTGTTGTTGAATTACATGTGATGAATGATGACTTTAAAATGTTTGTAATCTGTTACTTTCATCACCAAGTGCAAAGGCAGAACACCACATTGGCAGAATTTCAGAACACAGCAAGGTCAAAATAATTAACTTCCCATCTCAATTTTTCCCTAACAATTTACTAATTTCCCCTAAATGCTAAGGAATTTGAAGATTAAAGGGACTCAAGGCATTTCCTTGACTTTTGGAGGGACCGGACCCTCGGCCCAATGATTGGAGAAAACCTTAGTATTTAAAAATATTCATCATCATACTCATTCATTCATAAAAATCTTTTCCTAAGTAAAATTTCATTTTACTTAGGAAAAAACATGCAATAATCCATGAAAAGCCCTCAAAATTACTTTTTATTCTGAGTATAAGTGATGAAGTTATGATAATGCAATTTGCTTTTAAAATTCTTCACTTCCTTGGTTATGTTAAAGTATTTTGAGTTTACCTTGTCCTTTGTCATATTAACTCTAATTTATTTATTAAATCCCTATTGAAATAACCTTTTCCTATAGTATATAACGCCTCCTATATAATAACCCAAAAAACCCATTTATTATAAGTTTTAGCCAAAGTTAATTAAATCATACATGATTAAATAAAAATCCCACATTACAAACCCTTTGGCTAAAATATATCCGTATATATTAACTCCGCCCCTATGGTAAATGAATTTCATTAATATATTACCATATAATAAAAACATACGAAAAGGGTTTAAACATGTGTTTTATATGTTTAAAACGGAAAAATAAATAAAACCCGAAGTCTTTAAGCCATTTGTAAACCCGACTCTTTATAAACCAACGAGATTAATTAATCACCTGGATTAATTAATAATCTTTTCAACCGCCAATAAAATCCCTCCCGAAATGATTAAAACAATAAAAAATACATCGGGCCCGCTCATTAACTCCCCCGCCGATTTCACGTCCCAGTCACTGTCCGATCACTCCATCGAAGATCCACGGCGCGCGTTCATTCCGCTACCCATCCTTCGTCCGAATGTTAACTTGCAAAATGTCGGCGGTATTCCAAACAGTGTTTGGCTATGTGTCGTTTACTGTATCGCTTCGCTGCCGATTCGCATAATACCGCCTACTCCCAAAAGCGGTGCGGAAAATACCGCTTACCGCCCATCCCCCGTGACTCGCCTCCCATACGCTGACGTCATCCCATAAAATAATAAAATATTCACCCCCATTTGACTTTGTAAATAAAACAAAAACTCGCGCATTTTTTCATTATTCTGTGTACTGAAAGCGACTGCGCCCTCCATACTGAGAAATTCAAAAAATCTTCTGTCAACTGCTATTTAACCAGATTTTGCTGAAGACCTCTGCCAGTCCATTTTCCCAGCGACCCTCCACAGTCAGCTTGCACCTGTTAATCACAGTTTTTCTTCTAAAACATGTATTTACTCCATTTCACCCTGAACTCTGAAAGAAACTCAGATTTTCTGTTTTTTCACTAAAACAGAGTTAAAATCGATTGCTAGTTCATTCCTTGATCCTAAAGACTGTAAATTATATTCCCGAACTTTCAATTATACCCGTTTCCCTGTCGAAACCTGTAATTCTGCTAAATTTTCATAAAAACCCCCGAATTTCCATCTTTGAATACACAAGAACCAAGAATGGAAGTTCATGTAGCCTTAAATGTTGCTCCATTGAAAGCCCCTCATAGAGAATTGGAATATTTGCCTTTAGTGGATAAAGATTTTCAGATCAAAGACTTAGTTTTCATTGAAAGCCCCCTTCGAATTCATTGTCGCTGCAGAAATAATTATTTGAATGGCTTGGACGTTATTGGGCTATGGGAATCTAATCTCCCGAGATACCTTTTACCCTCAGTCCATATCTTTCCTGAAATTATCCATTATTGCCATGCTAATTATGATCCAATTCAGAGAGCAGTTTTATCCCCAAACTAGAATGTCCTTTTCCCTATTACTGCTCAGTCTATCAATGATATGCTTCATTTTGAACCTGGTCAAAACCTCACTCCCTTTTCCATTGGGGAATTGCTTGAAAAATCTACTCAGTTATCCCCTGAAGAGGTAAAACGCATCTGTCAGACTTTCATGTTACCTGAACATCAGCCCAAAGGCCCACCTCCCCATGCTAGTGCCTTTTTTACTGAAATAGGCCAGATCATTCTGAATATGATTTCTTTTGTCATGGGCTTTAATACTAGTGAGTATGTTGATGAGTTAACCCTAGTATTATTGTCTATCTTCACTCCTGGACAGCCTCCTGCTGTCAAATATGACTTTGCATCATATATTGCAGACAAAATCCATGATCAATTCATGAGATTAGAAAATGAGAAAGTATTCAAATATTCTTCAGTCATTTACCATCTCATGCTCTATTACCAGTCTGAAAACTTTCCTTTCCATGTTCAAAAGCTTAATATTCAAGGAAATCCCAGGTCTGTCATATTTTGGTCATCCATCACCCATAGTTCCAGAGATTCTCCTTATTCCTATAATGAATTCATTGATCTGTTCATACACCCTGCAACTACCTTGTTGACAGGAGTTCCTCCTCCAAGACTTAGCAATGAAATTAAGAAAACTCTGCAACTTTCAAAGCACTACAAAATTGGTGATTGGTACTTGTACCAAAATTATACAGAAGTCAGAATATATGGATGTGAATTATGTCCATTTAAATTGCCAAAGTATGTGCCTATGAGACTTTTTTCTTTAGAGTACTTCAGGGAAATGAATAACTCTGATGTTATTCATTTTTGTAATGCAAAAAAGAAAGCCCAACTCCGAATCAAAGGTAAATTAGGTCCATTTATATGCAATTCTAGGGATGCTGGACAAGAAGCTGAAAGAATACTAGAAGACCATTTCAAATTGCAAAAGAGTTTCTACTGGGCCCCTTATGACCCATTCGGTTTCATCTGTGAAAAAGAATGAAAAATAAGTCAGCACCTTACATCCATCATAGGATTCCAGAAATTGAACAGTATGCTAATAAAGATGAATGGGTGGAGGGAACATTAATTGAACAGGATATTGAAGAAGTCAATACGGACAATGTAATGAAAGATCTTGGAAAAATGCTTGACCTAGAATTTTTTGGGCAAGTACAGGTACCAGACATTGGTCCTTCTTCAGTAGGGAATTTTCAACAGGAAGTATAGGAAAACATTCCATCAATTGCAGTTGAATCCAAAGGAAAAGATAAAGAGCCTGAAATACAAGTGATTGAAACATTCAAAATGACTGAACAACCTCAAACATCTAAGGCTCAACGACAAGTACAAGTTCCTCCTCAAGCCAATCCAGTAGAAATGCCAAACTTGCAAACTCCATTGAATATTGAAAAGGGCAAGAAAAGAGAGGCTAAAGGTCCTACTCCTCCCAAGGAATCTTCAAAACAGCCTCAGGCTAAAAGGCAGAAACTTAATCCACTTCCAGAAGTTGAATCATTTGAAGAAATTATTGATATTCCAGAAAGAGAAGATAGTCAGCAAACAAGTTCAATTAGTGGTACAGACTCTGGTCTTCAAGGAAAGACAATACACAGGTAGCTAAGTACAGAAATATCTTCTTTTAAACCTCCAATGAAAGATGCAGGAGACATAAAAAAGACTTTCATCAGTATAAAATCAAGGAATGATCCACTAAGGATGCAGGTGTATAATCAGTATCTTAAAATGGCTCCACAAAATCAAGAGAGATTGATGTCAGCTTTTGACATTCAACAAGGGAAAATGTTAATGAGCCATTTCAAATCAAAAGTACCAAAACCACAGACAGCAGCTGATTACGTCAGGACCAATTTTGAGGTCCTAGCAAAAGATATTCATCCATTAGATCAAATTTAATTACACAAGCAAACCGGAGAAATGATCTATTCCACCCTTACTGACAAAGCAATGGCAGCTCATAAACTGCAAGATTCTTTGGAGAATACCAGTACACAATTGCAAATTGAAAAAGCTTCTTCCCAAGCAAAGGATAATAGGATAAAATATTTGGAGGAAATAATTATCATTTTGGGTCACAATCTAAAGGATGTTAAGGGTATTGAAGCATTAATTAAAAAGAAAGATGATGATATTGCTGCATTGAGGAAACAGTTGAAATTACCAGCTTCAAGACACCCTCAGAATAATGAAGTAATGAAGGAAAATTCAGAAGAAGAGGTGATGAACTTACTTTTAAAAATGAATGAAAGACTTGTTGAAACAGAAAAAGAACTTGTGCAAGCATTAAAAGATAAAGAGACCATTATTCCAGCAACTACAACACAGGCAGCCATAGGAATAGGTACATCAGTCACAGGCCAACAAGTAGAGCTAACACAGGTAAACACTTCTGATAAGGGTTCTGATGAATTAATAAAAGCAATGAATGAATTAAAATTGCAAGTGACAGAACTCCAGAGCTTAAAATTTCATCTTTCTACTCTGGAAAATAAATATGATCAATCAAAAATGAGTGTTGCTGAGAAGACAAGAGAAATCAAAAGACTAGAAAAGTCAGTTAAAGCATTGGAAAAGGATCTTGCAATGGAAAAACCTTTAGGTGAATTAAAATAAATTCTTTGGAATAATATTATACAGTCAATAAGGAATGTTTGGTCTTCTATTCAAATAATATATGAACAGCAGGATTTAGTCAGATTGGCTCTGGAAGAAATTGAGAAAGCAAGGGAAGAGTTAGGGAATATGCCAGAAGAAGCCAATACTTATCAATTTTTTGAATACTCAGAATAAACAGCAACTTGCAGAATTGGGAATTCAGGACAGGACAGGAACCATATTAGAAATCAAAAGAGTTTTTACCAAAAGAACTTTTTTGCAAAATCTTGAACGAAGGTGTTCAGACATGCAGCAAGAAATTTTTACCTTCAAAGAAAGATTTGGTGTTTTGTTAAATAAAGGTTTGCCCAATCTTGTTAGTGCAGAAGATAGATTAATTGATTTGGAAAGTTTTATTGAGAAAATAAACAAACAGGTTGATGATCAAGCCAGTTCTTCAACCAGTACAGCAGAAGGAACATTGCAAACAGGAAAAAGTATTTATGAAAAAATAGAGAGATTATTTTATCTTGAAAATGAAATAAAACATTTGTTTCCATATCAGCCTAATTTTTTCAAATACACCGAAGCTGATGAAACATTGAGAAAATTGCAAAGAACCAGATTGCCAGAAGTTCAATGGTGGGATGAGATGATGGAACTTTTATAAAATTTATCCTTGAGTGAAATTTGTTACTTTACTGTGGTATATCTTGATAAAGGATAAATAGGTGAATAAAGGTCAAAGAGTATCAGTTCAGCAGTCAAAGTGTATCAGTAAGAATGAAAGAGTATCAGACAAGCAAGGCAGTCAGAAAAGAATTACTCAAGAAGACAGCAACGAGCTAAAACCAAGGAACTGCTTCCATCACATTCTAAAAAGGAGGAATACAACATCAGCTGATTTATCCTATTTACGAGACCATCTGTCTCTACTTTTTTTAACTTATTCATTAGTCACCCTAGATTATATCTCTTTTGTTATGAGATATTTTTAAATAGTTTTTGTATAAATAAGCCCTCGAAAGGAGTATTGAGGGTGGATTCTACTACTTTGCTGTAGCATTGATCTTTTGGAATAAAAGTGCTTTGGAGAATTTCTTTGTGGTTTGCTAGATGATGATTTGAAGCTCAAGACTTTTTGCAGGATTCATGTGTCTGACTACAGTTCAATAAGTCCTTTCTATCCTATCTTTTAAGTTTTATATCTGTTTATAATATCACTGTGTTCCATTTCTGAATAATTGACATAAAAGAATAAATTAGAACTTACTTAAGTGTACTCTTATTTTAATTGCGATTATTCCAAAATGTTTTCTTCTAAACTGCTTATAAGCAACGAATTCTTAATTGCTCTTGTTTCACTGGTTTAAACATTTTGATTACTATAGTAAAGAATTCTTAACTTCTCTTAATTTGTAATCATGCACTTTCTTTCTTTAAACATGTTGAAAGATTCTTAATTGCCTTTCATCTCTTTAAAAATCCATTTCATTCACTTTAATATCCAAAATTGCTCTATGTTTGGCTATCTTGCCCTGAAAAGCCATTTTTTGTGTAAAAACTTAATCCAGTAAAGCCATCCTTTCGACTCCATAGCCCAATGGCTTGAAATACTCAATCGTGCCCTTAGTTGGCGGATTCCACCATTTAAATTCAAACAAAACTCTTGGACTTATAACTAGCCTAATATTTTCTAAGAACAAAGCTAAATTTTAAAGAGAGAGCCCTCTCTGGATTCTATATTTGAAGGTTGGTTTGTGGTTACGTCGGGTTTCTTTCCTTTTCCTACAACTTCAAGGAAGGCCTGAGTGATAACACCGCCTCTATGATGAATACCACCCCTTATTTGAATTTGACCCCGTGCATTAATGTTTAACCATTGTTGGTTAAAAACACATAAAGCCGCCCTTTCCAATATTTTCACTATATGTTTGTTAAAGTATACATAGAAAGAGCTACTTCCGACCTATTCCTAAGAAAAATATTACTCTCTTGACCTATTATCAAGCCATTTCAACCAGAATTCAAACCTCTTTTTGTTAAAGACATTGCAAAATCTGTTTAAAGCAGTATAAAGACCATTGTAGCCCCAACAAAGCCTATGCTGCCTCCAGAACCTCCTTTGCAAGCATAAATTACCCATTCCAGGTATTCCTCAGTGCAAAGGCTTTTTCTTAAGCAAATAAAGTAACCTATTAATTAATTGAACCAATTAGGAACTTTGCAGACCATAAGAAAAGCAATTGTTGCTTCCCAAACCTTTTCTGCAGACCCTAGTCATATTTGCATAGTAGTTCTAAGGGCCTGAACATATTTATTGATCACAAAGAGTAATTAATTGATAAAATAAAACAAATAATGGTTTCCCAAGGTATTATAACAGTCAATCCCCTACAACCTCCAGTTGTAGATGTAGAAGATACTCCCCTTGCAGACAGAGAATTCAAAATTAGCGACCATGTCACTGAGTTCAACCTCCTTAAGCTCCACTGCTGGAGCCATGATAAGTCAATTGACCAAGTTGATGACTTTTACCTTTGGGAATCTAATTTTCCCAAGTATATTGTTCCACAGACCTTCCAGTATCCAGAGGTTATCAAACTCTGTCAAACCAGTTATTTTCCTGACCAAAGGGCCCTTGTAACCCCTGCTAAAGATATTTTATTCACTATCACAACTTAATCAATAAACCAAATGATACAAATTCAACCTAGGCCTGATGAAGCCCCACTGTCGATTGTTATCCTCACTGAGTTGTATTTAAAGATGGATTTCCCTAAAAGATTCTAGATATTCCAAACATTCATTCCCTCATCAGTAGAAACTCCCAAGACTAATCCTCCTTATCCATCTGCTATATTTTCTAAGAGAACCAGGCATATCATCAAAATGTTGTCTTGTATTTTGGGTTATTTTACTGATGAGCATGTTGATGCTTCAGTATTAGGTTTTCTTTCTATTTTCTTCCTTGGTCAACCTCCTGCTTCTATATTCAATTCGCCTAGTACCTCTCTGATACAATCCATGAACAGCTGGTTAAATTACCAGAGGAAGGAATGTTCAAGTATTCATCTGTTTTGTTCGATATATTTCTATACTTTCAACCTAAAATATTTTCAATAAATACTTCACGTATAAATACTTCATTGACTCATTCATCTATCCAATTGTCAACATGCTGAACATCAGCATTCAACCAAGAGTCAGTGATGAAATAAAAAAGGTCTTACAGTTATCAGAACATAGTAGGATAGAAGATTGGTATCTTTATTAGAACCACACAGGGATTAGAGTTTATGGTTGTCAGCTAACCCCATATAGCCAAAATACCTCCCAGTGAGGTTATTTTCACTTGAGTATATCAGGCAGATTCTTAACTCTGATGAAGTTAAATTTCTATCAGCCAAGAAGAAAACACAATTTAAAATCAAAAACCAGATTGGTCCCTTCATCCGCAACAAAAGGACTGCTAGTAAACAGGCAGAAAAGTATCTTCAAGAATTTAGGTTCACTGAAAGCTTCAAATGGAATTATGATCCTTTAGGAGTTATCAGAAAACTAAGGATAAAATTTAATCTAACTCCTTTTGTTCATGAATCCAAGCCAGACACTGAGAAGTACTCCAATCAGTCTGAATGGTTGGAGAACACATTGAAAGAGGCAAAGAAGCAAGGTGATACTAGTTCCATCTTGCAGACTCTAGCCCCACAGGATAGAAACTCTAAAAGGTTAAGAGAAGAAGGATCCTATTTAGCTCAAACCACCACTGAAAAAAAATTCAAACTGATGTACAGGAAGAAGCCCAAATTAAATCTTGTAACTGAACAAGTTGAAACTATTGAGATCATAGATACAGATACAGTGGTAAAAGACAATGCATCTCCAGAAGTTCCATAGGAAACTCACCAGCCTTCAACATATAACACTCATATTATTTAGAAGCATCATAGTGTTGAAGTTTCTTCATCAAGTAAGCCAGCAGATAAAGAGCATGATATCATGCAGAAGTACAAGGAAATAAAGCTTATAAATGAGGCATTAAAGGCAGATACTTATGCCCAATACTAGAAACAGACACCAAGTGACCAAAGCAGGTTGCTTTCAGCATTTGACTATAAGACCAGAAATATGCAGATGACTTTCTTAAAGCCCATAGTGAAGCATCCTAAGTCAGCAACAGATTATAAAACGACATCATATGAAGTTCAAGCTAAATATCTTCCTCTTATAGACCAAATATAATTTCACAAGCAAGCTGGTGAAATGTTGTATTCTACCATGACCAATAAAGCTATGAGTGTGCAAACACTGCAAAATAATCTTGAAAACATCATAGGTTACCTAAATTTAGAAAAGGCTTCCTCACAAGCCAAGGATAATAGAATCAAATCCCTAAAAGAATTGGTCATAGAGGTAGGATATGATCCTAAGAATGTCAAAGTTGCAGAAGAACTCATAAATAAAAAGAATGCAGACATTGCTGCATTAAAGAAATAGCTCAAATTTCCTCCTATTGAACATCCACGGGCCAAAGAATATTACAGGATGCAAGCCAAAAATATGAGATGATGAACCCAATTGAAAGAAATGGAAAATGATATGGATAAGTTAGTGCAGGAGAAAAATGCCATCATGGAAGAAATCCCTGTCACTACTATTCCTACAGTCACTACAGTAGTTCCTTCTACTTTAGCAGAATCATTAGCCCCATTAGTTCCAACAGCTACAGCACTTCCCATTACATCAGCAACTACTTCAGCAACATATTCAACAACAACAGTAGCACAACCTAGTGATGAAGCAGGAAAACTAGTTAAAGCAATGCAAGAAATGTCCTTCCAGACTAATCAAATAAATAGACTTAAATAATATTTAAAAATTATAGAGGATGAGAAAAAACTAGTACAAATGATGCACAAGAATGAAGTACAGAATACAAACATATTGACATAGAAATTGCAGAAGGTAGAGAAAGAACTAACATTGAAAGAACCACTTTCCCAAGCCAAGAATAAATTGTAGGCCAATATCATTGAATCTACCAATGATATTTGGCCATCCATTTAGGTTATGTATGAGCAGAAAGATCTTATCAAAGCAGCAAGTGAAGCCATTCAGAAAATCAAGGAAAAACTTGGTAAAAATCCAGAAGAGGCCAATGAAATCATTAAGTTTCTTAATTCCAAGAACAAAAAGGAATTGGAAGAAATTGGCATTAGTGACAGGACTGAAACAATTCTTGAAGTTAGAAAGGTAATTTCTAAAAAGAACTTAATGGTTCAACTGGAAGAAAAATGTCAAAACATGGAGATTTCCATAACCGGATTCGTGATGAAGGTTGATATTTTTAGGTAGAAAGGCCTACCAAATCCATTGGTTATCAATGACAAATTGATGAAACAAGAAGATGATGATAAGAAAATTAGAGAAGTGGCAAAGGAACAAGCCAACAATTCAGCCATGCAAGGAATTCCAACAGGAAAAGTACTCTATAAGAGTTTTGAAAATATCTTTGACCTCCAGCATGAGGTAAAGCATATATTCATTAACAAGCCTACATTTGCAAAATATACAAAAGATGATGAGATATTCAGAAGAATGGTAAAGATCAAGCTATCATATGAAGAAGCTTGGGAGAAGTTATGTGATTTACTTTGAAAGTAAAAAGGTGAAACATATCATTTAGGATGAAAGTGAAAGATAGAGCAGGCAGTTTAAAGTGGAAAATAGCAGTAACAGATAAAGGTTAAAACATAGGAGTTAAAGAGTATCAGATGAAAGACAAGTTTAAAGTCAAAATAGAGGTGACAAAGATTAGTTAAAAACATCCAGCATAAAGGACACTCAACAAGCTAAAAGACAGTTAGCGTTGAGTAACAGCAAAAGATCAAACAACAAAATAAATAAAAGCAGGGATAGCTTGCATTAGTTAGATAACTGTCTCTATCTTCTTGCATAACGATATTTATTTTTCCTTGAATAATTCCTAAGACAGTTTAGGATCTTTTGTAATAATTTTTGCATAAATACTTCACAATTCGAAGTATTTTGTGTGGATTGTGGATTGCTAAACATTTCTATAGTTGCATTGATATAAACGAGAGGGTTCTTTGTGCCATTTTCAAGTCAGCAGACTAGATTGAGAAATAAAGACATTATATTATAGGATTCATGTGTTGGGCCACTTCAGTGAAGTACTTTCAATTGTTCCTTTTTATTTTCTGAATTATTTCACATACTTGCATGTTTTCTAAATCTAAATGTATAACAGGAATTTTATTTCAGAACTTGTTTAAAAACACTCTGTCTTGAACTGTTATTTCATTTTCATGTTTTCAAATGATATCCAGATTAGGGAATTCTTAATTTCTCCCTAGTTTCAATTGACCTCTGTCATTTTCCTCATTATCCGGACCTGAGAATCCTTAATCACTCTCTCATCCCGATTGAAACCATTTCATCATCCAACCTAAAGATATGAATTGACTCTACTACCTTTCCTTGTGAATACTTCCCTTTAGAACTTGATCCTACTCTATTTCTTGATACATTGACTCCATTAGCCCAATGGAAAATAAACCTGCATATATCCATCTGAATCAGTGATTCCACCACCAAACCAAACCCAAAATCAAAAACCCAATCAATCTTACATAACTAGCCTAAAATCAACTAAAAACAACAAATTTAAATCATAAAGAGAGAGCCCTCTCTGAGCATTAGGAAGGCTAGATCCTAAGCTTAAAAGTAGGTTTGTGGTTACCTCTAATATTATTTTAAAAAAATACTAACAACCCTGAGAATTATTGGAGTGATAACATACTGGCTGGCCAAATATCATTGATAGATTCAATGATATTGAAGATGATTATGCTTTCAAGTAAAAGACTGAAGAAATAGTTTCAGGTTTAATATTGAGGATACAACTAATCAATTAGTCATTGAAGGCCTAGAAGCACAAATCATACATCATGCTTTTGATGATCCTATAGCATATTATATGGAGATTATTTTTATTTCAAGTCTGCAAACATGTTTTCTCTATGAGGATCAAATACATCAGCAGTTTCCATTACACATCATATCTTTGATTATGAAGACACATGATCAAGTTATGCTTCCAATTTTGATGACAAGCAGTCAAATTATCGATTCATTTCTAAAGCTACTTGACTGGCTTCATTGCCATTTTTGTATTACCTGATTCAATAATATTATCAGTATATTAGAGTAGGTAGATGAGTGCAAATAAGTGCAGTGCTCTGAGCATCTTTCAGTTTCAGTTCAGTGTGTTTTCAGGTTTCATTTTATAGAAAAGGTTTTGTTTTAGTATGCTATGTTTAGTCACAGAGGTTATATAACAAAGCATGTGCAGGCTTGGGATCGGCCCAATGGATCAAGCCGCTAGTCGACAGTGTTCTTGACATCTCACAAGGACATGCCATCCCCAAGTGGAGCCACTGTTAGGTTCCTATAATAATAGGGATCATAATTTTGAACTGAATATGATTAGTCTTGTAATATTGTACATACTTTTGCTTCCTGCAAAATGTTTTCCTTTATTAAAATAAAAAATGTAAAGATGGTGCAGTCCTAAAAGAAAAATCCAAGGACAAAAATAAAAGAAGATATATATATATATATATATATATATATATTTATTTATTTATTTATTTATTTAATAAAAACAATGAACACCATAAAAAGAAGAAAAAAAATGTTAGGTGTTAGTTGCTGTAAACAAAGAAGGCACAATAAAATGTTAGGGAAACTAAATAAAAAGAGTAAAAGGTTTTGGAATACATAAGGTTGCTAGCTCAAATGCACCTTCATCATGCTTAAATCCTATGTTTCATGTGCAAGAGGAATTATCAAAGAAGGAGGACATTCACAAAGGTTATATATCACTTTGGGTATTTACCCTAAAGTTATATGTGTTATTAATATTAAAGCTCATTCACTAATTTCCCCTCATTCACTAAACCCCTTACATTTCTATTTTATTAATTTCCCTCCATTCATTTTTTCCCCTTCAAACTCATTCCCTAAGTTATTTGTTTCCTAACTTACCCCTTATTTACATATTCCCTTCATTACCACTTCATTACATTTTATTCCCTAATATTTTTCCCCTCCTAAAAACCCTTTTCCCATTGAAAATCCTCTTTTTTCCCCTTTGAAAAACCCCTTTTCCCTTGCTAAACCCTTCATTCCCACACATTATAAACTATCCAAAAGTAAATCCCTTTTTTACCCCTTACTTCACAAACCCCTATTAATTAAAGTTCCTATACTACCTCTTCCTCTTGCAAAGTCAACCTATGGCCCACCTTGCACTAAGAATTAAACTCCCTGCATTTTATTTAGCTCGAAATTTGAAGAAATAAATGAACCGTTAAAATTATTTTTCACACCCCAGCTCATCCGACATGTAACACCAAAAATGAGTGCGAAATGGGCAGTTTTATTTTTACCAGGTTTTACCAGCTGTCACTCCCACATTCTATCGCACTCCTCTCTGTATACCACATACTACTTGCTCCCCATGCTAAAACCATTAACTGTTTGGATTTTAAATCTTATGAAATTGTGGTGGGAATGTAGAGTGAATTAATTTATGTGAAATACAGAGATATGAGAATGCGGTAATATTTCAAAGCTATGGGTGAAACCATACTTGAGGTAAAATTATATAGCTACAGGCAATATGAGACTAAGGTTGTGGAATGATATTCAAAGGTAAAATGGTTTTACTGGGACACATGAAATAAAATTCAGGGATGCCATGAAATTATCAGAGAAAATAAAAGGGAAAATTTCATATGAAATTAATCTACAGGTGAAAGTAAAAGAGTAAAGTAAGAATATTCTCCCAACCATACAAATCAACACATGGTTTTGCAAAACCATCCAGGTATTCTACTAGGGTAAAAGGAATTTACATGCAGATAAAATGAATTTACTAAGGAAGGGGTAATACCATGGGGGCGTCACCGATAAAGAAATATTATATCACGTGTGTTCATATTGGGGTAAATTTTTTTTTAAAAACCCAAAACATTATATTGGACATATAACTATGGGTTAGAGGGATTTTTTTTATTACATAGGGAATATAAATATTTTAGGGTATTTATTATTGATTTATTTGGCCAAATGGCTTGTTGTGTGGGCTTGTCAAAATAAAAATAGCGCGTCCTACAGTTTTTTCATTCGAGCACATTCCATTGCACAGGACGATTTCCATTTGCGTTCGATTCAGATTTAGCAGAGGCCGCCATTGGCATTCGATTCATCAGAGATTTAGCATAGGCCGACCATGAGTTTAGCCATTGCAGCACATTCGATTCAGCACATTTCCATTCAATTCAGCAGAGATTCAGCAGGCCGCACCATTTCCATTCGATTCAGTAGAGATTAAGTAGAGGCCGACCATTTCCATTCGATTCAGCAGAGGCGAATGGGCATTGTAGACATCAGAGGCAGACGGGCACCATTGCAGACAGCAAAGGCGGATGGACTAGGGTTTAGACAGGAGGCAGACAAATTTGAGATTTGCAAGCCAACTCTCTTGTCTCTATTGTAGCTGCTGGTGATATCCTCTGGTAATTTACTTCATATAAGATATCTCTCTAATAATAAATGCAGATTTCTATTTGCATATACCTATTACAGGTATCTCTCTCATATAATAGGCATTGTTTTCTGCATCTTGCTCTATTCTCAGACCTACACAGGCAAGCTTAAGAAATTCCTATATATGTGTTTTTGTTTACTAGACCTAAATTCCAGTTCTAAGGTCCCTACAGTTTTTTCTTTTAACTTGATAACTTCTAACCAAAGAGCTTATAAGTTGAAAATACAATTGGGTTGTTGTCTTGATCGGTGGGAATTTACCAGAACTAACCCAGGTTGTATTCCTAGCTCTCTCTGTAATGGCTTACATGAGGATCCTGTTGTATGAGTAGGGCTACCCTAACTAATGGTATGGGTAGGGCTTCCCTAACTAATGGGCTTTTACAACTCATCCCCTACCTTTTTTTGTGGGGAAGTACCAAGGATGACAGAGATCACTATGAACAAAATGGCTTTTATAACTCACCACTACCATTTTGTGGGGAGTTCCAAGAATCACTGAGATCACTATGAAAAAAATGGCTAAAGGTAACGTTTTAGGCCTCGGCCCTAGGGAAAGGAGATATTTTCCATCTGAAACCCCCTTGCAGGGATACAACCACCTTACCCTTTTGGGTTTTGCAGTGTTGGTTACTAATGGGTTTTAAACTTGTGAGACAGCCTTGAAGCATCAGTGTATGTCCTTGTGGATTTTGAACTTGTGGCACAGCTCGGTAGCATTAGTTCATATAACCAGAGATGATCATAATCGTAGGCTCTTAACCCACAAAGAGAACGTGATCACCAAAGTGTTTGAGCCATAAGTTTATGTAGCTCAATATCTATGTGCATGAGTGTTTGACATTAGCATAACTCAAGGATTAGCATAGAGGATTTGTCCTAAAGGTTTTAGTGAAATTTCCTCATTTCCTCGCAGATTTTCTATATATACTAGGTCCATTTGAAGTTAACAACCCTAGTATGTGAAGAACTACATGAATACGGTTAGCAGTGTAGTCAATATTTCTTTAAAATCCAGTGTGAATATTATTAGGCTCATAAAAATGTTTGGATGAATTTAATGTCGGTGGATTCATGGGGCTACTGTTTCGCAGGGGCTTTGTTTGGATTCTCACAACTGAAAGTGTTGGAGGTTGGTTTATCAGCTTCAATGAAGGTTATGGAAAAACAATCAGATAACTCTAGTTCTACAGTAGATTCTAGCTCAGGAAGAAACAAAACTACTGACATTGCCCCTGCCCCTTCCTTGAAAGGAAACATCACTAGTACAAGCTCGGAAAAGACCATTGCCAAAGCCATCAGAGTGCCTACAAATAGTACGACTGCAGTAAGTGCCACATCAGGTCAGATTTGGTGTGTAGCCATCAGCGGTATAGCTAATTCAAGGTTGCAGACTGCCCGGGATTATGCCTGTGGACTTGTAGGAGAAGACTGTGGACAAATCCAGAAAGGAGGCTCTTGTTTTATTCCTGAAAGTGTCTTTTCTCATGCTTCATATGCTTTTAACAGTTACTACCAAAAGAACGGGATGGCACCAAGAACCTGTGATTTTGCAAGTACTACAGTAATCACTACTACAGATCCAAGTAAGTGGCACTTTAACTATTGGCATCATTATTTTCTTTAGAATTTTCTTCCTGTAAGTTGGTAGCATTTTTTAGGGGAACACTTTAAGTGGGTAGGTTCTGGAAATGGTATTTTCCAATGTGGTTTTGAACCTTTGACCATGTCAATGGATCTTTCCTTGGTGTTGAAAAATCCCTGTAATTAGGATTAAATACAATATATGATAGCCCTAACCAATTTTTTTAATAATGAAAAAGTAATCCCTGACCGTTGATTTAAAAAACTCAAGGTGGAAAGGCAAGTAAGGGCCAAGGCAAAATGCTCTCTTACATAATCTAGGAAGTTATTGATCTCACCACCTCGTATTCCATCTGTCGCAAGTATGAGTTAAGTTTTCTGGAGTTGTTCTCGTTTTCCACCCTTATGATCAAGTTCAACATACTAGTGTGTGTGTATATATATATATATATATATATATATATATATAGGATTTATCAGAAAATTAGGAAACTCTATTTGAAATTCAAGGTTTTGCTATGAAATTTCCATCTGCCTACATTAGCATTTAAACCATCGTGGTATAGCCTCGATTCAAGGTTGTAACCGCCCGATTATGCCCGTGGACATGGAGGAGCAGACCGTGGACAAATTCCATGAGGCTCTTGTTTTATTCCTTTTACGTTGTCTTTTCTCATGCTTCCTATATGCTTTTAATGCTTACTACTAAAAGAATGGGATGTATTGTTGAACTCCGTGATTTTGCAAGTACTGCAGTAATCACTACTACAGATCCAAGTAAGTGGCACTTTAACTATTGTAATCATTATTTTATTTAGAATTTTCTTCCTGTAAGTAGGTAGCATTTTTTAGGGGAACACTTTAAGTGGGTAGGTTCTGGAAATGGTATTTTCTAATGTGGTTTTGAACCTTTGACCATGTCAATGGCTCTTTCCTTGGTGCTGAAAAAGCCCTGTAATTAGGATCAAATACAACATATGATAGCCCTAACCAATTTTTTTAATAATGAAAAAGTAATCCCTGAGTGTAATTTTAAAAAACTCAAGGTGGAAAGGCAGTTAAGCGTCAATGCAAAATGCTCTCTATATAATCTAGGAAGTTATTGATCTCACCACCTCGTATTCCATCTTTCGCAAGTATGAGTTAAGTTTTTTGGAGTTGTTCTCGTTTTCCACCCTTATGATCAAGTTCAACATACTAGTGTGGATTGCTATCTCCACCGCTCCCTTCCTCAAGCTGCACTTTGTCCAACACTGCCCTCAACTGATAGCTTCTCTACTATTGAGCTTCTTTCCCTTGTATGATGGACACCCTTAATAGGCATATCTAGAAGTGTATGTTTCTATCTCCATTAGATAAGTTGAAAACGGAGCAAGATGTGGAACCTTCTTTAATTTGTATCATACTAACAAATCTCCTTCTTCTTATGTATGTAAAATAGAGGGTTCCTCGAGGCAAGGAGGTCAGTCTATACCATAGATCTTATTATGCAAATAATTCACCTTCATATAGATTCATTGGAGTTGTCCTGAAGCATATGTGAAGTATACTTTGTGTGTTTGTGTATATATATATATATATATATATATATATATATATAGGATCTGACATAGCTATTTAGGAAACCTTCATTTGAAATCTGAAGGCTGTGCTATGAAATTTCCTTCGGTCTACTAGCATTTATACCATCAGCGGTATAGCTGATTCAAGGTTGCAGACTACCCTGGATTATGCTTGTGGACATGGAAGAGCAGACTCTAGACAAATCCAGCAAGGAGGCTCTTGTTTTATTCATGACAGTGTCTTTTCTCATGCTTCATATGCTTTTAACAGTTACTACCAAAATAATGGGATGGCACCAGGAACCTGTGATTTTGCAAGTACTGCAGTAATCACTACTACAGATCCAAGTAAGTGGCACTTTAACTATTGTCATCATTATTTTCTTTAGAATTTTCTTCGTATAAGTAGGTAGCATTTTCTAGGGGAACACTTTAAGTGGGTAGGTTCTAGAAATGGTATTTTCCAATGTGGTTTTGAACCTTTGACCATGTCAATGGGTCTTTCCTTAGTGCTGAAAAAGCCTTGTACTTAGGATCAAATACAACATATGATAGCCCTAACCAATTTTTTTAATAATGAAAAAGTAATCCCTGAGTGTAATTTTAAAAAACTCAAGGTGGAAAGGCAGTTAAGCATCAGTAAAAAATGCTCTCTACATAATCTAGGAAGTTATTGATCTCACCACCTCGTATTCCATCTGTCGCAAGTATGAGTTAAGTTTTCTGGAGTTGTTCACGTTTTCCACCCTTATGATCAAGTTCAACATACTAGTGTGGATTGCTATCTCCACCACTCCCTTCCTCAAGATGCACTTTGTCCAACACTTCCCTCAACTGATGGCTTCTCTACTATTGAGCTTCTTTCCCTTGTATGATGGACACCCTTAACAGGCATATCTAGAAGTGTATGTTTCTATCTCCATCAGCTAGTTGAAAAGAGAGCAAGATGTGGAACATTCTTTAATTTGTATCATACTAACAAATCTCCTTCTTCTTATGTATGTAAAATAGAGGGTTCCTCGGGGCAAGGAGGTCAGTATATAGCATAGATCTTATTATGAAAATAATTCACCTTCATATAAATTCATTGGAGTTGTCCTGAAGCATATGTGAAGTATACTTTGTGTGTTTGTGTGTGTGTCTGTGTATATATATATATATATAGGATCTGACAGAGCTATTTAGGAAACCTTCATTTGAAATCTAAAGGTTAAGCTATGAAATTTCCTCCGGTCTACTAGCATTTATACCATCAGCGGTATAGCTGATTCAAGGCTGCAGACTGCCCTGGATTATGCCTGTGGACATTGAGGAGTAGACTCTGGACAAATCCAGCAAGGAGGCTCTTGTTTTATTCCTGACAGTGTCTTTTCTCATGCTTCATATGCTTTTAACAGTTACTACCAAAAGAATGGGATGGCACCAGGAACTTGTGATTTTGCAAGTACTGCAGTAATCACTACTACAGATCCAAGTAAGTGGCACTTTAACTATTTTCATCATTATTTTCTTTATAATTTTATTCCTGTAAGTAGGTAGCATTTTTTAGGGGAACACTTTAAGTGGGTAGGTTCTGGAAATGGTATTTTCCAATGTGGTTTTGAACCTTTGACCATGTCAATGGGTCTTTCCTTGGTGCTGAAAAAGCCCTGTAATTAGGATCAAATACAACATATGATAGCCCTAACCAATTTTTTTAATAATGAAAAAGTAATCCCTGAGTGTAATTTTAAAAAACTCAAGGTGGAAAGGCAGTTAAGCGTCAGTGCAAAATGCTCTCTACATAATCTAGGAAGTTATTGATCTCACCACCTCGTATTCCATCTGTCGCAAGTATGAGTTAAGTTTTCTGGAGTTTTTCTCGTTTTCCACCCTTATGATCAAGTTCAACATACTAGTGTGGATTGCTATCTCCACCGCTCCCTTCCTCAAGATGTACTTTGTCCAAAACTGCCCTCAACTGATGGCTTCTCTACTATTGAGCTTCTTTCCCTTGTATGATGGACACCCTTAACAGGCATATCTAGAAGTGTATGTTTCTATCTCCATCAGCTAGTTGAAAAGAGAGCAAGATGTGGAACCTTCTTTAATTTGTATCATACTAACAAATCTCCTTCTTCTTATGTATGTAAAATAGAGGGTTCCTCGGGGCAAGGAGGTCAGTCTATAGCATAGATCTTATTATGCAAATAATTCACCTTCATATAAATTCATTGGAGTTGTCCTGAAGCATATGTGCAGTATACTTTGTGTGTTTGTGTGTGTGTGTGTATATATATATATATATATATATATATATATATATATATATATATATATATATATATATATATATATATATATATATATATATATATATATATATATATATGATCCGATGACAGAGCTATTTAGGAAACCTTCATTTGAAATCTGAAGGTTGTGCTATGAAATTTCCTTTGGTCTACTAGCATTTATACCATCAGCGATATAGTTGATTCAAGGTTGCAGACTGCCCTGGATTATGCCTGTGCACATGGAGGAGCAGACTCTAGACAAATCCAACAAGGAGGCTCTTGTTTTATTCCTGACAGTGTCTTTTCTCATGCTCATATGCTTTTAACAGTTACTACCAAAAGAATGGGATGGCACCAGGAACCTGTGATTTTGCAAGTACTGCAGTAATCACTACTACAGATCCAAGTAAGTGGCACTTTAACTATTTTCATCATTATTTTCTTTAGAATTTTATTCCTGTAATTAGGTAGCATTTTTTAGGGGGACACTTTAAGTGGGTAGGTTCTAGAAATGGTATTTTCCAATGTGGTTTTGAACCTTTGACCATGTCAATGGGTCTTTCCTTGGTGCTGAAAAAGCCCTGTAATTAGGATCAAATACAACATATGATAGCCCTAACCAATTTTTTTAATAATGAAAAAGTAATCCCTGAGTGTAATTTTAAAAAAATCAAGGTGGAAAGGCTGTTAAGCGTCAGTGCAAAATGCTCTCTACATAATCTAGGAAGTTATTGATCTCACCACCTCGTATTCCATCTGTCGCAAGTATGAGTTAAGTCAGAGTTGTTCTCGTTTTCCACTCCTTATGATCGTCTAACATACTAGTGTGGATTGTGCTATCTCCACCGCTCCTTTCCTCAAGATGCAGTCTTTTTCCAACACTCGCGCTCAACTGATACTTTCTCTACTATCGGTAGCTTCTCTTTCCTCAGATGATGGACACCTCAATGTGAATATCTAGAAGTGTATGTTTCTATCTCCATCAGCTAGTTGAAAATAGAGCAAGATGTGGAACCTTCTTTAATTTGTATCATACTAACAAATCTCCTTCTTCTTATGTATGTAAAATAGAGGGTTCCTTGGGGCAAGGAGGTCAGTCTATAGCATAGATCTTATTATGCAAATAATTAACCTTCATATAAATTCATTGGAGTTGTCCTGAAGCATATGTGAAGTATACTTTGCATGTTTGTGTGTGTGTGTATATATATATAGATATATATAGGATCTGACAGAGCTATTTACGAAACCTTCATTTGAAATTTGAAGGCTATGCTATGAAATTTCCTTCAGTCTACTAGCATTTATACCATCAACGGTATAGCTGATTCAAGGTTGCAGACTGCCCTGGATTATGCCTATGGACATGGAGGAGCAGACTCTGGACAAATCCAACAAGGAGGCTCTTGTTTTATTCCTGATAGTGTCTTTTCTCATGCTTCATATGCTTTTAATAGTTACTACCAAAAGAATGGGATGGCACCAGGAACCTGTGATTTTGCAAGTACTGCAGTAATCACTACTACAGATCCAAGTAAGTGGCACTTTAACTATTGTCATCATTATTTTCTTTAGAATTTTCTTTCTGTAAGTAGGTAGCATTTTTTCGGGGAACACTTTAAGTGGGTAGGTTCTGGAAATTGTATTTTCCAATGTGGTTTTGAACCTTTGACCATGTCAATGGCTCTTTCCTTGGTGCTGAAAAAGCCCTGTAATTATGATCAAATACAACATATGATAGCCCTAACCAATTTTTTTAATAATGAAAAAGTAATCCTTAAGTGCAATTTTAAAAAACTCAAGGTGGAAAGGCAGTTAAGTGTCAGTGCAAAATGCTCTCTACATAATCTAGGAAGTTATTGATCTCACCACCTCGTATTCCATCTGTCGCAAGTATGCATTAAGTTTTCTAGAGTTGCTCTTGTTTTCCACCCTTATGATCAAGTTCAACATACTAGTGTGGATTTCTATCTCCACCGCTCCCTTCCTCAAGCTGCACTTTGTCCAACACTGCCCTCAACTGATGGATTCTCTACTATTGAGCTTCTTTCCCTTGTATGATGGACACCCTTAACAGGCATATCTAGAAGTGTATGTTTCTATCTCCATCAGCTAGTTGAAAACAGAGCAAGATGTGGAACCTTCTTTAATTTGTATCATACTAACAAATCTCCTTCTTCTTATGTATGTAAAATAGAGGGTTCCTCGGGGCAAGGAGGTCAGTCTATAGCATAGATCTTATTATGCAAATAATTCACCTTCATATAAATTCATTGGAGTTGTCCTTAAGCATATGTGAAGTATACTTTTTGTGTTTGTGTAGATATATATATATATATATATATATATATATATATATATATATATATAGGATCTGACAGAGCTATTTAGGAAACCTTCATTTGAAATCTGAAGGTTGTGCTATGAAATTTCCTTCGGTCTACTAGCATTTATAACGATGTGATGGTCTCTCTTTCCCATGAACCATATCTTAAAAGAAAATTTCAAAGAAGTGTTACTCAAGCTTTCTCAAGTACACCGCCATGGGTTAATTACAAGAGTGACACATGGTTACACCATGTACAAAGTTCAAACAACCTCATGTTTTTTTTAGACTGTTAAGCAAGGACTTTTGGATTTCAGTGAGTTTGTCCAGAATCCAGATAACCCGGGTCAGGTAGTTGATTGTGCATGGAGTTATAATCTGCTTTACTCATGGGGTATCTCTTATATTCCTGTTTCGACCTATTCACTTCTCTATTCAATCCAACTAGCCTTCAATGTTGTATTTGCATTGATATTGAACATGCAGAAAATTACTCCATATATCTTGAATTAATTGGTTTTTCTGAATTTGGGTGCAATCTGCTTGTCGTTCATTCAGATGGTGACAGGCCTAAGGGAGTTAATACTGCCAAGTACATAGTAGGCTTCATTTTCATTGTTGCAGCTTCTGCAATCTATCGGCTGCTTCTTCCATTGATGCAGCTTGTATTCAATGTGGTTATAAAGAAGGAGACCTTTGCAGTGGTTCTGCAGATGCAAATTTTCACATCCATAAATGCTATTGTGGTATGCATAGTTGGATTTTTTGTTAGTGGGGAGTTCAGAGATATGAAAAAGGAGGCTGAGAAGTTCACAATGGGGACAGTTTCCTATTATATGACACTGACATGGTCTGCAATAGGTTGGAAGGTTTGTTCTGTTGGTAGAGTGGGTTTAATATTTTTGGTTTCTTCCTTGTTCTCAAATGTGATTAGCACTCTGGCCCTCCCTAATGAATCTAGTATTGGGGCCAAATATCTTGCAGGAATTGCTCACATTAAATTAAATAAGATCAAAACAATAAAAATTAAATTAAATGATCAAGACATTTTTCAAGTTAACGAATCAGTTGCTTCCCAGCCTAAGACTGATGTACCTAGGAAAGGAAAGTTAAAAATAGAGTACAGAATAAGCATTTAGCTCCTGAGACCATTCCTTAGGTTGTTGCACCCACTTTACCTCTTGGTCCACTTGTAAGTTTTGATGTTGCACAATAATTATTGAAGGTGAGGATCCTTGTTCCTCTAGTTGACTTGTTTAAGATTTTTGGGTAGAGATGCACTATTATGCAATCACTAGCTGTGCTATCAGACGGACCTAATATCATCATCAAACAAGCCTACAAAGAGTATATAAAACATAGATAAGCATCATTAGAAATACTAGGTAAATCTGAAAAAGTGAATGCATATAAAAGACATTTAAAACAGCTAATGGACTAGCTAAGGGAAAGAAAGATATGTGTAGATTCCACGTAGATTCATTGCTAGATATTTGGGTATATGCCCGTGGAATGGATAGGAAAGATGCTTTTGTGGTCTTCTTAGAACTTGCAAGTCGAAATCTCCTAAATCTCACAAGCGATTCAAGGTGAGGAACTTGCTTAGATTTGATGCCTTCAATAAATTTTCTAATTGTTTTGTTATTCTCATTCTTCATATTTGTATCTCAACTTAATTTTAAAGTCTTTTATGAGCACCAGCTTTGAAAAAAAGTTGAGGCAAAAAAAAATCAGAAATCAAGAAGGTAAGATAAATCAATGTGTTAGCTGGTAAAGATAAAGTTGTTTTTCAGATCACTACCTTTGGTTAATAAAACACTTTAAGGCTAGTGTTTTTGCACAAGAATGATGGGTAATATTCTCTAGAATTTATGAAGATTTCAGATTTTAGATTTTGTAACTTGGTCAGGCAGTGGCTGTGAAATAACTCACATATATATGTACAAAACTGGCATTGGAAAAAATGAGTGAAAATTTACATTTTATATGTATTTTAGCTTCATGCAATTTTTTTTTACAACTTTTTATTATTCCTTCTTTTTCCATACTAATATATGTATTGTATGCCATCAGATGCAAGCAAAGTAGAACATCATCTGTTTTTTTTTCAATGTCTTTGGAACATAAGATAAAATGCATTTTGTTTTGGGTCAACTGCGTGGATGTCAAAGACACTTAGATCTTTGATGCTCATCAAAGAATGGCTTAACATTCATGATAGAGGAGACGTTCATATGAAAAAAATGCTCGAAATGTGATTGATTATTGGTTATGTTTAAGAGAAATTTTCTATACTAGCATGCTTTCTAAAATTCATTTATATTTGCTCCACACATGCAGCTTCAGGAAACTACACAATCTTCATTTGGAGAAACTGATGTCAAATTTCAGATAACAAAAAACACTTTGGAGGCCATGTTGAGATCTATGTACTACATAAGAGACCAACTGTCTAATGTTGTAAGTAGATCCAATTATATACTGTAATAAATTTCATAAATTTAGAAGTTAGAACATAATTATTCATATTTGTACAGTGTAGTTTTTATTGGTCTTATTAACTAGTTGATTGAATTGTAAATTTGAATCTACTCCATAGTTTTTTGAGACTTTCCATGATAGGTCTACTTCTACGTGAACTTCTTACAAGACTACTATGTAATGAAATTCCACTTGTTTGTTTTTAGGGTGAAACTTCAAGTGGGCGTCATTGAGGAAGGGCCAGCAATAATGTATTTGAATATAGAAAAATCATTAAATGTATTTGGTCTGGATTTTGAGACATGAAAAGTGGGAATTCATTACTTAATGAATATTTCAGTGAGTGGGTGGGAAAAAAATTCAATATGAATGGTTAAAAGAGGGAAAGGGACAGCGTTGCACTTGGGCCACTTTCATGTAATAAGAGTCTCATGAATATTTCAGTGAGTGGGTGGGGAAAAAAATCAATATGAATGGTTAAAAGAGGGAAAGGGATAGCGTTGTACTTGGGCCACTTTCATGTAATAAGAGTCTCATGACACTTAATAGTTACTTGAGCTTGAAGTTATGGTTTCTTCCTGTTTGTATAACCAAGGGTTTCCCCTTCTTTTGTAACTCATTACTTGATCAATACAATTAACAACCTACATTGTAGAGCTCTTCCTCGATATTATTTGGATGCCTCTAAACATTGTTTTTCCTGTTGTCATTTTCTACTTATTTGGGGTTTATTGTTATTTTATTTCTTCTTGTACTATTGTAGTTGCAATAGTAGTGCAGCTTTGTATGCATACAAATTGTTTTACGAGCTACAAGGCTTTATCCTGTTCTCATTTTCTACTTATTTGGGGTTTATTGTTATTTTATTTCTTCTTGTACTATTTTAGTTGCAATAGTAGTGCAGCTTTGAATGCATACAAATTGGTTTACAAGCTACAAGGCTGAGATTTTGGCAAAAATTCAATATGAATGGCTAAAAGAGGGAAAGGGATAGTGTTGTACTTGGGCCACTTTCATGTAAGAAGAGTCTCATGACACTTAATAGTTACTTGAGCTTGAAGTTATGGTTTCTTCCTATTTGTATAACCAAGGGTTTCCCCTTCTTTTGTAACTCATTAATTGATCAATACAATTAACAACCTACATTGCAGAGCTCTTCCTCGATAATATTTGGATGCCTCTAAACATTTTTTTTCCTGTTGTCATTTTCTACTTATTTGGGGTTTATTGTTATTTTATTTCTTATTGTACTATTGTAGTTGCAATAGTAGTGTAGCTTTGTATGCATACAAATTGGTTTATGAGCTATAAGGCATTATCCTGTTGTCATTTTCTACTTATTTGGGGTTTATTCTTATTTTATTTCTTCTTGTACTATTGTAGTTGCAATAGTAGTGCAGCTTTGTATGCATACAAATTGGTTTACGAGCTACAAGGATTATATTTTGGCAAAATGTAATCAAACTTCGAATGTTCATAAATACAAAGAATCATGAAAAATAATCACTTGGTGATTCTAAATGCCATTTTTTCAGATGACAACCTGCAAGACTAAGGCAGGTCGAGAAAATGATAGAAAGACAAAATGCAATCCCTATGACTTTGAAGGTGATGTCAGAATGCATACATGGATGAGAAAGATCAAATTAGCCTTTAAAGTGCATGACACTCATAAAGAGGAATATAAGTTAAGCATTTACCTTTGCCTATAAGGGTTGATGTAGACAAGGTGTGGATCTTTCAACATGATTATAGAGGCAATATCCCAAAATGTCAACGAAAACATCCTATGATAAACCTTACAATGTTAAACTCATTTTAATGCTCCACATTGAGGCCCTTAGATGGGTAGACCTATATTATGATGTATGCCAATGTTTGTATTTGTTTATTATCTTGTTGGGGCTCAACAACATTTGATGTGAGGATACTTAATCATGTTTTGTTAGAGTATATGATTATGCAATTTCATGGTTATAATGATGGGTAATGTAATAAATATGTTTACATTCTCACATATATATGCGTTGCATGATGACGCAAGGGAGGGGGGTAATCCATGTTGAAATATGTAACTAGGTTCGGTCTTCATAATGACATATGTAATCATGATTTTATGTATTTGATGTAAAGAGAAACATAAATTTATTATTATTAAATTCTTGAGGCATGGGCTTCATTCTCAAGGGAAATTTATGTTTAGGTCAAGCACCCGTTGAGTGCTTCTACGACTTGTCATTTGGTCTACAAGTTACTTGAGTCATTGTCATGTATGGAAGACTCTTTTGGGCATGTTACATATTGTAAAGAAAATTTATTTGAGTCAAATCTAGAGTCAAAGACCCTCCAAGGCCTCGTCATAGTGCAAAGAACAAGTTGACCTCTATGAGAGGATAAGTTGGCCTAAAGCTAGCAATTCAACCTAGAGAAAGACCTATATATAAAAAATACTTTGATCTCACTTGAAGGACTCACTCCACGTTAATGACCAAGCCTTAAAGTATACAATTGTCTAGGATTTTGATGTATTGAGTTGTCTAGCTAGATGCCAATAAGTCTTGAGTCTATCTGTGTATCATAGATAGCTTGTTCTGAAGCTTATTAAAAAATTTAATTTCAGTTGGTTGCTGCAAGATTTGATTCTTGAGGTAGTATGGTTGAGCATGGTGATTGATCATTTAATATCGTCACGATGTCTCGACACCTTTGGTGAAATAAGAGAACCTTGATTTGAAAATGACATTTATACTAATCTTGTGGATAGATAATAATGAGACTGTCAGGGGAAGTAATCTATAAACTGTGTGACCTATGTGTCAGTGAGTGACCCTGTTTCACATTTGTATACTAATGTTTAATGACAACATGACGGATCTTGCTTTTGTCACAATAACTTTGGCATCTGTATAGCAGCAATCTTCTCTGTGACATGGTGACAATGATCCCCTTTTGTGAACATTGTTGAATATTCATCTTGAGGTTGTTGAGTATAATTGTTACGGTAATTATGACTGAAGATTCATCTTGAGGTTGTTGAGTATAGTTGTTACAGTAATTATGACTACATCTCTAGTGCTTCCAAATGGGCCTTGAAATTTCTGGTATCATTTTGAAAACCCTTTCTTATCTTAAGCTAGTGAATATTGGGCTTATTAATTCTTCTCCAATCCAACCAAGATAGTGTTGTGACCCCATAATCCCTCCAAATGTGAAATCCCATCTTTGAAAGATGCTTACTGAAAAACTTGGGGGTAGACCTACCTAGCATGTTGATGTTGGGAAGGTTCATAAAACATAGCCACATAATACCATCCATTTGAACTTGGGGGAAACTGTCTACAATGCTTACAAAATATTTTTGATAATTCTAAAAACAAGAAATATAGTGGTAAGAGCTCTTTAAATCACATTACCAAGGTTAAAAAACCATTAATTCCATCCACATGGGTCGTTTCCAAATGATGTCTTAATAAAATATACCATGGGGCTCTCATTAAAACACTTAAATTAAAAATAACCAAGAAAAATGTTTTTTTTTTTCATTAAAGCAAAGGGAGGGTCTCATAACTCTCATCCTCACCTTGCCTTTTCTTCTCTACATAACTCTTCGAAACTGTAACTTTTGTTGTTCCACCTTAATAAGACACTAGTTTGAGTACATGAGGTTGTAGTTGGATTTTTGAACAAGAAGCTTTCAAAGGGAAGAGGGTCTAAACTTGTGATTGAACACCCTATTTGGTGCAAACATATTCATAAAGATTGATCAATTGATTTTTCATCATCATATAGATCAATTTATATGTCATTTTATAGAAATGCACATAATCAATATTCCTAAAACATGGTTGATCTTTGTATGCCTTAGACTATTAAATGCCACAAATCATAGTGAGATGTGCTTGAGTGTGGATTGAGTAATCACATTGTGGGAATACTAATATGCATCTCTTATGTATATCACAAGAATAAAGGTGAATTGTAGAATGCATGTGGGGTCATAAGAGAGGCATCATGTCATTATGTTAAGGATATAAATATAAAGGGGTGTAAAAAATGTTAATGAAAAAACAGATACTTACAATATCTAGTGAAAGTAGGGGTTTTTTAAATTGGGAAAATGCAATGGGTTAGTATTGGTAGGGGGTTAAATAAAGTGATTTTTAGAGGTATTTTCCAATATGTAGTCAAATTAAGGGTATTTTTTAGTATGCCACGAACGCACGTGCTATGCCATAGGTTAATTGAGGGACGCCCCTGTGGGTAATACAAACAAAACTACACATGGTTTTGTGAATTCATAGAAAGAGAAAACAAAACCACAGATTGGAAACAACACATGGTTTTGTAGAAATTTAGTTATAAAATTCATTTGAAATATTTTGGAAATATTATTCAAATATATATATTATTATATATTTTCCAAAATATTTTGTGACACTAATGGACAATAAAACAGTAGGGAAGTCAGAGGATCAACAAGCATTTGACTGAATTACTAAGAGAAAGAGAGATACATCTGCATCTGCTAGTTCATCTGCCAGCACAGCCACAAATTTTGGTCCACATATTACCTGCTCCCACTACAACATTTGCACAACACATTCCACCAGAACTATTAATCTGCAGCAGTTAGAGCTTTTAAGTTCATCTATAGTCTAAAAATGTCATGTCTGTTAAAGATAGCATTTATCGTAAATAGTTTGTAAATTTTGTATAAATACATCTATTTTTGAAGTATTAAGGGTCGATTGTTTGAGATCAAAAATATTCATGATCTATTGGAGCATTGTAAGTTTTTTTCAAAGCACTAGAGGATCAATACTAAGCAGATCATTCACATGATTCTTGTGGCTTAAATACTGGTGATGTTTTTCTTATGTTAAAGTGTTTCACTATCATCTCTTCACTGTAATAATCTAAATTCCAATTGCAAAACATAAACTGTGATGAATAGGATTTACCTTTGAGTACCTTATTCTGGGTGCTTTTGAAATTTAATGTTTTCTATTGAAGGCCTCACTAAATAATTTTTAACTGCTCTTTAGTTTTGCTTGATCGATTGAATGCCACACTAAAGAATTCTTAATTTCTCTTCTTTTTTGCTGAAGGTTTTCATTGTTCTTCCATCACCCACTTATTATTCTGAAAGATCCAGTAAATATTCCTAGCTTGCCCTAAGTTTACTCTATGAAAAATTGATGCAACCATCCAGTTTACCGTTTAACTCCATTGACCAATAGATGCTAATTAAATTGAATACAATTAGTCTTCCAAAACCTAAATCAAAACCCAAAACCCAAGTACAATCATAACTAGTCTAAGATTTTCAAGCAACAAAGATAAATTTTACAGAGAGCGCCCTCTATGGGATTGGAAGGGCTAGATTCCCATCCTGAAGTGGTTTTATGTTATATTCTTGTGATTTTTCCTACAACCTTCAAATTACAGGGTGATAGCAGAGGGTTGTAGGTTTTAAACCTGAACAGAAATTATCTACACACGAATCTTATAACAGAAAATAAACAATGGCGAGAACATAAAACATAAAACAGATAAACACAGAGATTTTCCCCTGGATCCAAAATCGGGACGACCAGCTTGATTTTTCATTATATTCCTTTTAGTGTTACAACACATATATATACATGCCGATCCATACATAAACCCCAATCCATAAACCCTGGATTAGAACATAACCGTAGTTCCCTTGACTGGATCTACAAAAATACCAGGGGCCGAAAACCATCGTGCCCCAATACCATGTGCAAAACCATGCACAAAACCATGGACGCGGACTTCACCACCGGAACTAAGGACCAAAAATTTTCAAAATTCCATTTCGTTGAAAATGGCAACAAGAAACAGTGAAGGAGGCCTCCTGAAACATCTTTCCTGATCCTAGTTGGAAAGTGATCGCCTAAACTAGGTGGGGACCACACATGTGATTTTTTGTCGAAAAGTCTATTTTTAGACTATGTCTATTTTTAGACATATGGAGCATGGTCCAGGGGTTGTAGTATGTTATTCTTGGAGTATTGGTCATGTTGGTAAAAATAGATGGACCTATATTTTTAGACATTTAGGTCGAAGTCTATTTTTAGACTGCCTATCCTAAAAATAGAAAAGTCAAATATTATTTACCCTTAATAATATTTGGACTCTAAACTTTAGTTTACTCTCTTTGCAAAGATCAACGAAGCCACGGATGTGGCACATGCAAATTTGATTTCAATGGAAACGCTTATTCCTAGGGTTTAGTTGAGCTATTGCATGGTTGATCAGTTAGAACTCATGTGGCGTAGTTTGGTGGAGTTGTGTTCGGTTTAACTTAGTTGAACTAGCTGTATTTAGTCTAACTATAAATACACTAGTGGATGAGTGGTGTGAATTAATTATTAATTAATTCACTAATTATTAACTCATAAATCAACTAAAGAACACATCAGTTAACAGCAGTGCATGGACAGTTCAGTGGAGACCAGTGGAAGAGATAGGTGAAAGAGCCGGTTTGCTATTAGTTGTGACTATAGCTGTGCATGAGATTTGCACACACATTGATTGAGATTGCCAATGAGGATTGTGTAGTTGGAGCTAGTGGGATTCGAACTTGGATCTCATTCTTTCTCAACTTGGATTACGCAGTAGAGGTAGGCAAATAGTGGAGGAGATTTGAACCTGTGACTTGTTCAGATCTGAGCTAGTTTGTGTGTAACAATTGGAGATAATACTGAGTACTTGTGAGGAGTATTGTGCTATGTATTGTTACATGTTCTCTATCATTATAATATACAGATAGCTGGGGGTTTTTAGCTGTAAGCTTTCCCCATTACATACTGTGTTTATATGTGTGATTGATTAATGTTCTTATGATCACATACCGCTTGTTTTATTTCTGCATGTGATGATCAATGGTAGAGGAGGTTATGTATTATGCATGAAGCTCAAATAGTGTGTGATCAGGATAATATCGGTGAATAATTCATCTATTATTCAGATAATTTATACATGGTATCAGAGCAATATTGATCATCGGATCTATTACGATGATTACATTTTATTTCTATAGGCAGAGTCTGTACAAGGGCCAGGTAGCCTCTGGATTCATCCTTCTTTGAAGGTGAAAGATCCTGTAAATGCCCCTATAGTCGATCTCTGTATTAGAAATAATTTGTTCTCAATTTTAGATCGGAAGCAGTTGAGTTTTGAGCTGGTGGAATTCGAATTTGCAGCAGTGTTTTCTTGATGTTGAAGTCAAAATGTCTTATTAGGGATTGCGATTGGAGTATGCTCTTAAAGGCAGCTTGAATTATATTGCATGGAGAGATAGGATGGAGGCGGTGTTAGATGACAACGAGCTAAAGGAGTTCATAGAGTCTGAACTCCAAAAGCCTGCTTCTAGTGATGCTGCCGCATTGGACACATGGCAAAAGAAAACAGCGAAATTTCGAAGGATTCTATTGGAGGGCGTGAAGGATCACATAGTTTCCACTTCGTGATCAAAAAGTCTATTTGATGTGGAAGGCTTTGACATAATTTTTCCAAAGCAGAAGTGACCAGAGGAAGTTGGCGCTTAAAGACAAGCTCAGGAAAATAAAAATGGAGAAGAATGACACTATTCTGGTATACTTGACAAATTTTTTCCACTGCAGGCATGAGATTGGGAGTGTAGGAGTTAGTGTGGATGAAGAAGACTTGGTGAGCTTGGATCTCCTTGGGCTTCTGAAGAGTTGGCATAGCTACAAGGACTCTGTCAATGGTCGAGAGAAACTGCCAGGATGGGAGCGACTTTGGTCAGATCTTGTGCAGGAGGAGATAAGGCAGAGTACCAGGGATGGCTCTTCATCAAAGAATGATGATGAAGAGGATTTCGCTTTGGCTGCCAAATCAATGAAAGGGAAGGGGAAGAAAAATCCTTCTCAATCTGGTGCGGATGGAAAAGAGCGTGACATGTCCAAAGTGAAGTGTTTTCACTGTCACGAACATGGGCATTTCGCCACACATTGTCCACAGAAGAAGAAGAAGAAGAAGGATGCCGGAGTCGCACTGTGAGGCTCTTACCTCGCAATTTGAGCCGGACTTCCTATCGATCGCATGCATGGTGCTCTACTAGGATCGGTATTTTGATAGTGGCGCTTCCTTTCACATGACGGGAGATGCAAATATTTTCAATGACTTGGTGGAGAAAGGTCTCCAGATGCATGTTGAGTTGGGCGACGGTGGACGATACAATGCGACCGGCATTGGTACCATAACCTTTCAGAGGGAGTCAGGTAAAATCATTCTTTTACAAGATGTATTGCATGTACCAGGTCTAACAAAGAATCTGATCTCAGTCGCAATGTTAGAGGATAAAGGATATGAAGTTGTCTTTAGAGAAGGGAAAGTTTTCCTTCGGCACAAGGCAACGGGACAAGTCAAGAAGGTTGGGATTCGAGCAAAGAATCTCTACAGATTTGAAGTAGATGGGATGTCTACGGAGCTTCCTACTGTTGGGAAGCGGGAGGAAGACATGCAACTGAAGCTTGAGAGGGAGCAAGTTTCTGGCAAAAGTTGTGCAATAGGTGAACCTCGGGACGTGGAAATCACCTAGTCTACAAGATGAGGATCATGGATTGGAAGAAACCACTCATGCAAAGAAAATTCGTGCTATATGGGCAGAGAGAGTGCATGCAACTATACCACTAGGTGAGAGGTGGGGCGACATGCATGAGTAATCCCAAGAGGATATTTCTGGGCAGGATTCATGGAGATGGTGTGGATCTCATGAATTGAACCTAGCTACGAGGTGCCCACAAAGCAGCAGTAGCATGATCAATTGGATTTATGCAGGCAGATCAAAGTGACAATGTCAGATACTGGAGCGCGAATCAGAGTTGACAGCAAGTGCAGAGTGCATGGGTGCAAGAGTTCAACAGCGCAGTGGTTCCTAATGACATGTGCAATTGGGGCCCAGCAGAAGTCAAAGACTTTGATGATAGATGCATCAGATTGATTGAGTTGTTTGGAGCCTATTCAGTTTCAAAGGAGTTGCAGAGCAGATGCATGGAGTTGCATGGCGCTTGTGAAGGTTGCAGGGAAAATGCATGGAGTTGCATGTCGCATGAAAATACAGTCCTTTCTTTTTGAGAGGGAGTGTTGAAGATGGCAACAAGAAATAGTGAACAAGGCATCCTAAAACATCTTTCCTGATCCTAGTTGGAAAGTGATCACCAAAACTAGGTGGGGGCCACACAAGTGATTTTTGTCGCAAAGTCTATTTTTAGACTATGTCTATTTTTAGACATAAGGATCATGTTCTATGAGTTGCAGGATGTTATTTGTGGATGGTTGGTCACATCGGGAAAAATATATGGACTTCTATTTTTAGACATATTGGGCGGAATCTATTTTTAGATTTCCAGTCTAAAAATAGATATGTCGAATATTATTAGCTCTTAATAATATTTGGACTATAAACATTATCTTATTCTCTTGGAGCACTTCAGTTAAGTGCACAGATGTGGCACAGGAGCTGACAGAATGAATTACACTATTCCTAAGGTTTAGTTCAGGGGCTGCATGGTTGATCAGCTAGATGTGATGTAAGGTAGGCTTGGTGGAGTTGATGAGACAGTTTATGGAGTTGTGTTCGGTTTAACTTAGTTGAACTAGTTGTATTTAGTCTAACCGATAAATACACTAGTGATGAGTGGTATGAATTAATTATTAATTAATTCACTAATTATTAACTCATAAATCAACTAAATAATACATCAGTTAACTCATGTGCATGGACAGTTTAGTGGAGACAAGTGTTAGAGGTGGGTGAAAGGGTGAGTCTACTATCAGTTGTGACTATAGCTGTGCATGAGATTTGCACACACATTGATTGATATTTCCAATGAGGATCGCTAAAGAAGATCATCCAAAGTGGGATTCGAACTTGGATCTTATTCTTTTCCATCTTGGATTGCGCAGTAGAGGCAGGCAAACAGTGGAGGAGATTTGAACCTGTGACTTGTTTCAGATCTGAGCTAGTTTTGTGTGTAGCATGTGAGATAGTGTTGAGAGCTGTGAGGAGCTTTGTGCTATGTATTGTTACATGTTCTCTATCATTATAATATACATATAGTTGGGGGTTTTCAGCTGTAAGCTTTCCCCATTACATACTGTGTTATATGTGTGCTTGATTATGTTTTAATGTGCGCATGCGACTGCTTCTAATTTCCGCAAATTGATGATCAATTGTAGAAGAGGTTATGTATTATGCATGAAGCTCAAATAGTGTGTAATCAAGATAATCTCAGTGAATAATTCATCTATTATTCAAATTTCTAAAAGTAGACTTTGCGACAAAACTCACCTGTGTGGCCCCCACCTAGTTTAGGTGATCACTTTCCAACTAGGATCAGGAAAGATGTTTCAGGATGCCTCCTTCACTGTTTCTTGTTGCCATCTTCAACACTCCCTCTCAACAAGAAAGGACTGTCTTTGTATGCGACATGAAACTCCATGCATTCGCCCTGCAACCTTCACAAGCGCCTATGCAACCCATGCACCGGCCTCAACCTTCAAATTGAATAGGCTCCAAACAACTCAATCAGTCTGATGCATCTATCATCAAACTCTTCGACTTCTGCTGGGCCCAATTACACATGTCATCAGGAACCACTGCGCTGTTGAACTCTTGCACCCGTGCACTCTACACTTGCTGTCAACTCTGATCTGTGCTCCAGTATCCGACATTGTCACTTTGATCTGCCTGCATCAATCTAACTGATCATTCTACTGCTATGTTGTGGGAACCTCGTAGCCAGTTTCAATTCATGAGATCCACACCATCTCATGAATCCTGCCCAATGTCTAAAAATAGAGGTCCATCTTCAACACCCCGGACCCCGACAGGGTGGGCTACCGCCCCCCCTGTGACCCCCCCGTTGCGTCACAGTAGCATGGGGGGCTATCGCTCTCCCCCCACGCCGCGTGCTTAGTCATGGAAAGAATATAACACATACCCAACAAGGGTTTTTCATAAAAAACCGCACAAGAAAGGAAAAGAAACTTAGTGAATTCCCTTGGAAAATAATTGTTATGTTGATGTTGCCTATTTGTTATATTTGCAAGGGTAATACATTTTTGGATGAGTTTTGAGCCCTATCTCCCCATTATGGTTTCCCCTACTTAAATCGTTTTCTTATTCTTTTTACATATGCTACTAAATTTTTAATAGCCAACTCGAACTTAAAAATGTCTTAATATTTTCGACCATTGTTATCCCTAAATGTTTTAAAAGGAAATTGTGTGAAGAATTTATACAGAGAGTGGTATACATATCAGTTGGCCATGCAATCTATTGTTGTTTCTCATGGCTCCTTAAGTAAATGAAGTCATTCTATATAATGATATATCCATATAAATTTCATAATAATTGGCCTTCCCCAAAATCAAATATGGGTCAATCAAAATGATTTTTGTGCAAACAACAATTTTCCAGGATATAAATGTCATCTATATTCAAATTTGATAGAAATCAAAGTAGACCGGTATCGTATTCTAGAAATATGAAATGCAGAGTTTACTTACAACAATTTTTTCATATACGTTATCTTAAAAAATCTAAAAATTATAGTTAATATGAAATTTTGACATACATAAATATGGCCCATCATTTAAATTGGAATTCAACATGTTTGAAACTAAATTGTTGTTAGTAATCATACTCATGAATAATATGTATCACAAGTTGTTGAAGGTGAGTTAGTGAGGTTGGGTGAGCATTTGGTGTAGACTTATGAAGGAACATGTGCTATTGATTTGGAATTTTGTTGAGAATTTGAAGATAAATTTCTCGAGCATATTGAATCGGGAGAGGTATCTTACATAAATTTAATTTAAAAGGGAAAATGGTTTTGGATAAATTAGTTTTTTATTTTTTTGCATTTTTTGAAATGAATATGGCATGCTCAATCTTGATTTATGCTTCATTTAGTCAAATACAAACTACTTCCTTTTAATGGAACACTATTTGACTTCTGGTTGGTAATCTTGAATCTTTTTGTTTGCATCTTTTATATTTCAAGTTTTTAGCTACTTTTTTGTAATTTGCTCTAGCTATACTTTTGAGTCCCATTGATCAAATTTGTTATCATCCATTGGACATCAATAAAATTATATTATCTTATTGCCATGTTCACATAAAGTCTTGATGAGTCGCTTATGTTTTACATTAGTTTAATCTTTTAGTCCATATATTGAATTGAAGGTAGTACAATGTATAAGTGCCTACTGAAGCACATGAAATCTTCCCAAAACCAAGAAAAGGGCTTGTACCAACCAAAAATATACATCTTGTGGATTATGATCCCACACAGTAAAATAGGAACACAATATAACTAAGTGTCTGCCCAGTGAAAAAATATCAGCGTACTCACAAAAATGTGACAACAAGTATTGACATAATATGTATAGAGGACACAGGAATAAACACGGTCCGACCCCCCAACAATCGAAGCACATCCAAACCAGGTGGAGTATGGAAATATGTAGGGGTGAAATCTAAGAAAAGGTGTAATGGAAAAAAAACAAAAATTTGTAGCATATCAAAACTGTGAACCCCCTTAGAATATGTTGTCGAGAGTAAAAAAGGAATAAAGGATGCTTCTGCAACATGATGCTTCATATAATGTCTAAGGAAGATGAATGGTTCCCTATGCATAAACAGTTTCAGCCTCTAAGAGAGTATAATGAAGGTTTTTGAATGACCCCGAGGGTCCCAGCTTAGACATCCTATCAGCCTCTGTCTTCTGTTCTTGTAGCAGAAGCAATTTTCTTAGCTTTATGGTCAGTCAAGAGTGAAAATATTTTCCAAGGGAAATAATTACTTCCAATATAGGTAAACCATTAGGTAAGGTATGCAGAAGATGGAATATGGAACTCAATAAAGGAGAAACCCACAAGAATCTTGAAATTTCCAAATATTGATTACAGAGAAGCTTGAGATACTTTGATGGAGAAAGTAAAGGAAACCTAGCCATATGTAGATTTGGTGGTATTCTTCATTTTTCTTCATCTCATTATATATCTTTCAATGTAGCATTTAGAGGGAATGAATAATAAATTTGTAATGTCTGCCTTCTTTGTGCCATTAAACCCATCTATGGATAGAGTATCAACCATACATATCACGAGAGATTCAAAGTTAGAAATTGTTATGTCTAATAGATCAAATACTTACCTCATCCGGACGCTGAGGAGACAAGGACGTCAAGAAGCTTGACAAGAGGAAGAGGACGAGGGGGCTGCCAGGAGGAAAATCAAATGCAGCGACCATGACTCTAGAGACTCACAAATCCTGAAAAGAAAAACTAAAAAAGCAATTACAAAATTAATAACATCTCAACCAATAAAACGAAAAAACTCACCAAACAACCAAAAACATCACAACATACCCGCTATCGTTGTCAGAAAGTTCTTCCAACAGATGTCCTCCAACGATATACTAACTGGCCAATGGCAAAATAACTAGGACGTAAATCTTTTGGCATTCTGAGGGTCGTTATATTTATAAGCAATAGTTCGGTCAAAGTATTTAAAAAAATTTGTCAAACTATTAGTTCAACCGAAATATCATTGATGTTATTCTACCTTCAGCCAAAAATCCGATTAATGATCGGAATTAACTTAAACAAGAAAATAAATAAATAAAATAAAATAAAAAATTGGCCAAATTATTTTTAAAATTTTGGCCGAAAAAGTGTGATTATGAATTTTTCAAGCGTGTTTCTCACAAAAGTGTAACCTAACTTTGCATTTCCACCGCAATAGATCTTCTCTAATCTAGATATCCATCCTAGTATGCATCAACAAATCCATGGATGTCCAAAACTCTATCCAATCCTAGTCTTTCTTCGTAGCACAGACCATAATCACTAGTTTAATGCAAATACCTAAAAACTAGATACATTGTTTTCCAATGCTCCTTCCCTGGTTTTGAAATAAACCTTCTCAATACTCCCAATACATGTGCAATGTATAGCCTAATATACACCATTTCATACATCAAACTACCGACTTCACTTGCATATGGAACAAGAGACATTTCCTCTTCCTCTTCTTGTGTCTTGGGACAATGTTCAACAGATAACTTTACACCTACAGGAATAGGAACCTTCACTATTTTACTATCCTACATATTAAACCTCTACAGTATTGTCTCGACATACTTCCTCTATTTTAACCAGAGCTTCCTCTTTGCTCGATCTCATTTAATTTCCATGCCCAAAATATAGTTTGTAGCACCAAGATCCTTCATGTCGAATTTGGAGGGAAATTGAGTCTTCAAATCATGTATGATTTCTTTGTCATTTCCAATAAGCAACATATCATCCGCATACAAGACCAAATAAATAACACGGTCACTAATTAATTTAAAATACACACAGTGATCCATTTTGCTTCTGGTGAAGCCAATTCCTCGTATATATGTATTAAATTTCTAATACCACATCCTAGGTGATTGTTTTAATCCATATAAAGATTTTTTTAACCGACATACCAATTCTTTCTTACCCTTCATCGTAAATCCTTCAATTTGCTTCATGTATATCTCTTCTTCCATATCCCCGTGAAGAAATGATGTCTTAACATCCATTTTTTCTACCTCAAAATAAAAAGTAGCGGCAACAGATAAAATTAATCTAATAGAAGCTAACTTGGAAACAAGAAAAAAAAAACACCACCAAAGTCAATTCCCGACACCTGGGAATAAAATTTTGCTATCAACCGAGGTTTCTATTTATCCACCTTGCCTTTTGCATTCATATTCTTCGTAAACACCCATTTTCTTCCTATGGGTTTCCTTCCAGCCGACAAATCCACCAAATCCCAAGCCTCATTTTTGTCCAAATATGTCATTTCATCAACCATGGCCTCTTTACAGTGTTTTTCGTACTCTGAATCTACTGCCTCCCTGACAGTTTTGGGATCATCATCAGTAATAGATAAAGAAAATTTTGAACAGAAAGTAGATGGACTATACCTTTATGGTTACCTTCTCTCTTGAACTGATCTTCTCAAAATTGGAGTTTGTGGCTCTTCCTCTTTTGATTCTTGGTTTTTTTGTAGAGTCTGATTCTTCCTCCTTTAGCTCAAACTCTATCTTCTTAAGTTCCTTTAGTAGGACTTCATGTTTAATAACATATGTCACCTCTCTAAACACCACATCTAGGTTGTACACAACCTTCCTTGTTTCTAGGTTTCAAATCTTATAACCTTTTAAACCATCCTTATACCCAATAAAGATGCACCTTTCATATTTACTATCCAACTTGGTTCTTTTCTTCTTTGGAACATGTACATATGCATCAGAACCAAATACCCTCAAATGTGAAAGAGAGGGTTTCTTACCAATCCATAGCTCATGTGGAGTCTTATCCTCCAACACTGATGAAGATGATCTATTAGCCAGGTAACATGTAGTCTCTACTGCCTCTTCCGCCATAATACTTGTCCTAACCCGACACCACTAAGCATGCTTCTTGCCTTTTCCATCAATGCCTTATTCATTCTTTCTGCAACTCCATTTTTCTAAGGCATGTATAGAGCAGTCTTCTGTCGTGCTATACCACACTTCTTACAGAACTCTTCAAATTCCTTCTTGCAGAATTCTCCACCATTATTTTTCCTCTTATCTTCTTCTCTGCCTGGTTTTCCATCAGAGCCTTAAATTCTTTAAACTATCAAAAATTTCATATTTTTTCCTGAGGAAATATATCCATTTATTCCTTGAGAAGTCATCTATAAATGATGCATAGTACACAGACTTACCCAGTGATGGAACTGACACAGGTCCAAACACATCATTGTGCACAAGCTCTAATATCCATTTTTCCCTCTTAGCACTAGAGGGGAAACTTAGCCGATTTTGCTTCCATATACACAATGTTCACAGAAATTGAAATCTAGAGAGAAATTAGACATACCTTCTACCATACCATTACCATGCAGTATTTGAAGGCCCTTCTCTCCAATATTTCCAAGACTTTGATGCCATAGCACGGTCTTTTGCTAGAGACCACTAGGTTTTCTACTACATCACTCCACTTTCAAGAACCACATATCTAGGTTTTCTCCCAAAATGACTTACATCCTCAACTCCTCCCTTAAAATAACCCTGATAAAAACTAAATCAAAATCAAAATAAACATAATTTTAACATTATAATAATAAATTAACCCTCTAATCAACTCTTAAGAATAAAACTATTTTTACCTCTTTCTGAAAATTACTTATAATGAAACACTATCAGAAAACGGAAAATTCTTAAGAACAATTATCATTTTACCATTTTCTAAAGTTTAATTACCATCCTAAATCCATCTTAACTCTGGATCTATCAAGCATCGAGAGATATCAAATCTCTCGAAGTACAAACCACTTGTTTGAGTACAAAAATTGAAAAAATGTTTTCACCTAGAGTGATTTGATCCCTCTCGGCACTTGATAGATAGAGATTTAAGATGGATCTAGGCTAGTTTCAGTCGTGTGCGTCCAAGGAAAATCTATTGAAGATATGATTAATTTTATCAATAATATGTAAATATATATAATATTAATATAATCATTTTAAATATGCTAAATATGTCTGAGATTAACCTGGTCATTTTAATTTTAAGTTTGCTTAGTCACCTCAATTTGGTGAGATGATAAATATTAACCTGGTCATTTTAATTTTAAATTTTCTTAGTCACCTCAATTTGGTGAGATGATAAATATTGTTTATAACTTTAATGATGAAAAATGATGAAATAAAAATTTTGAATGCAAAGTGACATTAATAGTGTTGAATGATAGAAAATGTGAATAATAAGAAAGTAGTCGACTACAAATAATCTTCAAACTATTTTCTTCTACTATTCTTATTGTCACCTTTGCTAGTTTTGTCACCTTTTCATTTTGATTATATGAAAAGGACAGTTGAAATCATAAATCGTTTAAATCTTTAGCTCGAGATGTTGTAGTAAGCATCATACCTTGTCTCTCTTTCTCTCCAATATTAATAGGTTGAATTACTATAACACAAATATCGTACATTGTCAATAATTTTTTATGCCTACACTGAAATCAATGCACATTGTTAATCCAATCACTTTAAAATTTATTAACATCATACATCCAATTACATCAAATCAGAAATCAACATCTACACTGAAATCAATGCATCTATTAAAAAAAAATAAGATTAGAAAACAACTTCTACACTAAATTCAATTTATCTAGTGCAAGTAATCAAATATCATGAGAAACCAATATCTACACTAAAATCAATGCATATAGTGCAAACAATCAAATAGTATTATAAATCACCACCTAAAATGAAATCAATTCATCTAATGCAAGAAATCTTCTTCCCTATCTTCCCCCTCCAGCTATATCTATATCTCCCTCTATGTCTCCTTATTTGTCTCTCTATCTCACCCCCAAGAAAAAACACACTCTCTCACTCCATATCTATCAATATCTTTGTCCCTCTATCCCTCTCTCCATCTCTCTCTTCTTCTTAACCTTCCATCTATATCTCTATCTTCCCCTTCTCTCCCTTTCCCCCGCTTCTATCGCTCTTTCCTCCTGTTGTCCTCTCTCCCTATCTCTCTGTATTCCTTATCGCTCCCTCTCTCTCTATGTCTTTCTTCTTACCTCTCCCTATCCCTCTCTCCATCTCTCCCCCTCCAACTCCATCTCTATTTCCCACCCTGTCTCTCTATGTCTTTCTTCTTACCTCCCTCTCTCTCCCCCTCCAACTCCATCTCTCTTTCCCTCCCTCTCTCCACCCTCTCACATCCTCTCTCTTCCTTCCTCTCTCCACCTTTCTCTCTCTCTCTCTTCACCCTGCAACTCTATTACTATATCCCCCCATCTCTCATTCTCTCTCCTCTCCCCCCTGCTCTCCATCTCTCATTCTCTCTCCTCTCCCCCCTTCTTTCCATCTCTCCTTATTTCTCTCTTTATCTCACCCCCAAACTTACACAATCTCTCTCCATCTCTCCCTTATCTCTCCCTCTCTCCCTCTATCTCTCCTTATTTGTCTCTTTATCTCACCCTTAAACATACACACTCTCTCTTCACTTCTCACTCTATTTGTCTTTCTTATTCCCTCCCTCTCTCCCCCTCCAACTCCATTTCTCTATCCATCTCTCTCTTCTTCCCTCTCTTCACCTTCCATCTATGTCTCTATCTTCCCCTTCTCTCCCTCTCCCCCGCCTCTATCGCTCTTTCCTCCATTTGTCCTCTCTCCCTCTCTCTCAATCTTCCTTATCACTCCCTCTCTCTCCCCCTCCAACTCCATCTCTCTTTCCCTCCCTCTCTCCACTCTCTCACATCCTCTCTCTTCCTTCATCTCTCTCTCTCCCTCTCTTCACTCTGTAACTTTGTTACTATATCCCTCCTTCTCTCCTTCTCTCTCCTTCTCTCCCCCCTTCTCTCCATCTCTTCTTTGTCTCTTTATCCCACCCCAAATATACACGCTCTCTCTCTCCATCTCTCCCTTATCACTCCTCTATCTCTCCTTATTTGTCTCTTTATCTCACCCCTAAACATGCACACTCTCTCTTCATATCTCCCTTGTCACTCCCTCTCTCTCCACTTATCACTCTCTATGTATTTCTTATTCCCTCCCTCTCTCCCCCTCCAAATCCATCCCTTTATCACTCCCTCTCTCGTTCTCTCTCTCAAGTCCTCTCTCTCTTCCTTACTCTCTCTCCCTTTAGCTCCAACCTCCCTCTCTCTTCCCCCATCTCTCTCTCTCTTCCCTCCAATCCTCTCACTATCTCCCTCCCTCTCTCCTTCTCTCTCTCCCCCCTCCATATTTGTGTCTCCCTCTCCCTCTCTTACCCTTCTCTATCTCTCTCACTTATCTCCCTCTCTCTCTTCATTCCTCCTCTCCTCTCTTGTTCACTTTATCTCCATCTCTCCCTTGTCACTCCTCTTATCTATCCACCTATATCACTCAATCTTTGTTACTCCCTCCCACATATATATAGAGTTAATATATATCATGATATATTAACATTTTATTAATCCAAAGTTATTAAATCTAATAATATTAATATTATAATATAATATGTTAAAGTTATTAAATTTAACATTTTATTAATCCAAAGTTATTAAATTTAATAATATTAATATTATAATATATTAATATGAATATTAGATTTAATAATATTAATATTAATATTAATCTTTTAACATTAATATTAATATTAGGGTTACTATTTTTTTTTTTTGCAAGGTATTAATAATAATTTGGCCCATAGGATTCACCTAAATAAAAGCTATTTTTTTACTGTTCATAAATATAAAGCCGATTATATAGTAAATATGAAAAATGTTTTATTTATTTACCATACATCTAGTTTATTTTTATTTTTATTTATCTACCAGACCTCTTTTATGTACCATGGTATTTGGCCCATAGACTTAGTATATAATTATATGTTGATTTCTAATCATATTTGATATATTTTTTATTTATTTACCATACCTCTTAATACCTCTTTTATAAATATGGTATTTGGCCTATGGTATGTAGCCCATGGTATTAATAATAATTTTTCCCATGGTATTTGTCCCATAGGCTTCACCTAAATAAAACATATCTTTTGGGTTTTAGTAAATATAAAGGTTTATGGAAGAAATATAAAAAGATATTTTATTTATTTACCATAACTCTAGTTTATTTATATTTTTATTTATTTATCATACCAATGAAGTAAATATAAAAAGAAATTTTCTTTGTTTAGTATACCTATTTTTTGAGTGTTTGAATCCAAGTTAAAAGGTATGGATAACTATTACAAATATATTGATTATAATTGAGCTTACACTTCAAATGTTTACTTACATTACATTTCTTACATTACATCTACACATGTGCCTTATATTTTCATATTTCAAATACTTACTCACATTACATCTACACATATACCCAATATTAAATTGTAAAACATCTCTGAACAACAGTAATAGAAGCAACATCATCAATAGATTTTGCTAAATTTAAAATAATTTCGCATTATCAATAATTTAGTTAATATTCTGATCTATGAAAACTTTTTAACTTTTTAAAGATAAAACATTATTGAAAACATTAAAAGGAATTATCAAAATTAATAGAGGAAATCAAGCAATGTCTCCACAAACAGAAATAAAGCTCAGCAAAATGACTGAAAAGTTTAAGATGTCCTCCGAGACGTTATCCCGTTGAAGCAAAACGTTTTTTAAACAGATCCCACTCATATTGGCTCCTCAGCCTGACTGCCTCCCGTTCAGTATAACGGCCACCAGAAGAAGTATTTGTCCGACCGAGAGTCACGACTCCCTTGTGCATAACCCACTGGGAATCAACAACCCCGATACTGACATTTGCAGGTCCCGTCACACACCTGCTTAGGGCAAAATCCAGTCCCCAGGCGTGCACCAGATCATTCTGTATCATCTTCCAAACGCATTTCCATGCACCCCTCGAGAACACTGGCGCCATGATCTCCACGAACTCCGTCTTGTGGACATCCAAGTCAGGGTTCCGCTTCGTCAGCAGCCACGTCATACTGCTATTTGGATCTAGCGCCGGCTGCGAGATCTGCAGCCCGTGGCTTTTCACAACCTTCAAATATTCTTCAGCGTCGAAGTTGTCCACCCCCAGATCTTCGTCCCACACGAAAATGTAATCATAAGGCGCGACGACGTGCGGGTGTAGGAAGCGCTTTGCGAACCACCACTTGGTCTGATTGCCCGCAGTCACATGCACGGCCCGCCTCGACCACTCGAACTCAGCCCACTCGGTGGCACTCTCGTCGTAATGGAAAAGCATCACCGTGAAATTGTCGGAAAATTTAGCAACGGCTCGGTCGATCGCATATTTCTGCCGCACGCCCACCGTGAATGTGACCAGATACTTGGGCTTTCGCGGCAAGTCCTCGCTGGGTTTTCCCCACAGCCTGCGCAGATACAAATCCGTTTGCTGAGCAACAATTCCTGGAGGCAATCTGTTCTCCGGCTCTCTGATCTCCGTCTCTTGACGTACTGTAGAGTTTGTTTTGGAAAGGTTTCCGGCTTGCTGAGCAACAATTCCTGGAGGCAATCTGTTCTCCGGCTCTCTGATCTCCGTCTCTTGACGTACTGTAGAGTTTGTCTTGGAAAGGTTTCCCGCATCCGATCTGATCTCGCTCTCTTGACGACCTGCACAGTTTGGTTTAGAAAAGTTTCCGCCCTGCAATCTGAAGTCCGTCTCTTGACGTACTTTAGAAAATGGACTGGAAAAGAGAGCTTCAGATGAACGCCAAATACCAACGAAATGCCCAAACATAACTAGAATCCCGGTGAGGGCAAGCACAATGAGCCATGTTTGTATTGATTTGTTCAGAACCAGGTGTCGAATGACATTAGCCATTACAACAGCCTGTTCTGTCCAATCCTGGGGTGATCGTTGGCAAACTTAAAAAGAGTTTACATTGACTCGATTATATACATATAGTTAGTTAATCTATTTACGTAGTTAGTTGGTTTTAGCGTGTGGTAATAAATGGGTTAGTGGGTTTGACTGGAGGTTAATAATAAATACGTCGGTTTCGTTTTAAATTTTTGTGAGCAAAAAGAAAAGAATTTACCTTAAATTAAATTTGGAATTTTATTATTTTTTAATTGGAGAAACCGCTAATATTTTAAGAGTAATTTGGGTTAGAGTTAAAATCGAGTTATTATTATAATTTTTAAGAATATTTAATAATTGTGTAGTTTAATTAATAAATAAAACTGTTTTTCCTTGGTATATTTTTGGTCAATTTTATTTTGATTTGGTAAAGATTTTAAAGAAACATGAGTTGTAAAAAATTTTCAGTAATAATCACATGCAATGGAACATGGTCAACCTACCAGAGTGGTTCATCATCAGGACTATGTGAAAGATCAGATCGAGACATTAAGTTTAAATACATATAGAAATGGCTAAACTGGCTGTTACGATAACGACTAGTTTGACTTTGAATATTTATTTATTTATTTGTATTTTTTTAAATAAAATAAAATAAATAAATATTCAAATTCAAAGTAGTCATTATGACTACTTTGAATTTGAATATTTATTTATTTTATTTTATTTAAAAAAATACAAATAAATAAATAAATATTCAAAGTCAAACTAGTCGTTATCGTAACAGCCAGTTTAGCCATTTCTATATCTATTTAAACTTAATGTCCCGATCTGATCTCTCACATAGCCCTCCATTTCTATATCTATTTAAACTTAATGTCCCCATCTAATCTCTCACATAGCCCTGATGATGAACCATGTTCCATTGCATGTGATTATTACCGAAAGAATTTTACAAATTTATATGATGGATCACAGAAGCTTAGATTCCAAAAAAATGAGTTTAACTTGTTTAATTTACAAAGTTCAATAGTATTGTGGTTTTTTTAACGGCCATAATTTATTTATGCATTTAGAAATACATATTAAATAATAAGAGATCATAATGTTAGATCTAAGAATTTTGTGATCCATAATGTAGATGAATGTATGTCTTTAGGATTAATCACATCATTAGGATTTCGAACCAACTAATGTGGTTCATCATGAGGACAGGGTGAGAAGCAAATCGATCTTAATGAAATTTTATTGTCAGATTCTAATAAAAAAGTCATTTAATCTATTGGTTAGATTGTACTTTAATAATTAACCAATTATATATCAATATTTTATAATTTAATAGGGACAACAAGAGGAGGAGAGGTGTTTTTTTTTACCTTGATGGAAACAAGATGAATCAATTTGTTTCGGGACTAGGTAACACCACCAATAATCAAATTGAATTCCTTGCTCTGTGGCAAGGGTTTAGGCAAGCTAAATTGATGCAGATCCGAGAAATATTTATTTTTGGGGCTCCTTGCCAGTCATTAGAAGGATACTCGACATCAATCACTCTAAATCGCCATTATTCCCGTTGAAGAAAGGATCTTGCTTCAACTCCAACAATTTAATAAGTTTGAAATTATGCATGTGCTTATGAAAACCTAAAGCGAACATATTGGAAAATGTAGGAACAAGGTTTCCCATGTGCACCTTGGAAAGACATGATGCTCACATTTGTTTTCCTGAATCTCGTAGTCATGGATAAGAGCTTCCAAAATGAAGCATAACTGATGGTACGAGAATTTCAGAATACGATAGGCCACACATCGAAATTTGCCTCTAGATCAAAGGCAATTAAATGAACGCTCAAGTGAGGAAACAAAGGAAAGGTGGTAAATCACCGCAAGGAGCCTTATACATGTATCAAATCTAAACCTAGAAGAACTAAAGGAGTTGCTCACTGTGGAATTCCAACTACCTCCTGATCGCCAAGAAGATGACAATTGTGTAGGTTGCAAGCGAGGGCATTTGGAACAAGGTACAAGTCAGCATGAATAGTTTGAAAATTAGAATTGTGTTTGTCTCCACATGTTAGTTTCTAATGAAATGACAGTATAGATGGTTGTTAGTCAATTTTGTGAGAATATATATGCTACATTTTTTATACTTAATGGGAAAGGTGGTTGTAGGGTAAAATTTTCAGTGTATTGGGATGTAGGGTAAAAATGCTAGTACATTGGGCCTTTGATAAACTTATATAATGGTTATGACCAGTATACTAGATTTTTCTTTTTTATAATACAAATCCCTAACCATTTATTTTAAAATAAAGATCCATCTTAACCCTAGATCTATCAAGCGTCGAGCTCGATCAAATCTCTAGAGGTGCAAAGTTCATTTTTGAGTGAAAAACTTAACGAAAGGTTTGCACCTCCAAAGATTTGATACCTCTTAGCGCTTGATAGGTCAGGGGTTAAGATGGATCTAGGCTGGTTTCAGTCATGTGTGATCATACAAAATTTGTTGAACATCCAATTATTGTGATCATTTTAAATATGCTAAATATGTCTAAGATTAATTTGGTCAATTTAATTTAAAATTTTCTTAGTTACCTTAGTTCGTTAAGATGAGAGAGAGTGTTAGTAAATTAAATATATAAAAAAATTGGGTGCAAAGTGACAATGCAACAATGTTGAATGATAGAAAATGTGAATAGTAAAAATATTGTCAATTATCATACGTCTAGTTGCATCAAATTAGAAATCAACATCTACACTGAAATCAATGCATATTGTGCAAACAATAAAATAGGATTAGAATTCAACGACTACACTGAAATCAATGCATCTAGTGAAAACAACTAAATAGGATTAGAAATCAATATCCACATTGAAACCTATGCATCTAGTTCAAGAAATCAAATAGGAGTAGAAATAAACATCTACATTGAAATCAATGCATCTAGTGTAAGGTATTAAATAGGATTAGAAATCGACACCTACACTAAAATCAATGCATCTAGTTCAAACGATCAAATAGGATTAGAAATAAATGTCTGGCACACTAAAACCAATGCATCCAGTCTGAAAAATCAAATAGGAGTAGAAATCAACATCTACACTGAAATCAATGCATCTGGTGCAAGCAATCAAATATGATTAGAAATCAACAACTACACTGAAGTAAATACATCTATTTTAGTGAAAAACCAAAACATTAATGACTTTCTAGATCTAACTTCTAAGTTTTTATTTTTCTCTATGTGACTCTTTCTTCTTCCCTGTCTATCACCTTCCATTATGTGTCTATCTCCCTCCCTCTCTCCCTCGTATCTCTTTCCCCGCCTCTCTCCCCTTGTCATCTATATCTATACATCCCTCCATCTCCCCTTATTTCTCTCTCTATCTCATCCCCCTAAACACATGTCATGCTCTCTCTCTCTCCATATATATCTCTATTCCTCCCTCCTTCTCTTTGTCTCTCTCTTCTTCCCCCCTCCCTATATATATATATATATATATATATATATATATATCCTTCTTTATTTCTCTATATCATCCTGCAAACATGCTCTCTCTCTCTCTCTCTCTCTCTCTATATATATATATATATATATATATATATATATATATATATATATATATATCTCCCATTGTCTCTCTATCTCAGCCCTCAAACATACACACTCTCTCTCTCCATATTTATATATCTATCTCTCTCTCTCTCACTTGTCCCCCTCCATCTATATTTCTATCTCCCATTGTCTCTTTATCTCAGCCCCCAAACATACACACTCTCTCTCCATATATATATATATATATATATATATATATATATATATATATCCCCCTCTCTCTCTGCCATTCTCTTCTTCCCTCTCTGCCCCCTCCATCTATATTCTATATCCCCTTGTCTCTCATTATCATCCCTAAAACATACACACTCTCTCTCATATCTATCTATCTCTCTCTCCCTCCCTCTTCCTCTCCCTCTTTCTTTTCCCCTTCTCTCTCTCTCTTTGTTCCCTCTTAATCTATTCTCTCCCTCACTATCTCTCCATATCTCCCTTGTAACTCCCTCTCCAAATTTCTCTATATATATATTTCTTCCCCTTCCAACTCCATCTTTCTCTCCCCCTCTCTATTCTCTCTCTCAAGTCCTCTATCTCTTCCTTCCTCTCCCACCTGCCTCTGTCTCTCCCCCCCATCACACACTCTCTCTCTCTCTCCACCCTCCAACTCTGTCACTATATCCCTCCATCTCTCCTTCTAGCTCTCCCCTTCTCTCCCCCCTCCATATATATGTCTTCCTATCTCTCTCTGCCCCTTCTTTACCTATCTCTACCCTCTCCTCTTCTCTCACTTCCCTCGTCTCCTCTCTCCCCCATTCCATCTCCATATCTCCCTTGTCACTCCCTCTTTCTCTCCACCTCTATCTCTCAATTTTTTTGTTCTCCCTCTCTTTCCACCTCCAAATCCATCTCTCTCTCCCTCCCTCTCTCCTCCTCTCTCACCCCCCTCTCTCTCACCCCTCCTCTCTCTTTTCCTTCCTCTCTCACCATGTCTCTCCCACTTCTATGTCTCTCTCCCCCACTCTGTTCCCCCTCCATCTCACATTATCTCTTAAATATGATCCCATTTTATTGAATTTAAGAAAGTATCTAAATTAAATATATATATAAAAAAAACATAATTGGTTGTGAAATATTAAACCTATATTTTGGATCAATCATGTGAAAGAAAATACAATAATAAAAAACTTAAAAATTTAAATACGTTTATAGAATCATTATTTTAATTTATATGGTAAAATGGATGTTAAACTATTATATGTTATATATTTAAATGTTAAATATATACATAATAATAATTATATATATTTATAATCAAGGTCGACATTAGATTAATTAATTTCAGTTGACATTATGCTTGTGATCTACCCCCATACTACGCTAAAATAAAAATTTTGAGTGCAAAGTGACAATGTAACAATGTTGAATCGGATAGAAAATGTGAATAATAAGAATATAGTCAATTACAAACAATCTTCATTATGATCAATCTCCAAGGTGACCGCACACAAGGTGGAGAAGTGGGCCCCTTCTTTAACCACTGATCACATATCACAAAAATCCATATGTTTACCATTGCACTCCTTCGCTAAACACCCAATGCAATAAAACCTTAGCCCTTTTCTCCACTCTGCTCTAAACCTTTATTCGCACTCACTTACCTTTTTGCATCGGCAACTGCATTACACTTACACTTTTGTTAACTCACCTACACCATTTCCCCGATTGCGATGTAAATGGGACCCGCCTACATCATGCCACGTCATCCACCGCCCACCGCACATCGCTCGTTGCAGGGTATAACCCTTACCCCGCATCTCATATCAAAATACTTCTGATTGCGATCTGCAGGCGGGCCCCACTTCAGTCCTGCCACGTCATCTCTCTGCCCATCACAAATCACACATTGCCTTTCATACCATTTACCCTTCGCTTGCTCATGATTAAAACTTGTGATATGCGATGTGCGGGTAACCCCACTTCCGCCTTGCCACGTCGCCTTCCTACCACCGCACTTCGCACTTCGCTAACCATAACCTTTACTTCTACTTTCCCATATGTAAAACCTTTCAATTGAAATTTGTGACGTAATTTGGGCCCCACCTCCTTCATGCCATGTCACCATTCCCCTCCTCGCGCTTAGCTCTTCGCAGAGTATAACAACTACCCCCACTTTCCCATAACTAAACGCTCCCGCTTTCAATCTGCGGGCAGCCCCACCTCCATCTGTCCACGTCACCCTCCGCTCGTCGCACTTTTAAAATCACAAGTCTTAACATTTATCCCCCGCTTCTCATATGTAAAACCTCCCTATTGTGATTTGCGATATGAGCTGAGGCCCCACCTCCCCGCCACGTTATAAATAGCCCTTATGTGGCCTTTGTTCTGCTCTTTTCAGTGTTAATCATCCCACTAAACTCCACCATCTTCCCCTCATCTCCGTTCCCCATCACGCATCTGATAGCTCATGATCTAGTTTGGACCCCCCTCACCTTCCGAAGGTTAACGCGGGGGGGGAGTCTAAAATGGTTGGTTAGAGCACCCATACGATGCTACGTGTCGGCCTGCGGTGATTTCCCACACCCCATCCAATACCTACGTCCAGACACAGGCCCCCTCCGAAATTCGGTTTCTGGTTTTGCAATTCCTGCACATGCATGGGTTTTTGGGTGGAGAAAGTGCATATATGGTTTATTCAGTTGTCCAAGAAATCCCTATCAAAGAGAAAGGCACTTGTAGCATGAATGGTCGTTTCGTAACGATTAATGGAAACTATGAGAACAGGGAGTGGATGTTTTCAACAGCAGGTGGAATCATGTAATGGAAGTCAGACTACCCACCTATTCACAGCCACTCCTCACTGCCCTCTTTTGAAGATTCCAGGATTTGGCCTTCGTGGCCAACTATGTTTTCCTTTTTTCTGTAATATTATGATGTTTTGCTGCTAAAATCTCGATTTCACCCGATTTTGTTTTGATTTTTTGTTTGCAGGAGTGATTGATTTATGCATGCTCTGCTAGTTTGTTAGGATATTTTTATTTTCACATATGTGGTTCAATCATGAATGATTATTCAATCATGAACCATCAATAGGAACTCTATATGTAGGAGGTTTCGAGATGAAAGAAGGGTTCTGAATTTTGGAGAATTTTGTTGTAGTTCTGTATGACTGTGCTCCTTGTGCTCTGAGATACATATTTGGGAGAGATGTTTTGAACTTAATATGATATACATCATTGTTTATTTGGATTCCTGATGGGGAATTGAGTAGTATGTATATGTATTCTCTTTTTTTATCAGTAATATCCTATTTATGTATAATCATCTTTCCATGCTCTGCTGCTTTAATGAATTCGTGTAATGTAGCTGCCGGTGGTATGCATTTTTATTCATGAATTCTTGTATGAATAACGCTCATGTGTTAAATTTGTTATGCTTCCTTAATTCGTGCTCCACGAATCTCTGTTGTTGGTCATATTCCACTTGCATTCGCTTCTTCTGAGTTCTTAGGAGACAGATTCTTAAGACCTTTAAGCATGTCTCTCGCGGGTTCCTCCTCCTTTGTTCCTTCTCAACACCTCTGCATATTTTGAAAGTCTATGCTCATTGTTTCATACTCGGCCCATATGAAATCCATCCAGCCATATAGCATCCTGAGCCCTCTCGCAGTATAGGGTAATTCACATGAACCAGACTCCAAGGTCTCCTCCATTCCTGAACCACCAAAACCATTATTCTCTTTATCCATATTCTGTCAGAGACATCCTTATAATTTTCTACATTTAACCTCTGATTTTAAGATGTCCTAAGCACTGGTATTTTGCAGCTCAAGTTTGTCTCTAGGAGCTACAACAGAGTGCAAAGTGACAATGTAACAATGTCAAATCAGATAGAAAATGTGAATAATAAGAATATAGTCAATTAAAAACGATCTTCATTATGATCAATCTGAAACTATTTTCCTTTATTTTTCTTATTGTCACACCTATTACTTTTTCCATTTTCTCATATCGATCATATGAAAAGATAATTTCAGATCGTAGACCATTCAAATATTTAACTTGAGCTATTGTAGCAAACATCAAACATTTTCTTTGTTGCTCTCCATTATTAATAGCATTTTTCTCCAAAGTCAATCATTGGGACTTATGGAGTGTTAAACCCCAAATAATTTTCAATCGTAGTTATTTTCTATTACCGTGTTTGAATGCAAAGTGATTAAAAATGTTGATTAATGGGAAATGAGAATAATAAGAATGTAGCCAATTACAAATAGTTTACAGTTTTAGGATGCAAACATTTCGTGTAAGTGAACATTTTATTTAGGAAGAAAATTCAAGTATTATATTTATGTTTGAATTATTGTAACACAAAAGTTAATGCATGTCATGAATAATTTTAATGTGCTTACACTGAGAGAGTGTGTGTATGTTTTGGGGGTGAGAAGGAGAGATAAGGGGATGTAGAGATATAGATGGAGGGGGGGAGAGAGGGAAGAAGAGAGAGGAAAAGGTAGGGAGGGAGGAATAGATATAGATATGGAGAGAGAAATGTTAGAGAGAGGAAGAAGGGGAAGAGAGAGAGAGGGAGGGGAAAAGGGAAGGAGAGATAGAGAGATAGATAGATATTGAGAGTGTGTGTGTATGTTTGGGGGGTGAGATATATAGATAAATAAGGAGAGACAATGGGAGAAAGAGATATAGATGGAGGGGGCAAAGATATGCTTACATTGAAACCAATGCACACTATTAAACTAATTACTTTGAAATTAATGTACATCATGCATATAGTTGCATCAAATTATAAATCACCATATACAATAAATTAAATCATATAGTGCAAACAATCAAATAGGATTAGAAATCAATATCTACACTGAAACCAATGCATCCAGTGCAAGCAATAAAATAGGAGTAGAAATCAACATCTACATTGAAATCAATGCATCTACTATAAGGTATTAATTAGGATTAGAAATCGACATCTACACTGAAATCAATGCATATAGTGCAAGCGATCAGATAGGATTAAAAATAAATATCTACACTAAAACCAATGCATCAAGTCCAAGCAATCAAATAGGAGTAGAAATCAATATCTACATTGAAATCAATGCATCTAGTGCAAGTTATCAAATAGGATTAGAAATCAACAATTACACTAAAATCAATGCATCTATTTTAGTGAAAAACCAAAATATTCATGAATTTATAGATCTAACTTATGTGTTTTTATTTGTCTCTGTGTGTCTCACTCTTCTTCCCTCTCTCTCCACCTTCCATTCTATGTTTATCTCCCTCACACTCTCCTCCCTCCATCTCTACCCTATCTCTCTCTCTTTGCCTCTCTCTCTCTTTCTCTTCTTCTCTCTCTCCCCTTGCCATCTATATCTATGCCTCCCTCCATATCCCCTATTTGTCTCTCTATCTGAGCCCCCTAAACACATGTAATGCTCTCTCTCTCTCTCTCTCCATATTTTTGTCTCTTCCTCCCTCCCTCTCTTTTTCTCTCTCTTCTTCCCTCTTTCCCCCTCCATCTATATATTTATCTATCTATGTATCTCCTTCTTTATCTCTCTATATCATCTTGCAAACATACACACACTATATCTCTCTATATTTATCTATCCCTATTCCTCTCCCTCTCTTATCTCTCTCTCTCTCTCTCTCTCTCTCTCTCTCTCTCTCTCTCTCTCTCTCTTCCCGTTGTCTCCCTCTCTCTCTCTCTCTTCCCTCTTAATCTCCTCTCTCCCTCACTATCTCTCCATATCTCTCTTGTAACTCCCACTCCACCTTTCACTTTTTATATCTTTCTTCCCCTTCCAAATCCATCTCTCTCTCACCCTCTCTCTCCTCTCTCTCAAGTCCTCTATCTCTTCCTTCCTCTCTCTCCCTTTCTCTCCCACATGCCTCTGTCTCTCCCCCCTGTCACGCACACTCTCTCTCTCCACCCTCCAACTCTGCCACTATCTCCCTCCCTCTCTCCTTCTCACTCTCCCCCTCTCCCCTCCCTCATTATATATGTATTCATGTCCCTCTCTTCCCCTTCTTTCCTATATCTATCCTCTCCTTTTCTCTCACTTCCCTCGTCTCCTCTCTCCCCCATTCCATATTCATATCTCCCTTGCCACTCCCTCTCTCTCTCCACCTCCATATATCAATGTCTTTTTTCTTCCCTCCCTCTCTTTCCACCTCCAAATCCATCTCTCTCCCCCTCCCTCTCTCCTCCTCTCTCCCCCTCCTCTCTCTCTCCATTCCTCTCTCTCCATGTCTCTCCCACCTCTATGTCTCTCTCCCCCACTTTATTCCCCCTCCATCTCACTTCTCTCTTAAATATGATCCCATTATATTGTATTTAGAAAGTATCTTAAAATAAAAAAGAAAAAAAGAAACATAATTGGGTGTGAAATATTAAACCTATGTTTTAGATCAATCATGTCAGAGAAAATACAATAATAAAAACTTTAAAATTTATATATGTTTATGGAATCATTATTTTAATTTATATGGTAAAATGGATGTTAATTTATAAGTACTATTTATATGTTATATAGTTTTAGGTTAAATATATACATAATAATAATTAGATAGATTTATAATTAGGGTCGACATTAGACTAATTAATTTGGGTTGACATTAGATTATTATTTTATTAAATGTTAAATATGTGAAATTTAAAACATTATATCTTAAACATTTACACTTGAGATCTATCCCTATACTGGGCTGAAATAAAAAATTTGAGTGCAAATTGATAATGTAACAATGTTGACTGATAGAAAATGTGAATAATAAGAATATAGTCAATGACAAACAATATTTAGTGTGATCAATCTTAAAAAAAATTCTTCTACTATTCTTATTGCCACACCTATTAGTTTTGCCATTTTCTCATATAGATTATATGAAAAGGGCAGTTTAAATCATAGACCATTCAAATATTTAGCTCGAGCTACTATAGTAAACATCATACCTTGTCTTTGTTTCTCTCCAATATTAATAGTAGTTTTCTCCAAAGTCAATAATTGGGACTTATGGAGTGTTAAACCCCAAAAAATATTCAATTGTAGTTATTTTCTATTACCACGTTTGAATGCAAAGTGATTAACAATGTTGAATGATGGAAAATGAGAATAATAATAATGTATCCAATTATAAATAGTTTACAGTTTCAGGAAGCAAAAAATTTGGGTAAGTGAAAATTTTATTTAGGATGAAAATTTAAGTATTGTGTTTACAGTTGAATTATTGTAACACATAAGTTAATGCACGTCATGAATATTTTTATGTTCTTACACTGAGAGTGAGTGTGTATTTTTTGGCGGTGAGAAGGAGATACAAGGGGATGTAGAGATATAGTTGGAGGGGGGAGAGAGGGAAGAAGAGAGGCAAATACAAGGAGGGAGGAAGAGAGATATATATATGGAGAGAGATGTGTTAGAGAAAGAGAGAGAAGGTGAAGAGAGAGAGAGGGAGGGGAAAAGGGAAGGAGAGGGAGATAGATAAATATGGAGAGACTATGGGTATGTTTTGGGGGTAAGATATATACATAAAGGAGAGACAATGGGAGATAGAGATATAGATGGAGGGGGGAAGATGTGCTTACACTAAAACCAATGCATACTATTAATCTAATTACTTTAAAATTAATGTACATCATACATCTAGTTTCATCGAATCAGAAATAAACATCTACACTGAAATCAATGCATGTGGTGCAAACAATCAAATAAGATTAGAATTAAATAACTACACTGAAATCATTGCATCTAGTGCAAGTAATCAAATAGGATTATAAATCAGTATCTACATTGAAACTAATGCATTCAGTGCAAGAAATAAAATAGGAGTATAAATCACCATCTACACTGAAGTAAATGCATCTAATGTAAGGTATTAAATAGGATTCGAAATCGACATCTACACTAAACTCAATGCATCTAGTGCAAGCAATCAAATAGGATTAGAAATCAATATCTACAGTGAAACCAATGCATCCAATCCAAGCAATCAAATAGGAGTATAAATCAACATCTACATTGAAATCAATGCATCTATTGCAAGCTGTCAAATAGGATTAGAAATCAACAACTACAATAAAGTAAATACATCTATTTTAGTGAAAAACCAAAATATTCATGAATTTCTAGATCTAACTTCTTTTTTTGTATTTGTCTATGTGTGTCTCTTTCTTCTTCCCTCTATCCACCTTCCATTATTTTTCTATCTCCCTCCCTCTCTTCTTCTCTCTCCCCCCCTTCCTCTCTCCCCTGTCTCTCTCTCTTTGCCTCTCTCTCCCTTTCTCTATATTTCTCTTCTTCCCTTTGTCCCCATGGCATCTATATCTATACCTCCCTCCATCTCCCCTTATTTTCACCACCCTAAACACATGTCATGGTATCTCTCTCTCTCCATCCATATCTATCTCTCTTCCTCCCTCCCTCTATTTTTCTCTCTCTTATTCTCTCTTGCCCCCTCCATCTATATATCTATCTATGTTTGTCTCTTTGTTATCTCTCTATATCAGCCCACAAACATACTCTCTCTCTCTCTCTCTCTCTCTCTCTCTCTCTCTCTCTCTCTCTCTTTCTCTCTCTCTCTCTCTCTCTCTCTCTCTCTCTCTCTCTATATATATATATATATATATATATATATATATATCTCCCATTGTCTCTCGATATTAGGCCCCAAACATACACACTCTCTCTCCATACATATCTATATTTCTATCTCTCTTTCTTTCCATTTAGGTGGATGGAAGGTGGAAAACCCCTTGGCCAAGCTCATAACTTCTTTCAAATCTTGTCTTGCACTTCTAGGGTTTCTCTCGCTGTGGTGGTGAAAATCTCAAAAACAAGGCTGGGGGGAATTTTGTTGAAAGGAGGTTGGTGAAGGGTGAGAAATAGAGTTAGGGATGCTAGTGGAGTCCTCCTATGCTGCTCTACTCAAACCTACAAGAAAACTACTTGTTCATGCAATAAACATTGACAAATCTATGATGAAGGAGATGGAAAAGATGAGTTAAATTTGATAAGAAAAACTACTTATGCATTCAAACATAAATATAACTTAGTATTCTCAACATTTTCATGATAACTACATAAACCTATCTATTATTTCCGAGAAATCATAAACTGAAGAGAAATTTTGGGCCTATGGTGAAGATCCGCCCTCCTCAAGCTCCAATGAAAGAGGTGACAGAGGGAGGCTTTGACACAAAAAATTTAGATTGTATATGCTAGTGTACCATGATCTACAAGAGCTTAACTAAAACAAATGTGAAATGGAAGCAAACCAAAAACAATAAAGTGAAATGAAAGCAAACTAGCTAAAACTCACGAATTAAACTAGCTACAATGGCATAAAAATAAACATAAATACACAAGAGAGAGACTTATGCCAATGGATTGGGCCCTAACCCACAAGATCATCTCTCTGAAACTAAATCAGTGAAGGAAAAACTGAATACTTATTTTATTGCATAAATAGTCTCATTACATAACCATAAGTCTCAAAAGTATATCACAAGAGCTAATAGTATACTAGATTCCTCCAAAATTTGAATCCTAATGAGATCTTTCTCTGCCCTATTTAACCTAAAGGGTAGCTACCAACATCTCCCTAAAATGTAGGTGATGTGTCCCCTTTGATTGCAAGAGAAGTGGAGCTTCGGTGCACTTGATCTTCACTTCCTTGGTTGCCTTTGATTTCCAGTTGTTGGAGGGAATCTTGAGGATCCCTTGGTTGCCTTTAGGATTTAAGGAGCTGGACAACCCTCCTATAATCTCTCCTTGTTTTCTACTTTGAGCTTTGATTGCACAATCTTCAAAAAAAATGGAATATCTTCGTGATTATCCTACATTTAAACCATATTATGAATTTGAAGTATGACAAGCCTTAATCACCATTTACACTAAACAACATGTGATCATAATGTAATTAAATGTGAGAAAGAGAGACTAATAAGGCTAAAAATGTGACAATTAACCCCTCCAATTATACCTAATGATGGTGCTCATCATCACCCCCCTACCAAATGGTTGCTCATCCTTTGAGCAACTTAGTCCTCCTTCTTCATTTCTTTCAGTGCTTTAGTGGCCCCTCTGACCTCCCAAGGAAGAATTGAAGGAGTTCCTTCAGGAGGGTAGAATCCAAAACTCTTTTTTGCCTCCTCCCATTCTCTGTTTTCCTCATCTTGGTCTTTCCCTTCACCTAGTCCCAGCAGCAAAGGTGGACTGAGTTTCAAGCCAAGCCATTGTATTTTCATTTCCTTCATAGTCCTCTTGTATAATTGTACCCTTTCTAGAGCACTCCTCAATCTCTCTGGGGTATGATATTCCATGTTTCTGAGACTAAGAGGGAGGCCATTCCACCTTATTTGACATTCCATTACACATTCATCACCCAACAACTTAGAAATATCATCAAAATGTGTAATGGATTGTGTTTTTGTGCTGAAGTACTTGTCTACAAGATTGGCATCATTCTCAATCATGAGGTGATTGTTGATGACTCCCCTAGGGTGGAATAGTTCTACCCTTATGTGTAGAGGCTCTCTTTTTTCTCTTCTCGTCAGCTTATTTACTTCCTCTTCTCTTGCTTTCTCATTGACCATCCAAGATGCTCATGCCATTAACCGCATATCTCCCAACTTAGCATTAGGGTTCCAAATTTTTAAGTCTGTCAAAATAAGATTGTGCATGCATAATTTTGCCATCTTGGCCTTGTTTCCCATGTTGGACTGATTGAAAAATTCAATGAATTTCCTGTAGTTATGAAAATGTAAGGAATCATGAGAAGCTAATGTCTTAATCTGAAATTGGAGCCATTGTTCTTTGAGGTAGATGGCATAGGAGTTTGATGGATATCTGTGTTGGATGGCCTCCATGCACAAATATGTCATGGTTGCAATTTGTTTGTATTTTTGTTTGAAGTTAACTTTGCAATATTTCATTCTCTTCCTGCGTTTCCTGAATTTTTTCTTTCGACATGTATTCCTTAAGTCTAACATCAGACAAATCCCTTTCCCAAATCAATGACCTTCTCCTCCATGATCCTTATGTCATGCACACCTTTTTTTGTATCAATTTTCATCCAATGATGAGTGTGTGCTCTTTCTTGTTCTAACTAATAAAATAAGGGGACTTCAAGCTTCTAAGGAATCATTTTCCCCCCTTCATTAAATGTATAGTAAGAACTGAGATTTGGATGAGGGCTAGGGTGTAAAACTGTTGATATATCATTAGGGACATATTTTGGGGAGGTAGTCTCCTCCTTTTTCTCATTCTATTCCTCCCATTTGGAGTGTTTTCCTTCAAATTATGCTTCTTTCTCAAATTCTTGGGCCTCTTTCCCACCCATGGGTGCCTTATCTCCCTCCCCCAAGGATTCCTTCTCTGTTTGTGGCACTTCTAGATTTTCTTGGAGGATAGACATAGTTTCATGTAACAAACTTGGTTTTACCTGTAGAAAAACCTCCCTTACTTTATTTTCCTTCTTTTCTGTCTTTTGAGGGTCTGTGGGGATTGGTAGATGTGTCAGGGATGCCAACATAGATGAAAGTCTCCTCCTATAGGTCACAGGTGTCCTCTCAGGTGAGGTGACCTCTTGAACTTTCCCTCTTCCAACCTTATCTCATCATCCTTTTTGGGTGACTCCTCAATTGTTATAGGGCTTTTGGTTGGAGTCTGTGGCTTCCCCTTCCTTACCCTGTTACTCTTTCTAGTCCTAAATTACATGGGTGTTTTTATTTTTCTCTTGGCCTTCACTGGTGTGCTCAAATTGGCTAAGGTAGCATCCACTTATTTCTCTTTTATCTCAGGCAATATCCTAGTCTACTGAGGAGAGGTATCAGTGCCTAGCATAGGGTCTAATATTTCCTCCTCACCTATATTCTCTTCCTTCTTCCCCTATGTTTCTTCCTCTTCTGTTTCATCTCCCTCTTTTTCTTTTTCTTTTCCTTCCTTTGTTTCTAGGGTTTCTGTGTTTTATTTTTCAACCTTCATCTCTTCTTCTTCATCATATTATCCTTCTATCTCTTCAGATTGTCCTTCTTCTTCTTCTTCTATTCCCCTCTCTCCAAGTATAGAGGTAGAGGTTTGTCAAGTTTGGGTGGCTATGAAGGCTTCCCTATCCATATCTATGAATGACGGCCAGGGCACATGGAGGTTCAATCCGCTTATCCTACTTTCTTTATCCATTTGTGTCATTAACATTTGATTCATGTTATAAATTGCACAGGTAAATCCCTCATCATGACTTCTTAGAGTATTTAGTCAATAAATTATAGTCACAGAGATTATTACCTAAGTGATTTACTAATTTAGCTATTTTTGCAGATTCGATGGTCGAATAACCATATTCGAAATTCCAGGAACAGATACCGAGTTGGCAACACTATCTTGGGTAGCGCTGCAACAACATAAAAATTCCAGAACCTTTCCTCTCTTGTCTTTCGCATCTAGTTTGTCTATTATAAGAACTGTGTAATTGTAGGAAATAGTTGCCAAGATTTTAGGAACTGCCATTGTAATCATTTGTATAAGAAGGGCTCTGAAGCTAAATCAGGGGTTGGCTATGCATGGAATTGAGATCTGTAACATAACATTTCATTAAGTTAATGAAAGTTATCTTTTTTTCCTTCTTATGAGTTCGTGAGTACATCGCAACCCTGATCAAGGAGTTGGGCCCACTCTCCTAACCAGGTGTTGCGTGCTTACTCTGTGTGTGTTACTTTCATTTCCTGTTTTGCATATTTCTTAGTTGTTATGACAATTGATGTAATTACTGAAATCCTTATTTGTTGTGAATGTATTGCAAGTTTTACAATTCATTGATGTTATTCTTTAATTGTTGTTACAGTGGTTTGTGGCTTTACTTAGTTCGTCGAATCCACAGTTGATACAGAACTGTGCTATTGTCATATGCATATATCATGCGCGTTAGCCTTGCAATAAACAACGCACCCAAATTGATAATTAATTTGGGAAAGGGTTTGAACAATCATTCACACTTGGACACCAACAGATGCCACTTTCCATTCAGATCATTCCTCCCTCCTTAAGAAGCAATGGTCCCCATTGCGTAAAGTTCCCTCCTTAGATCCTTTGTTGAATATGAATATCCACTAAAGAGAATGGTTTTGTGTGGTTAACCCATAACCATGATGAACGAAGATCCATGGATAGAGATACCCCGTAATGCTTGTGACCAATTGTGATACTGACAGTGTGCGGCCTAGAAAATGGACATCAGTGAAGTGTGGGTTTGTGGATGACCCATAACCATGAAAACAAAGATCCAAGGATAGAGATACCATGTAATTCTTGTCACCAACTATGATAATAATAGTGTGCCACCTAGCAAATGGACTTCAATGACAAGGATTTTGTGTGGTTGACCCATAACCGTGATTTTGACTATTGATGAAGTATTAGGTGCGTACATAGCCTGGGGTGGGAGGGAACATCTCCAAAGAACCCAAACTGGATGTTTTTATGCTGACACTGATGAACATGAAGCAGGTGCCTACTAAAGCAAGGTGGGAGGGCATGTCTCCAAAGGGAACCCACTCTGAATGTTGCTCCATATTTAAAAACTAATTTAAAATGGGCATAAATCAGTCAATATAACTCAAAATATTTATTATATTATTTTTTTAGAAATAGAATGACCATTATGCATCTTCCCATGTGATCGAAATCCCTATCTAGACACTCTGGAAACTCAAATTTGCACTGCAACTATCTCATCGTCACAAAAGTTCTGAAAAAAATAGCTGATTTTAAATCAGCGATATCTCCCTCATCCGAACCCGATTAGACCAATTGTTTTTTTGAAATTGGTGATTTTTCAAGAGGAGCTCATATATGCAATCATTTTTCAAATTATACATAAAAATTGCAAAAAATGATAGGAGATCCGATGTCCATGAATTTTCGTCAGAAATATTTCTGCAACACAACTTATTTTAAATCAACAATATCTCCCTTATCCGGACACCAATTTAGCCGATTTTTTTTTTTTAATTTGGGTATTCGTTATTTTTTTTCATAAGCGTTTTACCAAAATTTTCATATCTTATCTGCAAACTCGTCGCCCAAAAAATTCCTAGAAAAAAAAAAAGAAAAAATAATCTTCTCACTTTTCCCAAGAAAATGTTTTGTGGAGGTCGTAGGACGTCCATGAAGTTTTCTTGAAGATTGCGGAAAAAAATTGAAACTGAAATATGCATCAAACCCTCATTCCCTTGGAGTCGTAACCTAAATCTGATACCACTAATCCGGATCTTGAGGGGAGGTCCCCAAGATATGAAAAATTGAAATGACAGAAGAAAATAGAGGAACACACAAGAAACAAAACCACAAAGAAAATTTTTTTATTAAAACAAAGAATAAATGTAAAAGCTACATTGTGGTGGACAATCTGTCTTTTTACAAAATGCAACTTGCAAAATGCAACTTGTTACTTGTAGTATTTTTTAGTTGCAATATCACAAGTAAATTGCATGGGTGAATGAATACCATGGGTGGATGCCACTTACAATACCATGGGTGGATAAATACTATGCGTGGATGAATACCATGGGTAGATGCCACCTACAATACCATGGGTGAATCAATACCATGGGTGGATGCTAATTATAATATCATGGGTAAATTCCATGGGTGAATAAATACCATGGGTGGATGAATACCATGGGTGGGTGTCATTTATAATTGTAGGTTTTAACTCTGTATAGAAATTATCTGAGAACGAATCTTTAAAACAGAAAATAAACAATAGCGAGAGCATACAACATGAAACAGATAAACACAGAGATTTTTCCCTGGATCCCAAATCGGGATGACCAGCTTGATTTTTCATTATATTCCTTTTAGTGTTACAACACATATATATACATGCCGAAGCATACATAAACCCCAATCCATTAACCCTGGATTAGAACATAACCATAGTTCCCTTGGCCGGATCTACAAAATACCAGGGGCGGAAAACCATCATGCCCCAAAACCATATGTAGACCCATGCACAAAACCATGGGCAGGTTTGCCCACTGGAAAATAAGGACCAAAAAAAAATTTTGGGGCACTACCCCGGACCCCGACAGGGGGGGCTACCGCCCCCCTTGTTACCCCCCTGCGCGTGACTAGTCGTGGAAAGAATATAACACAAACCCAACATTCTCCCACTTGTTGTTTTCTTTCCACAGGGCGCCACAGGAGAGCTGAGTCATTAGCCCAACTTTGCAACACCCATTGTTTCTCTACACCAAGAGAACTTCTGAGTGCTCACAGACTTTGTCAATGCATCTGCAACATTCTTCAAAGTTTCCACCTTTACCAGCAACACCCTTTTAGCCTCAACCATATATCTCACAAAGTGATATTGAACATCAATGTGCTTTGTCTTTGAATGACAAGCAGGGTTCTTAGCCAAGAAAATTGCACTTTGGCTATCACAGTCTATCTTTATAGCTTGCTACACCAACCCCATACTTGAACAAAATCTTTGCAATCAAACTGCTTCCTTGCTTGCATGAGTGGCTTCCATGTATTCTGCCTCTGTAGTTGAAAGAGCCACTACAGACTGTCTTTTACTCATCCAACTGACTGCACCTCCAAATAGGCTAAACACATACCCACTTATAGATCTTCTTTGGTCCAGACCTCCAGCCCAGTCTGCATCAACAAAACCATGAATGTCCAACACTCTTTCCAATCCTGGTCTTCCCTGGTAGCACAAGCCATAATCACTAGTGCCACGCAAACATCTGAAAACCCGCTTCACTACTGTCCAATGCTCCTTCCCTAGGTTTGACATAAACATGCTCAATACTCCCACTGCATGTGCAATGTCTGGTCTAGTACAGACCATTGCATACATCAGGGTACCCACTGCACTTGCATATGGAACACGGGACATGTCCTCCTCTTCTTCTTGTGTCTTGGGACACTGTTCAGCAGACAGCTTTGTACCTACAGGAATCAGAACATTCACCAGTTTACTATCCTGCAAATTGAACCTCTGCAATATAGTCTCAACATACTTCCTTTGGTTTAAATTAACCAGAGCTTCCTCTTTGCCCAATCTCTCTTAATTTCCATGCCCAAAATATAGTTTGCAGCACCAAGATCCTTCATGTCGAATTTGGAGCACAGTTGGGTCTTCAAATCTTGGATAATTTCTTTGTCATTTCCAATCAACAGCATATCATCCATATACAGAACAAATAAATAACACGGTCACCAATTAATTTAAAATAAACATAGTGATCCTCCTTACTTCTGGTGAAGCCAAGTCCCCATATATAGGTATCAAATTTCGGATACCACATCCTTGGTGATTGTTTTAACCCATACAAAGATGTCTTTAACCTACATACCAGCTCTTTCTTCCCCTTCACCATAAAGCCTTCAAGTTGTTTCATGTAGATCTCCTCTTCCAGATCCCCATGAAGAAATGTTGTCTTCACATCCATCTGTTCTACCTCAAAATCAAATGCAGCAACAACATGTTGGAAATGTTGTCATTTATGGCAAAGGAGATGGAAAAGAGGCAGCAGACAAGGAAAAGAGGTAGCCTAGGAAGCAGATGAAACAAAGATAGTATTCTATGTGAAAGAGCTTTTTCAGGAACAGAGTAGGAGGATAATGGCCATCAAACTGAATATCTGGCCAGCCATGAAATTGTAATTGAAGGATTTGAGTCTCTTGGTTGAATTTATATGAGAAATATTGAGTCTGTGATTAAGTTGTGAACTCTGTGTTATTGACTGATTCAGTAATTCTGTGTGAGAAGGATTTGAGTCTCTGCGAGTAATTGTGTGGTTTAATTTGAATAGAAATGGGGAGAATCGATCACTGGAAGGATCGATTCTAATAAATCCCTTGACTGCTCGTCTCAGTTTATATATATATGCCAAGTTAGATGTGCCCCAAGATAAATCGAATTGTGAACTCACTAATAAAGGAAGAATTTTGTGTAAGACCCTTAATGTGAATTGAGTCAGGTGTTGAATGTGCGAGAGAGGGTTCGACTCCCTTTTCTGAGTAATTAAAATGTGGAAGAGACTGGGTTATTACACCCTGTGCAAGAATCAATTTCGTCCCCTAATCTTCACTGATCCACATGGTTCAAGTCTCGGTGTGAAGACTTATGGTTCCGAATGCATATCGAACCCACATCACTTGGCTACGATTTAACTATAAAAAAACACTGTGTGAAGTGCTTCCAATCGACTTCTGTTGAGGGAAATCGACAAGGGATCCGATTTGCACAGACCTGGATTGCAATTGTGTTTAGTACCGAGATTGACAAGAATAGGGTTTGCGGACGAGATAGAACCCAATGTATGTCTGGAACTCTACTATGACAGAGAAAATATTTGTGGTTTTCGTGATGAATAGTGGAGCTTTTGACTTTTGTTGAATTACTGTGGAGAACCCGTGAATCGAAGTTATAAGGAATGAATGGAACCTGAAGCGGCGAGGAACGGAACCGTGAAATACACAGTAAAACCGGCATGCAAGAAACTAGTGGTATCGCGCGTTGAAAAAGTTGTAAGGAATTTTTGGTGAAAAAACACGATTAGGGTTGCTGGCTGCCACGTGTCCAAGAGCAGTTTATAAAAACCGCGCTCATCATGTTCTTTTGAGACATTAAAGCTCGGAACAAGAAATAACGCGATATTTGTCGTTACCGTTCGATCTTGAGCAGAGGAGATCCAGTGGTGATCATGCAACAAGTCAGTTGGAGGTTTATAAAGGCATAGATCGACAGTGGTGGCCATCCGGTTGGAGCGCGATGAACTTATAACCGTCGGATCATCGAGGTAAGTCAACACTGTGGCCTTGCGTTATTACATGAAGTCAGGGGTTAACACCCATTGAAATGTTGGTATATTATAGTCGAGTGCGCATATAAGAATGTTATATGTAGGTTGGACGTGTTATGTGGGTCGCACCATTATGTTAACACATTGAGGTTTGTAAAGTTTGGATATGGGTTTGACATACATGGGTTATAGAAGTTAAACCTTTGAGTGAGTGATAGGTGTTAAAGTATTAAAGTCGATGGGTGAAAGTCGTTTAATGATATGATAAGACTTGGGGTTTTATTATAATGTTTGAATGGGAGGCGTAATGTATATTGAGATATCATAGTCATAGCACTTTACTAAAAGCCCAAGGTTTATTAATATTTCTTAACACTGGGATCGAGGAATATATATATATGGTGATATATATATTATGTGACAAGTCGAACCTTACAGTAATTAAATTGAGTATGGGGTGCACATTAAAATACCTGGGTCCTCGAATATTAAAATCATATTAAGAGTTCGGCTCTTGAACAATGGTAAGTTTATAAAGCCGTGGGTATATAAAGAAATGACTTCCACATACCGTCAAAGCTGTCAACATTCAAAAAATTGTTATTTTATCAAAGGTTAAACCTGAATTGATTCCAAATGTGTAAATAGAATGGACAGAAGATTTTATTAACCCCGTGGGACCCTTTGTTCATCGCACTAATCTATTAGAGGACGTGATTGAGATATTGCGATCGCGCTAAAGAATGCGGACCTGATGTGTTTATGAACTGTGATTCGTATGTGTTTGAGTTCTGGCTTAAAGGGCATCAAAGTGGGCCATCGCATCGGAAAAAGGAAAAATATCGGAGCATACCTTTGAAGGATGCGATTGCGATCAATCGCATCAAAACAATCGCAAAGGAATCAATCGCATCAGAGTGAAAGCTGAACATCGGAACATACCATTGAAAGTTGCGACTACGATTAATCTCATCGGCAAATAGAAAAAGTTCGATATTGTGGGCCCGAATACCTTGAGTCTCGTTCCAAAGTCTTAAGTGTTGATCCAAATCCTTGTGAAGGTGTAATGTTTGTCGAGGTATATATATTATATCATAAAGCGAAGCTTGTATGAAATGAGTGTGGGCCATATGTGTGAACATAAGCTGCGATACATTAGATTGAAGCCCGAATGTTAGTTCGAATGAGTGTGAATTTTCCACATGATTGAATTGTGGCCCCATATGTGAAATACTATCATATGGTGGGTTGTTAAAGTGTTAACCCACGCGAAGATAGATATCTGATATAATATATGTTACCGAACCATAGATTCATAATTTGGCTCTATATAAAGTCATATATGCCTCAAACCAACAGTAAGAGATGTTGAGTTTTAAATGAAAGAGAAAAGACTTATATTTGATATATTATAGTTGCCGGAACATAAGAATGAAAGGGGTTATAATGCTCAGATGCAGATAAAATTGAAAGATAAGAACCTCAGGCAAAGTGCTTCAGTTAATAAAAGAAGTTTCCGTGATAAAGGAATGAAAATGTGGGCTCGACAGGTATACATACACAGTGAACAGGAATATGCACAGGAATGAATTTGACAGGTGTACAAGCAAGAAAGCAGGAGAATATGCAGAACTAAAAAAGACAATGAACAGAGTATGTAGAAAAATTACATGACAGCTGCAGATACACAATTGCAGTGAACAGCAGAGGTATGCAGAACAGTTTCTTAACAGCGGCAGAAAAGACAAAACTAGCAAAGCCAAAGGCCAGAAAATGGGCTGAGTGAAATTGTTTTTATGTAATTGAAAATGTGAATGTAAATGTTGTAATTGACTTTATATTGTTTGTGATGCATTGGAAAGTTTCCGGAGGAAAACAAAAATCCCACTATAATATTGAAATTAGTACATATATTTATATCTTTCTGAGTGAGCTAGTAAAAGAAATGAGAAGGCAGAAGGCAAAGAGGTATAGTTGTCCATTTCGAATTACCTGTGGAATGCTAACAGTCATACGGAAATCTCTATAAATTATATCACCTTGATATGCATAGAGAGGTTAGAGAGGTTGGAGAATGCTGAATTGAGGTGGAGAAGATAAGAATAATGAGGAGCAGAACGAGATGCTATGAATATTTAGAGAATGTAGAAATGGAGCAGTGAGGCAGAGAAGAAGGAGGAGCTCAGCAGAGAAGGAGGAGTTGATAGTGAATCTGAGAAGATGCAAAATGATATAAGGCAGATATGAAGACTGATGCATAACAGTGAAAATGGTACATAACATAGCTGATATCCAAGGTTGTAGCCTATAGAAAATAGATGGGAGTTGGTGCTTCCACATCAAGTTGTAGCTTGATAAAATGTCAGCTGTAGCTGACTGAGGTTGGATCCTCTTGTAGGTTGGTGCCTGCAGAAAATTGATGGGAGTTGGAGCTTCCTTGCAAGTTGTATCTTGCAGAATTGAGGTAGGAGCCTCCTGTAGGTTGGTACCTACAGAAAATCAGTGGTGAGAGGGAGTTGGAGCTTGCCTTTGCATCACAACAATAATAAGATGTGTTTTTCTCCCTTTATGGGTTTCCACTTATAGTTGGTGTCTATGTGCATTATGTCTCTGTGTTGATATGGTATATCTATTCTTCTTAATACTTGCTACTCACATATTAAGTCTGTTGTTACATTATATTAATACTTGCTTCTCACATTCTAATATTACTCACATATTAAGTCGAACATGAAATGAAGGTGTAAATAAGTTTTAATGAAAAAGTTTTAAAATTCCATGAATGTGTTAAACTGATTCACCCCCCTCTCTCAGTTTAACTAAGGGTTCAACTGTGAGATATTAAGAATACAGCAAAGTAACCATGGAGAAACGAGAGAAAAAATATCACCAAAATCAATTCCAGGCTTGCCTAGGGAATAACCTTTTTCTGGCATGAGCTTTGTATTTCTCCACCTTTCCTTCTACATTCATCTTCTTCTTAAACACCCATTTTCTCCCGATGGGCTTCCCTCCAGCCGAAAACTCCACCATATCCCAAGCCTCATTTTTATGTAATGATGCCATTTCATCAACCATGGCCTCCTTCCAGAGTTTTCCATCCTCTGAATCTACTGGCTCCCTGACGGTTCTCGGATCATCATCAATTATAGTTAAAGCAAAATTTGAACAGAAAGAAGATGGACTATATCTTTCTGGTTGTCTTCTTTCCCAAACTGATCTTCTCACAACTGGAGTTTGTGGCTCTTCCTCTTCTAAGTCTTCTTCTGTTGTAGAGTCTGATTCATCCTCCTTTAGCTCAAACTCTATCTTCTCAGGTTCCTTTGGTAGGACTTCATGTTTAACAACATATTTCACTTCTCTAAACACCACATCTCGGTTGTACACAACCTTCCTTGTTTCTGGGTTCCAAAGCTTGTAACCCTTTAAACCATCTTTATACCCAATAAAGATGCACTTTTCAGATTTATTATCCAACTTGGTCCTTTTCTCCTTTGGAACATGTACATACGCATCACATCCAAATACCCTTAGATGTGAAAGAGAGGGTTTCTTACCAGTCCATACCTCATGTGGAGTCTTATCCTCCAACGCTGATGAAGGTGATCTGTTAACTAAGTAACATGCAGTCTCCACTGCCTCTGCCCAGAATTCTTGTCCTAACCCGGTACCATTAAGCATGCTTCTTGCCTTTTCCATCAGTGTTCTGTTCATTCTTTCTGCAACTCCATTTTGCTAAGGTGTGTATGGAGTAGTCTTCTGCCGTGCTATACCACACTTCTTACAGAACTCTTCAAATTCCTTCTTGCAGAACTCCCCACCAATATCTGTCCTCAACGCCTTTATCTTCTTCTCTGTCTGGTTTTCCACCAGAGCCTTAAATTCTTTAAATTTGTCAAAGAATTCAGATTTCTTCCTCAAGAAATATATCCATGTATTCCTTGAGAAGTAATCTATGAATGAAACATAGTACACAGACTTTCCCAGTGATGGAACTGACACAGGTCCAAACACATCACTGTGCACAAGTTCTAATATCTTGTTCGCCCTCTTAGCACCAGAAGGAAAACTCAACCGATTCTGCTTCCCATATACACAATGTTCACAGAAATTGAAATCCAGGGAGCAATTAGAAATACCTTCTACCATACCATTTCTATGCAGTATCCGAAGGCCCTTCTCTCCAATATGTCCAAGCCATTGATGTCATAGCATGGTCTTTTCTCTAGAGACAGCTAGGCTTTCCGCTCCACTTTCGAGAACACGGTATTTCACCCATCGATAAAAGTGTTGCCACAAGCTTGTATAGGTTCCGTGCGAACTCACACAGAAAGCTAATACGGTGTACGAACCATCTTGCAGGCATATTTCTCAAACACTATTTTTACACCTGCATCATCCATCTTGCTTACAGAAATCAAATTTTTGGCCAATGCAGGAGTGTGCAGAACACCACGAAGTGTTCTAATCCTTCCACTTTGCAGTTTCAGCTTGAATTTTCACGTCTGACGATTCTGTCCTTCCCATAATCCCCTAGGAAGACATCACCGCCATCATATTTCTCATACTCGCAGAACCACTCCCTATGGGGAGTGAAGTGAAAGGATGCACCCGAGTCAATCAACCATGACTCATGATCTACATGTGTATTTGAAGAAGAAGCCAAATACACATCCCCGCCTTCATCTGAGGTGGTTTTTACCTTTGCAAAAGGAGCATCATCAGATCCCTTTCCTTTCTCAGGAGCTTTAGATCTGCAGTCCTTTTTGTAGCGCCCTTCCTTTCCGCATTTCTAGCACACCTTTACAAACTTTCCAGAGATTTAGATCTCCCTCTAGATTTAGATCTCCCACTTGAAACCTTATTATTGTTTCTGTTATGGGACCTTCCTCATACAGATAAGGCATCTCCATTCTGACCCTCCATATTTCTCCGTCTCATTTCCTCCGAAAACAATCTGAGACAATGTCATCAAAATTCAAGGTAGTTGTATTGCTACTTATTGAAATAACCAGACTGTCGCACGAATCTGGTAGAGAACACAAAATTCTGAGATTTTAATATCAACAGATGACAGCTGACTTACCACATTATTGAAGGCGTTCAGATGCTCTGTCACCGAGCCTCCATCCTTCATCCTCAGGTTATACAGTTTTTTCCGCAGGAACAATTTATTCACTAGAGACTTAGATTGGTACAAAGTCCCTAGCTTGTCCCACAAGGTCTTCGTCGTAGCTTCCCTGGATACATTCAACAATACTAAATCTGAGACACACAACTGTATTGTGTTCTTTGCCTTCCGATCCAATTTCTTCCAGTATTCATCTGACATTGTCGTTGGTTTAGTACCCATATCTACCACGATCCACTGGTCCTTATCCACCAGCAGATCCTCCATCTTGGGCTTCCACAACTCAAAACTCTGACCATTAAATTTCTCAATCACTATCTTCCCGCCACTCGCCATCTTCTTTCACCACAAGAATCGATCCTGCAAATCTCCCACTGAACAGGGTCTACCTCAAGCCCAAGCAAAAAACCCCTCAGCAGCAAAGGCGTCCCCTTGAATCCGAAACTACTTTGATACCAAATGTAGGTTTTAACCCTGTACAGAAATTATCTATGAATGAATCTTTAAAACAAAAAATAAACAATAGCGAGAGCATAAAACAGATAAACACATAAATTTTCCCCTGGATCCCAAATCAGGATGACCAGCTTGATTTTTCATTATATTCCTTTTAGTGTTACAACACATATATATACATGTCGAATCATACATAAACCCCAATCCATTAACCCTGGATTAGAACATAACCATAGTTCCCTTGACCATATCTACAAAATACCAAGGGCTGAAAACCATCATGCCCCAAAACCATGTGCAAAACCATGGATGGGTCCGCCCACCAGAAAATAAGGACCAAAAAAATTTTCCGAGGCACTGCCCACAGAACCAGACAAGGGCTATGCTCGCCCCCTTGTTGCCCCCCCCCCCCCCGTGCGCGCATGACTAGTCGTGGAAAGAATATAACACAAACCCAGCAATAATACCATGGGTAGATGCCACTTTCCATTTGGATCATCCACAATGGTGGGACAGATGCCTCACATCTACGAGTAATCCCATGCAAAAATGTCCCTATATTCTTTCAATAGGGAGTTGTATGAGGCTAATTCTTCTAGAGAGCATGCTTTCCCCAAGGATATTTCTTCAACCTTTCCAGGTTTTTTCGAAATATTTACCTTAATGATCGGTGAAATATTTTAATTGTTTCCTTCCTCAAACGCATCGGGCGTTGGGATAGGATTTTTGAACCAAAATACTTTCCCTGATGGCAGTAAATCTTTAGATTATATGGTGCAAATATCGTGGGTTGGTGGGCTCATAGGAAAGAACGTATTTTCAGGTAGAGAAAACGAATGATGTTGCATGGCTTCCCATGGACATTCGATTTATATCATGGCCTCTATAATATCTTCATCTGAGTGAAAATTATTATCTAAAGTTCAATTGGTTTGCACGAGGTCGTGAGGAGGGATTTCAGGCCTAGCAGTGCTGGTTAACAAGAAAAAATATGATTCAATGGTTGATGTCATAGAACCAAGAAGAGTTGACAAAGCGCAAATAAGATGGGTCTACACTGTCGATGGTATTACTACTAGTAAAGTAGTTTTAGCGATCTCAACACCAAAAAATTATGAGCAAACAACATGAATCATGGTTCCCACAGATGATGGTATGAATCGTATGTGATGTTGTGTGTCATCAACAATAGGTGGTGGAATAATTTTCGTAATGGTTGGTTTATAATGAGTGGGAGGGAGTTCCTATGACCTTGTTGGCATACAAGTGGAAAACGTTTCATATGCAATAGGAATTTGGTGTTGAATCATAATATGTCGAAATGTTTGTAACATAGGGCATGCTTCTATATTATGAGAGCTACTGGTGAAAATTTCACACATAAGGCAAGTACTAATTGAGTAAATGGAATGTGAGCCAATACTTCTCATAACATAAGACTATGATGCTTTTTTAGGGTCGTGAGATGGGGAATTTATGTGTGTTTTCCATCTCTGAGACGTAGTTTTAGCATGGTGTGGCTTCCTAGGGTGGTTTTGGTTTAATACTTCCATGGTTTCTCTCAATCATGGAAGATATTTACATTTCTTCATGTGATAAAAATGAAAGCATACAAGCAGCGGGTGATTTTCTCATAGTTAGAGAGGTGAACTTGGGGGATAGGGGTTACTATGAAAATAATATCAGTAAACATGGAAAACTCCCGACATTGATTAATCAGGTGGTTGGGATTATCGAATAGGGCACATGGGAGGTTTGGTTTAGACCATGTGGTTTTGGGGTGTTTGGTATTTTTCCCATATCTAGGTTGGTGATGGTGAGAGGAGGCCGACAGAGTTCTTGCTAGTTTTTTCTCCTCAAACACACATAATATGGACCTATATGCTTCATCCCCTTGGGGTGTATTATTTTCCGAATATTCTAAGTCTGAGCTGACTAAGTCATAGTTTTTAGTGATGAATCAACACATTAATTCTAACATAGAGCGGAATCAGGAAAGGTGCGGAGAGTGTCGCACATGATGGTTACTTGCACAGATATGACAAGTATGACGTATGTGCCTAGATATGTTGCTTTGGGGAACACGGTTGACTGGGTGCCATCAAATGAATTCCCTTAATTCTGGGCATTGGGTGATCAAATGGTTGGGCTCAACACATAAGGCGCAGAATGGGGCAATAGGTGTAGACAATGTTCGCCTTCTTGTTGTCTGCGAGGTTGGGCGAGGTGGGTATGACCATGAAAATGGTTCCTCTCATACGTATAATATTGTCTTGTATCCATCCTCAACTATCTGCATGGTCATTATGGATGGATCCTAGGAATTGGATTGCACGAGTGTGTGTAATGCATCTCTATCCCAAGAGATTTCTGGGACATGATGTGTATAATTCCTATATTATGTGCATATTGCGCATGCATGGTTGGTATGTAATGCCTTGCTTTATACAGTTGTGACATTTTATCTAGTAGATGGAGTTGGGGTTACAGTCATACTTTGGGCATGTAGGAGATATTTTAACTCCTATAACTATGGGCAGGTGTCGATAGGATGGCCAACTACATTGCATAAAATGAAAGATGGAGGTGTCCTAGGAATCTTATGGGTGTCCACCTTATTCCCTTTTTTCTTCTCCTTTTTAGGGGCATCAACTGGTGTTGATATGGATGATTCTTGAGTTACGATGGCCTCCTTGGAGGCAATAGGAATGACACTTATAGAGGTGATACCTGAGTTTCCTGACATGGTCGGAAGGGAAAAATACCAGACCAGTAATGCGAGAGCCATATTTAGTAATGTAAGTGTTGCCACGACTTAGTGCAAGGCAAAACCAGGAGGGGGATATAAAAAGGGGGTTTTGGTAATGGCATATGGGAGGAATGTTGAGTCGATAGCGGTGACACACGCGGGTATCGGGCGTTGGTTCCTGACTCGGTTGGGTGTTTTAAGGACTCATCATGCACACTGCAACTCTTGCCATTTCTGGAGCTTTCTCTGGAGACGCGGGGGGTTCTCTAGGGTATGTTCCAAGGAGAGTGGATGGTTTTAATTGACTAGGAGTGAACTTTGTGTATGGTGTAACCAACTCGGTAGAATACTCTACATATGGTAGAACAACGTCAAGGGAGGTTACTGAATTCCTCTCATAATATATGATTTGGTTGATAGTAACAACTTCCCTTCATGGGGTAACATCGTTACTCTAAATATAGAGGATGCTACTGCAGTGATTGCATACATATAAATCCATCGAAGAAGGATGTTATAATCCAACTGTGCATCAAAGACTTCAATGTCAATTAGCACAGTCTTGTCGGAAAGATGTACTGGTACGTATTGGAATAGACCTACTGGGGTGAAAGGGCGTCGGTCTTATGCTCTAAGCATGATGTCAGATGGTTTGATTTTTGGAGATCCTAACTTCTACCAAACTATTTTTGACATGATACATATGGATGCTCCTTCGTCCATGATGCACCAATGAATGGTGATGTTTTGAATTTAAACCAGAATTTGAAAGGCGACTAGAGAAAGGATTCATGGGCTCACTTTTTCTAGGTCAAAAACCATTAAGTGTGAATCGGAAGGGTCAATTGTGCATAATGTGGAAAGTATGGCTTTCCGTTGGGTTGTGAAAGATTACAGGACTTCAAATGTTGACATAGCTAAAGGAGATTGAGCCAAGTCACCAATATGTTGAAGCTGTGAACAGCCTTTGAATTATGTCTTGTGTGCCTCAAGGGACCTTTTCCCATTTTTACAATAGTTTCTATAGGCATCCGAGGAATGTTCAATGATGCTATAGGCATGGTTTCAATTAAGGTAGATGGGTTGGTCTTTAGGGTAGCTTCATAATTTCTATTTTGTATTTGCAAAATAATTTCTTCTCCTTCCATGAAAATATCATGATTAGAGTTGTTAAGGGGGTTCCCTCCAAGGGTATTTTTTTGGGGTGATGTTGAGGCCTCGGAATTCCGCTACCAAAACATGGGGGGAAACCACCCGGTCTAGACCTTAAAGCAGCTCCTTTTCCATTTAGTGTAGTGGCTCCGACTTGGGTTAATGGGACCAGTTTCCCAATAAGGATGATTTTGGGGTGTGTTTTGATTATACAACATGCAAATGGAGAATTATTTTAATCTATCACATGCATCTAACTAAATTATCTATTCTATTATATACGCAGGATGTTTCTTCCTTTATGCAATCTAAAGAGATATCCTTCAACTATTAGTAATATAGATCATTTAACAGTTGAAAGAGATGAAAATTATGTAAGATGGTTATTCTAACAAAATAGTTTGATTAGAAGAATTGTGAAAAATATATCGCATTCGTATGTGTGATTATATATTGGATAATAAATCACATACAAATATTAGAACATAAGTGCATGTAACATTCATCTATAATAACGTTTCAAATATATAATGCAATAAAAAGATGATTGTCAATATATAAAGCAATACTTAATACACAGTGATTAGAAGTACCATATGTACGAAGTTCTACTCATGTAAAATGACAGTAATTGATCTGGTCCTCTACACTTTCAAGCAATTTAAAGAGTACATTAGTGCAACATCAGTTAAACAGCTTTAATTTTCAAAAGATAATAGATTGTGTTCCATCCATTCATCAAAGCACTCACAAACTTACAATAGTGCATTCTTTGCAAATGTTTTTGATAAATTTCTGGACCCTTCTCTAAATGCATGAGAGGGGTTTAAATACTAAACTAACTATGTTCTAAAATAGATTATTACAATAAAATAGAGGAGGCTTCAAATAACCATCCTTGTAAGTCTAACTTTAACTACAATCTAGGAAAATAAAGTAACAATATGACTTAAGAGTTCCGATCTTTCTTTTGGATTTCCTCCCGAAGTTGAAAAATATCTAGCATGAGCTTGAGCTGAGCTGGCTGTGAAATCTGTGATCTGACCTATCCTTTGAATATTGCATTTGAGAGTGTTGGATGCAATATTCTCATCGAATCTATTAAAGACTGCAGGTTATGTTATTGTTCATAAGGTTTGATGAGAAAAATCCAATAATTTTCTTGATCAAACTTATTTACTTTTTTAATTGTTTCATCCCGCGTTTCTGCCTTTTGTTTGCATTGTTTTTCTAGTTGTTTTACTTCTGAGAGCACTTCATATGTGCACTTTTTGACAAATTCTGCTTTCACAAGTTGTTCACACATAGATTCAATAATTTCCTTTGAAAATCTTGATGTTTTCGCTGCTTCTTTCTCATCCTGCTTTATTTTTTCTTCCCAATCTTTGAATAAGATCTCCTTGTGGAACTTAACTACCTGGGGTAGATTAGCTTCCTTGCTTGAGTCTGATGCTTTCCATTGAATGTGTTCATTGATTTTATTCTCGATCTTTTCACATTCAAGTCTCTGGATAGCTACTTGCTCGATCAATATTTCATTTGAGTCACAATATGAGCCAGTAATAGAAGCTTGTTGGAAAAATACTTCCTGTTGTTTCTTTAACTTAGTATTCACATCCAATGCTTCCTTTATAAATTTCTCTAACTATGGTTGGCTATGTAACTTTCCCATTGTTGCTTCCAGTTGTGCTTGCTTCTCACTGATTTGTACCTGATGCTGTAAATTAATTTTTCAAACTCCTTTTGAAATTGGGCCATCGTTGATTTCGTTTGCTCGCTGGAGTTAGATTTTTCTTCATCTAAAAGTCTCTCTAGTTCTTGTATTATGTCTTCCTTCTGCTTCAAAAACATTTTAACCTCATTAGCTTTATCAAAAGTGGAAGCAGCATATGCACCTGCAAACTGTGACAGTTTGGTTAAATGTTCAGTAGGATTGGCTAGGGGATCCTTCCATAAAACTTCAACATATTCATTGTAAGATTTGAGACTGTATTATCAATTCTTCTCCTTTTACTTCTCTTGATTATAGCCTTATGACTATGACTGTAGAAGATATCCATCAAATGAATTTCCTCAACTTGTAAAACTATTTGTTCTGTAGGGTAAGCCGGAATGATCTCTCGATCATGAGTTTCTGGAACTTTTTGTAGTGGATTAAAAGTTTCCACTAACTTCTGGGAATGTTCAGATGTCTGAAAACTAGTATCTTGATTAGTATTGGGATTGGTTTTAGAATTTTTTATTGCTTCAGAAAACTCTTCCCATTCACTACTCAAATTCTTTGGTTGGGACTATTCTGACTGATCAAGTGTGTCTTGACTATGCTGAATCTCTTGAGAAGTTGACTATGTTCCATACTTTATCTTTTCTCCTACATCTCAATCTCTTGGATTACTTGATCAATTATCTTTTCTGGGCTATCCTTTCTGGATTCAGATTCATTTTCAGAAAGATCTGAGATTGATGCTCTGATTGCCCCGACTCATCCTCAAACATGTCTTTTGCTTCATTATCCAAGCTAATACTTGGAGTAGGTCTATTGACATCTTCAATAGTTAATAAGTCAAGAGGAATTCTCTCCGGTCTCTTATTTCTGTATATTTGGAAGGCTTCCAAATCATCTTGGTTGAGTTGAAAGGATGCAAACTTAATTATATCTGGAAAAAATTTCCATGCCTTGAAAGAAATCATCAAATCTGTATATTTATTTCACAAAAGGCTTCATTTTGAGCTCAGTGATGTAGTTTTTAATTGCATCATTCAGATAATATGGTCGTTTTGGAAAAACTACCAAATTCAATAGATTAATATTTGAAACTTCCTTGCAGGCATGACCAATATCAAAAAGTGCAAAAGTACACTGTAAAGGAAAATTAGGCCAAACGGCCTTCTTAGCATCTTTCAACTGTTTAGAAATACCATTAAAAATCTGGTAGGCTATCTCTCTTGCAAGTAAATTATCAGGAACATAATATGGTAGGATGTGGGGAGAAGCATAACTCCCAAATACTCTGACATATGTAAAACTCTCCTCTACAAACCATCTAGCAACAGAAAGAATACATGTCCTAGCCTCTTTGGAAACCCTAGGGGCTTTCTCATTGAATATCATCTGGTGCATAGGCAACATGACTCTATGGAAATTTTTATAAAAATTCAAATGGAAGCCTAAATCCCAAAGGGCTCTGTGATAAATATGGATTGGAGTAGGGTCTTGGGTAGTCCATTTCCATCCCATGGCAGGAAAACTAGAATAAAAGCAGATTGTGTCCATGACATAGGCACTCATGTAAAAGGGATGTATTTCTCTAGATGAAACACTCGTTTTGTTCCTACAATCCATGATCTATTTGGCTAAATTATCAGATAGGATATTGCCTAATTCAGAATTAAAGAATTGACAATTGCATCAATTAATGGGACCCAATCTACAGAAAACCTAGCGGTATCAGATTTTGAAAAAAATCTGCAAAACATACCGACAGCATGGAAGTAAGGGGAAGTAATTTGGGCAATTGGGTACGTATTGAGTTTATCTCACTTAAGTTTTCCTAGGTTTTCTTTCTATTCCTTTATGACTTTATCAGATCTGGATTTTTTGTTCTAAAGCTTTGAAGAAAAGCCTTGTCATATTTCTGTTGCAGGGAGGGTAGATGGTACATTGCTTGTAAGTCTTCTACCCTGAATGACCCAATATTCTCACCTTTTGAATCCTTGAATGTTCTGTATTCTATGCTTAAGTGGTCAATTACCCACTTAACCATGTCTGTGTAAGAGATAATTTTTGGCCTTGCGGTTATCCTGTGGATGAATGAACATGCAGCGTCGAAGTAAGTCACGTCTGAAGTAACTGACGTGCCTGTTGTAGCGACTTTGGTTATTACCCTTGGATTTTCATCCTCGAAAAGCTTATACATTGCCTCCCATGAAGAAATTTTTCATTCATTTTTGTAGGTGGTGTCTAAAAACAAGGGAGACATATCTAAGCCTTCGATAGGCGATGATGCTTTATCAATTTATTTTCCTTTCTTGTTCATTTCAATCTTCCTCACTCTGTTAAGTGGTTTCCTGAATTCAAGAAAACAGAGTGAACATTAAAAATATATAGAATAGGGAGACAAATCCGTCATTTATGCATGAATAGATATGAATTTATCAAAACCTTTATTTCTATTAAATGCTCTTAATCGTCGATAATCATTTTTAAATCAAATCTCTTACACCTTCACACGGAATAGCTATCAATCAATTTCAAGACATTGGATCTTGCATTTTAGTTTGACATGACATAGGTTATTTCACATGCTTGGGTAATTAAATTCCATTCATTCGCATATTGCAACTTATAACTTTTACTGTTTACGATGTTACCCACAAATTCTGCGAAATGCGAGCTGTGAAAATCGCACATCGCAAATTTTATGCGATAAATAGATTTGCTTTTGGTTAAGTCCTGTGAACTGCGAAGTGCACATTCAAGAATTCAAGAGGATGTGCTTTATGGGACTTTAGAGCTTTATGTTTATTGTTTTGTTGGCTCGTTGGGTCCGCATAATCACAACTTATACCAAATTTCTTTATAAGTTTGATTGGTTAAATGAGCTGCGATGATGATTGAAGCATTTGCAAGTTTTTTAATATAACTTCGGAAAGATCTTAGTGCATTTCACAGCCCATGTGACTTAGTGGGTTTCAAATCTTTTAAGTTTGTAAGTTATGCGGTTTGCGATGCGCACTAAGGAATAAAGCAGAAAATCACAAAGAAACTTTATTTCCTAAAGTTTTTTTACTTAAAGCTAAAAAATCAATGAAAACGAATTTTCTAATTATTTCTAAAGGGTCCCCATTTATTAAAATAAATGGGGGGTGTTGTATAACACAACAATTGGCTATTCACTTGGGAGAACCAGCTATCTCTGACTAAGTTTTTGAAATTTCTAAAAACTCTTTTGAAATAAAAATAGTTGCAGGAATGAATTTCAAACAAATAATATCTTACTAGGAAATGAAATTTCTCTTGATTACAATTCATAAGAATCCCTCTTTTAAAGACATAAGTCTGAGAATCTATACCAGTCTTTACTTAGTTTAAAAATATGAAGTAGGTGGCTCTTACAGATCAGCTTTATAAATATTTACTCTTTTATCACAGGTACAGCCTTTGTTCCAATTGGAAATTTAAGCTCTTAGCAGGGTTACCTTTTACCCGGCAATGATTCATTGTCCCATCCAGTGTTCTTACAATTTCCAAAAATAAATCCTAACTTTATACAATTGATATTTTTTGAAACTTTTTCTTTTTGTATCATTTTTTATTTACTTAAAATCCATTTTCTTGGCTTGGTAACCAAATATTGACAATGCCATTCACTAGTTGTAATTACTGATCAAGTTGGCTCTTGATGAGACCCCTTGTCCTCTTAATATAATCTCAAGTCATTACCCTGTTTTGGTAGGTAGTATTGGTAATTTCAGTTCAACTATTTCCCTATGAACATGGTAAAAAATCTTGTGATGAGACTCATTATATTTTAAGGTTTCTAGTTATAATATTTTTTGAATTTCTTTCAAAAATTAATAATTTTTCCTGGATGAAGTGAATCATTGGCCCTTTTGAGGATTCTAGATGATAATGTTGAGTTTTAGATTGCTTTTCTGTAAAATATTCTTTACTATGTTAAGGATTATTTTCTTGACTGATAACAGAATAATCATGCTATATAAGGATGAGAGTTCATCATAGAATAAATAACTTCATTGAAATTGCATCTTTCATTGAAAATAAAATCTATTTGTCTTTCAAATCTTTCGATTGTTTCCTTAGCATTTCTTATTTCTATAAGAGATAAATCAAAAAGGATCATCTAAGATGTTTATTTGAAAAGCTAAAAATTTATACTAAGAAACTTTTTATTTTTTTAAGGAAAACAAAAAATACACTAGTATACAAGGAATAGAAGGGGTTACCTCCTATGAAAAGTGTTTTTTCAAAATCTGCCCATTAATAGGCAAAGAATCTCTTTTTCCTTATAGATCTTGCAATAAGAATGTTGATGGGCCTATTTCTTCAATTATTTGAAATGGACCTAGCCAGAGTTTTTGAAACTTCGTGTGTTTACCTTTGTCCTCATGCGCTTTGTCCCATTTAAATACCAAATCACCAATTTGAAATTTTTTTGGAGTAACAAAAGTTGAATAAAATGAACCTTTTACTATCTGTTGATGGTGTGCATGAGTATGCTTATATTTTTATCTTTCTACTTCTAACTTAATAATTTGACATTGTCTAAGTTGTAAAGAATAAGAAGGAGATTCATCAATAAATTGTACTAAGGAAAGAGAGGGCATAACTACATTGGTAGGAAGTACATATTCTTTTCCATAGACAAGATTGAATGGAGAAATGCAAATAGAATCTTTCTGAGTTATTCGGTCTTCCCAAAGAGCAAAGATTAATGACTTATGCCAATTTCGTTGGTTTTGATCAACAGTTCTTTTGATAATTCTAATCAAGTTTTTGTTCGTGGATTCTGCTAAACCATTTCCTTGAGGGTAATAATTTGCATAATACTTAAGTTTAAAACCTATTTTTATTGCAAATTCCATCATATAAGTTCATGAGAATTAAGATGTGTTATCAACCATTTCAGCAATAGGTAAGCCAAACCTAGTTATGATATATTGGTCGATGAAATCAATGATATTCTCAAAGTTGGCTAACTTTAATGGAATTGTTTCCACCCATTTAGTAAAGTAATCTGTAGCTGTGAGAATATATCTATGTTGTTTGGAAGAGTTAGGAACAATCTTACCGATTATATCTAATCCCCATTGTTCAAATGGTTGTTTGATATTTACTGGCTGTAATGGGAAGGCTGGCTTCCTTTGTCTTCCAGATGCACTTTGACACATTTTGCATTTTCGTGCATAATCGTGAACATATTTGAAAAGTGTAGGCCAATAGTAACCTACATGCAAGATTTTGTGTGTTGTCGTATTTTCTCCAAAATTTCCTCCAACTGGTCCATCATGGAGTTCCTACAAGATTTTTTCTACTTCAGATTTTTCTAAGCATCTTAGTAGTACAGAATCAAAATTTCTCCTAAACAATACATCATTTATTAATTCATATTGTTTGGCCTTTAATCTCAAAGCTTGTTTTGTTTTGTAACTAAGTTGGGTCGGAGCATATCCATTCTTCAAATAAAATATGAGATCAGCGTATTGATATTGTGCATCGTTGAGGCTTACCTCTGATATTTGCACATTGTTACCTAAATCCTCTTCTGATGATAGATGGGATGCTCTTGTAAGCATTCTGCAAAAACCTTGACCTCTAACAATTTTAGAGGGTCTTATTTCTATATCATATTCTTGTAAAGCAGTAACCCAGTTAGCACTTTTCTCCCCTAATTCTCTTTGCATTAATAGTTGTCTCACTGCAGAGAATGGAACTATGATTTTGGTGTGATTTTTTAGGAGAAATGGCCTGAAATGATTTATAGCCTTAAAGAGGGCAAATTCTTGCTTTTCGACAGATGTGTAATTTAGTTCTGCACCTTGCAAATTGGAACTGAAAAATGATATTGGTGCTTCAATTTGTTGGTCATTAAGTTGTGTTAAAACAACATCATATGATGTATCTGATGAAAACGTATATAAAGTAAAAGGATTAAGAAAATTGGGGGTAGTCAGGAATGGAGCATTGACAATGGATTGTTTAATCAAATCCAATGCTTCTCTTTCATTATGTCCCCATTTAAAGATTGAATTTTTCTTAATCATGTTCTGTAATGGTAAAATTATTTGTGAAAAGTCAGGGACAAACCTTTTAACAAAATCAATTTGCCCAAGAAACGACTGCATAGATTTCTTGTTATGAGGGAATGGAATTCTTTTAATCTCTTCAATTCTTTCAGGATCAATATAGATGCCTTTTTTTGACACAATGAATCCTAAAATTTTTCCTTCATATAATGCAAAAAATGATTTCTTTGGCTTTAATGAGATGCCATACCTTGTACATCACTCAAAGACTTACTTTAGGTCATTCATATGATTGGTTACTTGTTTAGAAAATACTTCAATGTCATCTAAATAAATAACCACCGATTTATTTATGAGCCCCCTAAAAGATATGTCCATAGGTCTCTGAAAAGTGGCACCTGCATTAATTAATACAAGTGGCATCTTTTGATAAGCATAAGTTCCCCACTTAGTCCTGAATGTAGTCTTTAATCTGTCATGTGGATGTATGAGAATTTGGTATATCTTGAAAATCCATCTATAAAGGACATAAGTTCAGAACCAGCTACTGTCTGTTGTACTTGTTCCATGGTTGGTAACGGAAAATTGTCCTTTTGACATGCTTTGTTTAAATTCCTAAAATCAATACAAATTCTAATATCGCAATTTTTTTTCCTGACAGGGACCAAATTTGATACCCATTTATAATGCCTGACTAGAAAGATGATTTTTGCCTTGAGGAGTTTATTCAACTCTGTTTTGATTTGATTTTCAAGATTTGGGTGAATCTTCCTCAATTTTTGTTGTATAGGTTTCTCATCTGAGATCATAGGAATTGTGTGTTGAATCACAGAAGTATCATATGTTTTAAGATCATTATAATCCCAAGAAAAGACACTTTTGCATGTTCTAAATAACCTGATAAATGATAATCTTTCTTCAGAAGATAGACCAAGACCTAGATTGAAATTTTGAGGTTTTTCGTTAGTTCCTATATTTACTAACTCAAATATTAAGGTAGAGCTTTGTTATTTTGAGTTAGTAATTATTTTAAACCTATCTTTCAGATCATATAGGTATTCTAACTTGACAACAGATTTAGGAATAGGATTTTCTTCTTTTTCTTTCTTAATCTGAATGTCATGTTCATTTTCGTCCAAAATTTGACTATCATAAGATCCTTCAAATGTTAAGAAATCTATGATATCTGAATCATTATTGAATACTCTCCAATTGGTAATATTATCAGGAATATACGGTCTAAAAATTAATTCAATGGAAAATCTATCGAGACTAAACTCTTGAGATGGAATTAACTTTGATGCTACATTGGCCAGTAGATCTACACTAGAATTTTGCATTCTAGGTACAAAAGAAATATTAAAGGCTAAGAAATGAATGGTTAATTCTTGGACTAATGATTGATAATGCTTTAAATGTCCAGAATTACAATGAATGGTATTTCTTACATGTCTAACAATGATTTTTGAATCTCCTAGAACTTTCCGATATTTGATATTAAGATCAATGGATTTGTACAAACCTTGGACTAATGCTTTGTATTCAGCTATATTGTTTGTAAAATTAAATTCTAGTTTGTGGGCTAACATGGCTTTTTATAGTTCTAGGCCTATTAAAATACAGTCAGCGCCTGCACCATCTTCAGATTTAGAATCGCCAAAATAAAGAGTCTAAAATAAAGAATTGACTACTGCTTTATCTACAAAATTTATACATTTGGAACTATCTGTCTGGGAAAAGTTCTCAATCTGAGAAACAACTGCATTATCAAAGAAAGGTGATGGTTGAGCATTGAAATTTCCCAAAAATGACTCTACTAGGTAATTTCAAATAATGTTATTATTGAATGCTACTAGCTCATTTACTGCTTCAAGATCGGTGACTGTATGTTTCATGAACTTTTCACGGTCTACCCGAATTTGATTTGGATTTCCATTATATGGTAGCCACATATGAGACTAGTCTATGGCAAAATATCCATGAAGCTTTTCAAACCAGTCTCGGCTTAAAACTAAGCCGTAAAATTTAGGAATATCAGCTGCCAGTATATCAATTATTTGAATAATCTTGGGGTTTGATGACAATCTGATGGAAACATAATTTATTTCTCCTACCACCTCTACTCTGGTTCTATCAAGTTGTACTATATGAATAGGGGAAGTCTAAGGAGTTATGTTCGACTTAGCACAGGCTGATTTTTGCATTATATTAGAGGAAGCCCTTGAGTCTATTAAAAAATTATGAACTTTTTTATTATAGATCTCATAGGTTAAGAGAAATCGAGGAGTATGAGATATGGATCGATCACCTATCATAATCAAGTCTGTAGCATATATTTTAGTTGAAGAAGAAGAAGGTGGCAAACCTATTTCATTAGCAGCTTGTACTATTACTGGATCAGGTAAGGTTGAAGCAGGAACTGCTTGTAAGTCTCTAAGTAAGATTTTTTATTGCTGCTTTAATTTAGCAAGCTCGCAAATTGAAATGTTGGCCCTGGTTTTCTTCATATCTTCAACTACATTATACTCAATAGTGTCTGAGACTACCATTGTCTTAGCTGTAGGTGGAGTATCTGAAGTAATGGGACTTGTTTGTGTAGCCTTTGAAGTAGACTTTTTCTTACTGATTTATCCTTAGCTGGAGTTGAAATCTTTTGTTGTTGATTTGGTTGTGTTGCTTCAGTAGTATTTTTTCTCCTTGTACTCACAGGTAAAGCTTCATGTTGTTCGTCATTTGGTAGGATGAAATCCCACATTCCATTTAGTTCAACTTCTTCTTATTCATCATCTTCTTCAACCTCTATTTTCTCTTCCTCTGTATCGTGATCAGATTCAGCAGTAGATATGATATTTGGAGGTTGATTATTAGAGGACTGACCTTTCTTGAAGTTTTTGAAAGTATATTTTGAGCTCGAATTTTCAGCAACTTGTTTCTTGTTATCTGCCATCTCGTTTTTCATAGTCTTCAAAACTTTTTGAAGGCCTTCCACATCAAAAGGGTCTTTTGGCAACTTATTTTTAGAATCATCTTTGAAATATACCTTCTTTTTTATTTTTGATCTTCTTAAGAATTCTTTTTCTCAAGAGCAGTTATGTGTTTCTTTATAGATAGAGATTCCTTCATGATTTCTGCGAGTGTCAGCAGTTTTTCTCTATCAACAAAAATAGCTATATTGGATGGAAGAGATCAAATAACCACTCAATTTGAACTTCTGCACCAAGAACTGATGTAGCAGGAATTTTATTGAGTAATTTATTAAATATTGAATTAAAATATTTTATCTTCTCACATGTTTTAGCTTTTAGATTTGATAAATCATTGATGAGCGTAGCAGTGGTCCTGTCATCCCCAAACTTAGCTATAAATTGCTCTTCGAACATATTCCAGCTAGTTATAGAGCGGGCAGGCATAGAAAAATACCAGGATCCTACAGATCCTATTAGAGTATACATAAATAATATTACAACACAATCCTCTTCAACTAATTCTTTTAAATTGATGGCTAAAATAAAATTATGAATGTGTTCTTTTGTAGGAAGACCATCATCAGGGTTGAATTTAGGTAACCATATTTCAGGGTATTTTGGAAGAGCATGAAGAGGAGCAGACATATTTACAGCCCCTGGATTGTTCCATGGACGTACATTTGGTGGAGGTACTTGGCCTGCCATTGGAATTTGGGTGGATGTGATGGATTGAGTTTGAGTTGAAGAAGAGGCACGCTGAGTGCTAGGACTAGTTGAAGGGATAGTAGTTTGAGTATTGGAACTAGTTAAAGTAACACTGATTGTTGGAATGGAAGTTGTGGAAGTGAGCGGAGGTAATGATGGTGAATGGGATAAGATCTCGTTGGCGATTGAATCTGATTGAGTCCTCTTTATTCTCTTAAGAATTCTTGCCTTTTGACTTTCTAATCAATTTAATATTCTTCGAGGTTGTAAAGAAGATGAAATAATGATATCCGATATTTGAGAATATTCAGGATTTTCAGCAAAAATTGATACTCTCTCTAAATTTTATATCAAATACTAAACTTCTGGGGAAGTTTGATGAGAATTATGAGATAGTATGGGTTGAGTATCACTAGGATACTTAGGTTGTTATGAAACTAGCTCCAAAAATAGAAGAAAAGAGAGTGTTATAGCCTAAATCTACCTCAGGCTGAAGGAAGGCAGAGTTCAGGGTAACATCAAACCACACTTAATATGGTAGCTAGCCCTACCAGATCGGGATAGGGCTCTCTCCTTGTCAATCTCAGCAAGAAATATCAATAAGGCTTGATATGACTTAAAATAAAAGCTGATTTTAGGCTAGGTATATAGGTGAAAGGGTTTGATTTGATTTTGGGGGTTTTTTGTTGGAATCAAAGGGAAAGGCAGTTTTGGGTCCGGGGATGAGGCCTAGTTTTTGCAGAGTTCTGAATGGGGCAAGGAAGGCAATTGTTTTGATGCTTTGGGGTTGAGTGAATGGATATTTCAGACCGGTGAGGAGCTGAAGAGGGCAAGAGGCTTTCAAGAATCCTCTTCAAACAGTTGAAAACATGGAAAATTAAACAAAACTTCAAGGCAAAGCACTGCAAATCTAATGGATTCCTCCTTTATCACTTATTTGTTTAATTTAAGAAGAAAGGAGAAGGGAAATGATACACATGAAACATCAGTGAACTTACAATCACAGAGAGAAATACACCATCAAAACATAGAGCCACATGGATCCCAAAGAGTGTTGCAAACCCTGGTCTATTCCTTTGCCAAAATTGCAGAGACAAATGTACAATGAAGTGCCAAGCAATCCCAAGTGTCCAACCCTGAAAATGACTGAAGAATTACAAGATATAGACAAGCCTAACTCATCCCCATGCCTCAAGGGGTCGAGCTCACCATTCTAGGAGATGTTTCAACAAGATCTAAACTAAGAACTGGAAAATAGGCAATGAAACAGCTTGCCTCTATAAGATAGGAAACTGATTCATTCAGTTACATTTCACTTTTTGGTGAATGAATCTACTTGGATGAGTACAAATGTGCCAAAATTACATCAAAGTCATGAAATTACATCAAGTTACATCAAGAGTTTCACATTTGGAGATGAAAAGTCAAACTGGCCAAAACTAGGCGAAAATCTGAACTGCTGAGTGAAAATTAGGCCAAAATTCCCAATGCGCCGCGCTTGAAATCTATATGCGTCGCACCACATTGAGGCTGATTTTGAGGGCCTTCCCGGAGTCCAAATTGAGTGCAGGATAGCTTGTTGGAAATCTCTGCCTGTCTAATTTCCAACCCAAGTGGAATTTCTGAATTTTGTTGCCATTTGCCCCTCCAAAAATCAAATCTCCCAACACTGCTTCCTATGTGTCCAAAAAGTGGAAAAAAGGCCATTTTTAAGGTGTTTTTGACCCTTAAAGCAACCCAAAACTTGTCAAAATCCTTAGGTAATGGGTAGGCATGCATTAATTTTAATGAAAAATCCAGAAATGCAAATTTTTCCTCAAGAGTAGCTACCAATTATAAGCGCGCGCCAAGTGGCGCGACGTGTCGGGCAAGAAAATCTGTTTTAAGGCCAAAAATTTCAAAATTGACAAAAAGTTTCCCAAATTTCTTTAAATTTGGACTGAAGGTCCACCATCAAGTACTATGCTGAGCCAAAGAAGCTTCGGCCAAAATTTGGAGTCTATCATGCCTTTTGCGACGCTTTAGTGCCCTCCTTAGCTTTGCCTTCAGGATCTTGATTCGAGCCTTGCAAACATGATTTCGCGCCCAATAATGGTTCTTCATGTGCCTCAGCATGTTCTTTTCCTTGTTGGCCTTTTCCAATAGCTTTTCAAGATGAATATTGACCCTCTCAAGCCAAGTCTCTTTATCAGCCTCAATCTCCCGCTCAATGGATGTCATCTCGGTTTGGCTTCTTTGGGCAGCTTTCCAGTTCTCACGGATGTTTTGCAACTCCATGATTGTTTGTTGATCTTCCAACTGTTTGTTTCGCTGCTCCAAGTAATTTATGATCCATTGGGATCTTTGCAACTTGACGGTCAATTTTTCTATCTCCGCCTTCTGCTCCTAAATAGTCTCTCTCAACTTTGAGCTTGGAGAGCTCAAATCCTCATAAATCAGTATGAAACCTGTGTCTTGGCCTCCTGAAGGTCCCTCATCCTGCATAGGCCTCTTACCTCTGTCCTGTACCTGTACCTGTGCTGCTGCTGACGGCAACGAGAACCCTTCCACCCCAAGTGGAGATAGTACTCGTCGGGCTACTGCAAATAATCCTCTAGTGCCTCTCTGATAAGTGATATACATCGGCACACTAGTATTCTCTGCCTCCTGACCTCCATACTGATGTGAAGGTTCGCCTACATCATGAATAACCTCCGGAGGAACCTGAGGAGCTGTGAATAAATCATGGGAAATGAAATCCTCCCATGAAATACCCTGCAATCCAAGCTGATGTACAACCACGATCTTAATGAGTGCATAGTGATAAATACTGTTGTATTGTTGCTCGGGAGTTTTCCTCTGCACAAGAGTGGTCATTCTCTCGATATTCCGGCACATGAATAAGGGATTTTCATCATCCTCACCCTGGTGAAATGCATCAATAACCTGATATGATAGGCATAGAGACGTGAAAACCGGCCCTCACAACTGAAATATCTGATAATGAGTTTCATCAGAGGCGCATAGGACTCCTTTAGGAACCAGAATGGGAACACTCTGCTGAGTTGTCTCACAAATCTAGGCCTGATATATGGTTCATAATGCACTCTGTCCACCTGATGTCTTTTGTTCCACTATTCACCCACATTCGGTATTCCAGTTGCTTGAGAGATAGTTTCTAGTGTCAAAATGAAAGTTACACCAACAAGAGTTACCTGACCATCATGTAAATGCAATACAAACAAACGAGCCAACTCTTGATGATAATGAATTCTAGCAATCATTTCACAAAATTGAAAACAAGATTGTTCTCGAAAACATGCCATGGAAAGTGGACAAGCCTGCAATTCAGCCAATGAGGTGGGCTCTTCTCTCACATGTCTACCACTCTTATCAGGCCTTCTAGGTGCATGTAACTCAGTGGTGGAATCACTATCTTGGTCATATGATGTATCAGTATCTATCTCCATGATGTCCAAGGTCTATGCAAGGTGTATGTTGGCTTGTATGAGATGAAAATGAGAATTTGGGTACTTTTGTTTTAGTGCCAAATGTATGGTAGTGTGGGAGGGACTGTGGGGAAATAGGGCAGTGGGGACAATGAAGTTTTGTCAAGTGGAATTTTCCTTTTGAAAACTTGTGATTTGACCAATTTAGGGACAAGGGACAACCACTTGATTTTTTGGGATAAACTTAGAATTTAGGGAAATTTTGCAAATGGGATAGGGATAATGGGAATGAGATGGGTATGAGTGGCTTTAAGGATGTAAGGGGATGGAGGATAGACTGTAGTGATGAGATAACAGTGATGGGAAATGGGAAAAATAAGGTGGGGAGGTGAAAATGTTTGGCACCAAAGCCAATTTTAAAACACCAACTTCAAAACCCTAAGGGAGAAATTCTCAACAAAATGATAGGGTTTGGATTTTGTGTATTCAAATTCTCATAATCAATCATATAATCACACCAAGCACGGGTTTATGGGCAGTAGAAGATCATATGAACTTACTTGGAGCAAGAAGGACCGAGTCGGTTCAAAAATTTGGAAGCAATGGAAAAAATTAGCGTTTCGGGCCAATGCGCCGCGACCACTGCCCAGTGCGTCGCGCCCTCCTAATGCGCTGTGCTGGTTCAAATTTACACAGAGGAGAGTGGCCCTATTCACCGCACTCAGCCTATGCATCGCGACCAATGCCCGATGCGTCGCGCCCCTCTGTTTCAACACAGTTCGGCCTCCAAACTTGTTTCTTCACTTCCTCCACGATTTTCTTTGACTCATTGATGTCTTTGGCATGCAAATGAATTGTTGAAAGACAAAAATTATATTTGTACCAAAGAATTTGATTTTTTATTTGAAAAAACCCACTTTACAATGTTTGAAAACTTTGGCACTCTTTCAAAAGAACTCTGTTTTGCTTGGTTTTGATTTTTGAACTGAATGATGAGTTTGTTGCCTGTTTTGCAAGGATGAATGGCATGGAGTTTTGGAAAAGGCGACCAGGGCTGCGAATGGAGCGTTATTACAACTTAAGAATTTGAAAATTACATTGCATTTGTTACAAAAGGATAAAATAGACAATCTTTCTTCAAAATAGAGTTTTGAAGAAAAATCATTATCAAGCATTATGATAATGAAATTTTTGCATTGAAACCTTATTTGATGCTTCCTCATGTGCCTGCTGACATTATTAGACATTTTGAGACCTGATTAATAAAACCCTAGACTTAATGAGACTAAAAACCCTAAAATTACTCTTTGCCAACCAGGAGACCAAAAATGACTGTAAATGATTTTGATGAACAGAACTAGACCAGCAGGTACATGACATGAGGGATATGAGTGACAAGACCCTACCGTCAGATGATCCATGCTCCTAATGGAATGCAGCTGACTAAACTGAATGAGACACCTAAAATGAAATGCAACAAGAGAAATTTGATCTCTGACGGAGGGATGAAGATACCGACTCTAACAGAGAGATCAACACCTTAGAAATCAGCCACTTCGAGGGGGAAACCTCCAAGACATTACATAAATGAACAATTCTTGGATGATACAAATGAAAAAAACCTCCTTCTATATATAGGAGTCCATGGGATCACAATATAATCCTAGTCGGCTTAACAATAATAATGTAAGAGCACAATAATAACAATATTGGGGTTACACGGGTACAACAATAACAATAAGGGGGTTACACTAACAACAATAAGGGACTATACTAGTAATATAGGGACCTAACATGCCCCTATCCTTCAAAAAAGTGTTGTCCTCAATGCTTGAGTAGCTTCATATGCTTCCGTATAAAATTCTCATCCTCCCATGTAGAATCTTCAGTGGGTAAGTCCTTCCACTGTATGAGATACTCTGAAATTGATCAATTTCGTAGCTGTCGAGTTCTTGTTTCCGTGACTGCTCAGGTTCCAATATGATTTTTCCTTCCTCATCAAGTTCTGGAAATATTGTTTGAACTGAAAGTTTGTCCCCTATAACCTTCTTTAAGCATGAAACATGGAAAACTGGATGCACTCGCGAAGAAGCATGAAGCTCCAATTTGTATGCCATAGTACCAATCTTTTGCAACACCTTGTAAGGACCATAGTACTTTGCCAATAAATTATTATCCTTCTTAGCTTTCTTGAGGGACTTTTGTTTTTATGGTTGTAGCCATAAAAATATCCAGTCTCTTGCATAAAAAATTCTCTCGCTGCGATGTTGATCTGCCTATTATTTCATTTGATTTTGTGCCAAATTTAGGTTATCCTTTAAGAGTAGGAGAACTTCTTGTTGATGCTCGATGTGATATTCCACTGCTTGAACCTTAGAATTTTCTCTTAAACAAGATGTGATGGGTGGTGGAAGATATCCATAAAATGACATAAATGGGGTCATTTTTGCTGCAGTATGGAAAGAAGAGTTATACCACCATTCAGCGAGAGGTAACCACTTGACCCATTGTGTTTTCTTATCAGATACAAAACAACAAAGATATCCTTCCAAACATTTATTCATTATCTCTGTTTGACCATCGGATTGGGGATGATAAGATGAGCTATGAGCTAGTTGAGTACCCAAACAAGAAAATAATTCCATCCAAAAATTCCAGTAAAAATGGGATCTTTGTCACTTACAATAATCTTTGGGTTTCCATGTAGCTTTTGAATTGTTTCCATAAATGCAGTAGAAAATGTACTTGCTTTAAATGGATGAGATAATTCACAAAATTGTGCATACTTGGTAAGTTTATCAACTACCACCATGATGACACTCTTTCCTTCGGACTTAGGTAAACCTGTGATAAAATCCGTTGAAATCGCCTCCCAACATTGACTTGGAATGGATAAAGGTTGTAGAAGACACGAGGTCTAAATTGTCTCAACTTTATTTTGTTGGAAAACCAAACATTCTGCCACAAACTTTTGAATATCGGATTTAATTCCATCCCAAAAAAATTCTTTCTTCACCCTATGGTAAGTTTTTAAAAATCCTGAGTGTCCTCCTAAAGGAGAAGTGTGCAATTCCAAAAGAATCTTTTGTTTTAGTTGGGAATTCTTGCAAATATATAACCGATATTTGTACCATAAGGAATCATTTTTCCAACTAAACGTATCAGATGTACTAGGATCTTGCTGAAACTTTTGAATGAGTGTCCACACTTCTTCGTCCTTCTTCCATTCATCCCTTGCTTCAGTTATCCAATATGGTTGGATAATATAAATGGCACAAAGTAATTCTTCCACCTCTTCATCCTTTCTCGAGATTTGATCCAGATTTATGCGATTTGGATTTATGCAAGAACGCAACAGAAGACAGAAATAACCATAAACATAGAGATGCAGAGGAAATAATGCATCATTTCATTAATATCAAATAACATAAATATTCTTACAGACATAATGTAAATAAAATAGCTAGGGTGCTGGTAGTGAATCTCTGAGAAGAGATGTGGTGGTTACAGACCTCTGAACTCTGTTACAATGAGGCTCGAGGGCCTATTTATTATTGAGAAACAATGGAGAACTCTAAAACGTCTAAAAACCTAACCCTAGGAGATGAAGAGCCAAAACTATGGGCCCCGTTTGGGTAAATTGGTGTTTCAACTTCCCGGGGACGTAACTTCGGCATACAATCTCCATTTGACACGTATGATACATCGTTAGAAACATCTATCTGAGGACTACAACTACAACAACAAATGTTGATTCCAAATTTTCCGAACAAACGATGCCCAAAAAACGTCGTTTAGGGCCTCAAAACGGCTCCGGAAGTTTAGGACCCGAAAAACTGCTAAATATAGTAAGTTGTGTTGCAACTTAAAAAATGAAAGAACTGATGGTGGGGTTTAAATGGAATAGGTGGGTGTCCACCAATGTCCACCTGGATCATTAAGGCCCCAAAACAGCTCCAGGAGTGCAGGACCCGAAAACTTGCTAAAAATAGTGAGTTGTGCTGAAAATGAAAAGCTGCAAGAAATGATGGTGCGGGTCCAAATGGAATAGGTAGGTGGCCACCGATATCCACCTGGATCATTCCTCCCTCCTTAAGAAGCAATGGTCCCCATTTCGTTGAGATCCTCCATGAGATGAGGCATGTTCAATTATCGAAGATGTCATGGACCTGCGGGCGGACATGCTGGATGCAATTAGTAAATTTGGTTTCTTTATCAACCTCAAACAGTACATGTGTGGATTCTGTCTGTGTAGTCGCATGAGGTATGGTAACATCAGGCAGTGATGCGTCAGGGGTCCGATCAATGGAGTGCTTGTCCTGACAATGTAGAGGAACCACTGTGAGTGAAGAGAAAATTTCCTCATATTCCTCCATGACTTTGTCCATCTACTGCAGCTGTGCAAGGGAGCCCTGTTTCGAGGTTGTGGCCACAATATTCTCCTTTCCCTGTGAGCGAGTTGTAAGGAAAATAAATTTCCTCGTTTGGGAAGAAATCTTACTACGTTTTTTTGCAGTAGTTAAAGAGATGACAGGAGGCGGTACTACCTCTGGTATCCTGTACAAGTTATTTCCCAAACTAAGAACAATAGCATGAGGCCTAGACTCATACACATCATGTCGCCTCCACAAGTATGGTTGGCCCAATAATACATTAGCTACATCAAGAGGAGCAACATCACACAATACCTCATCCGTGAATGGCTTGATATTGTACGGAAGGCAGCACTACTGGCGCATGCGGAGATCTCTCCCTGGGTGGAGCCACCCGATGGTATACGGTTGTGGGTGCACTATGATTGGTAGGCCAAGTCGCTTCACAACCTCTGCTGAAATGAGGTTCTTTTGGCTTCCGCTATCAACAAGAAATTGCAGCGGAGAACCCTTCACCCACATCTGCGAATGAAAGAGGTGCTCCCCCTCCTCCGGATCCTCTGGATCTCCCTCTGGATCTTGGTGGTGGCAACAATGGCACTGGGATCCCCATCAATGATCTGCTTCCCTTTGTCATTGATCTGAAAATGGAACTATTTGTAATGCTATGCATAGTATCCATTTCCATTTAAATTAGTGTGCAAAGTGTTCTCCATGACTTGTAGGTTAAACAAAGTATTTTTGGTAATGTTTCTGAGTTTTATGTGTGAGGATTTGTTATTTAAATTTATTGTTTAATATATCACAGTAGAAATACACAGCAAGTAAAATTCACCATAGCATAACACAGTGAAATGTTGAGGCAGTTCACCCCTCCTGGGCTACATCTGCCGGTCCAAGGCTCCCCAATGGCATGTCCTTTCTCTATTAATTTTCTCAAAATGGTTACACAGTGAAAAATATGCCTAAACAGGCAAACCAAGCTGTAAATTCAGCTTCATAAGATAGAAATAAGCTAAAAATTGCTTTTGTTTAACCTTAAACAGTGAAGTACAACCCAATACATCTCCATCTCCCTGATGACCCTGATGACTCTTTTATCTTCCCTAAAGCAAAAGTTGTTGTAGATCACCTCTGTTCACTCTAAAACCTATTCCAAACTCTCCAGAAGGTCGAAGAGACCCAAAATTTTAACTAAAATTTCATCTCTTTTGCTCGAAAATGGATAAAGTTATGACCAAAACAAATTTTTGCCCAGTGGTACTAAAAAACCTCCTCCAAAACTGGAGGAACTCCAGTTAACTCCTTCAAAATAGTCAGACAGACTGATTTGGTGGAACCGCGCTCCAAATTAGGCGGTAGCAATAAATTTAACTGTTAGTGTGAGGGAGCGTTCACATGCGCAATTTTCGGACGATTTAGGTGGGTAGATAAGGTTCATCGTCGCATTAACTGTCATCAATGGTGGTCATATTGGTGGTGTTAACTGCCACCGTAACCGTCGACGGTAGCCCCTGGTTCTGCGCCATAAGTCACATGGTGACATTAGCACCTGGGGCTAGCCCCCTTCTAATTCTCTGCCACACCACTACTCTTAGCCCCCAGTGCTAGCCTTTGATCGCATGGCTTTCAGGACTTTAGCCCTGAGGGCTTAACCAAATCTCTACCGCCCATTAACTTTATCAACGACTCAACTCGCCCATTCTTTAACCATACTGCCTCTGTCATGCTGGTCGGGTCGACCCTGCCCAAGGAGTTGGGTCGAGGGTTTGACCCTCATTCCCTCCACAAAATTTTAAATTGACCTTTGAACCCATGGCCTGGGTCCACATGGCAGCCTCCGAGCAGGCCACGTGGCACCCACTGACATGCCCAAATACATTAATAAAATCAACTTTTCCATATAAATTTTTTTGTAGAAAATGAAAAAATCATTTAGCCAAAAAGTCATGTTTTGGAGGTCACTTGACGAATTCAAACCTCAATAACTTTCTCATACGACCTCGGTTTTGAATCCCATTCACGGTGCCAGAATCGCAGCGATGAGACCTTTCCGTTCTTTTATATTGAAACCATTTCTGAGCACTTCCATTTTTGATCAATTTCTTAACTTGAACATGATCACACCTCCCCATTGGGAAGCTTTTAGACCCCAAAAGCCTTCAATTACCTATTCAGAAGATGAGGGTACAGATCCCTCACCTTTTCCACCTCCATCCATTTTCTCTTACTCGGTTTGCTACCTTTAAGACCAATCCGAAGATAATCGACACTTCCCCTCCTCGAAGTGTGTTTTTCTATCAAGGATAGCATCCTATTTCAACTCATCCAAATATTCTGGAGAGAAATCCTCTATGGATGGCAGCTGAATGTCACTTTCACGATCAGCAATTAAAGGAGGTTCATACAAACGTAAATTTTCCATATTCACAACAGAATACATTTGCATATATGCAGACAAATCTAGTTGAAAAGCATTATTTCCACCTTGTTTAAGAATCTTGAATGGACCATAACGAATAGGCTTCAGCTTTTTACATTCTCCTTGCATTCTTCCCTTACTAATATGCAACCATACCACATCTCCTTCTTGAAACTTATGATCAATTCTATGTTTGTCATGCCTCTCCTTGTACTTGCCTTGAATTTTTTCAAGTTGTTCTTGAACCTGCTAATGTATGAGCTGAATTCTTTCAATGAACATGTGAGCTTTCTCAATGTCACTATGCCCATCAATGGAAACATCCTTCTCAAGAATGAAATCTAAAGGTGAATTAGCAAATACCCAAAACAAGTTTCAAAAGGTGAAGTATTTGTAGAAGAGTGTTTGGCCCGGTTGTAAGCATGCTGAATGTAATGCAAGTGCTCATCCTAAAGCTTGGGATGCTTGCTGCAATAACCTCTCAAAAGATGTACTATGGTTCTGTTCACTACCTGTGTTTGGCCATCTATTTGCGGATGGAAAGCAGTACTCTTCCTCAACTTGGTGTCCATCATCTTCCATAAATTGGACCAAAAATTCCCAACAAATCTGGAATCCCTGTCACTAACAATAGAAGTGGGCAAGCCATAATGAACCCATAAATGTTGAAAATATAAATCAGCAGTTTGTTTAGTAGTTATAGATTTCTTACATGGCATAAGAATACACATCTTGCTGAATCTATCAACTACTACATAAAGATAATCATGATGCTTTCTAGACAATGGTAGACCTCCAACAAAATCCATAGAAACACTTTCCCATGGTCTAGAAGGTAATGGCAATGGCGTATATAAACCAAGCTTCCTATTGCTATGCTTTCTTGTAGCACATAATGAACAACCTCTAATTAAACGTGAAACACTATCTACCATGTGAGGCCAATAACAATACCTCTGTAAATGTGCCACCGTTTTGCTTACCCCGAAATTTCCTGCAATAAGAGAAGAATGAGCTTCTCTCATGACACTTAGTGTCTCTCCTTGTGGTATACATAACTTGCCCATATGAAACTGCAAATTATTATGCAAGTGATAATCATTCTCCTCAACATGATTCCCTTCACTCAAATTAGCATACACATCCTTAAAATCAACATCTGATGCATATTGTTCTATGTAGCTCTCATGTACAATAGAATCATTCTTAAGTAAAGTAGTAGCACTAATAATAGGCCTTGAAATCATATCAGAAACTTTATTGAAAATACCTTTCTTGTACCTTATTACCAAGTGAAATTGTTGTAGGAAACCCATCCATATGAAATGTCGTGACTGCTGTAATTTACTTTGCGACTGCAAGTACTGTAAAGGCTGATGGTCAGTATGAAAAACTGTTTCTTTGCCCATCAAATAGTGTTTCCACTTTTTGACGCTTTGTACCAACGTATACAACTCCTTATCATATGTAGGATATTTCACAACTTCACCATTAAATGTCTCAGAATGAAATGTGATAGGCTTACCATGCTGTAAGAGAACTGCACCCATAGTGTAATCACTAGCATCGGTCTGAATCTCGAATGGTTGTCTCAAGTCCGGTAATGTGACGAATGGAGCTGAACTTATATTCTCTTTCAAATACTCAAAAGCTTTATCTTTCTTGCCACCCCATTGGAAAGCTCGCTTCACACTTGTCACTACATGCATAGGAGCTGCTATGGCAGAAAAGTTAGAAATAAACTTCCTCCAATACTGAGTTGCACCCAAAAAACTTCTTACCTCTGTAATGGATTTGGGAGTAGGCCAATTCACAATGGCTTATACCTTAGAAGGATCAATTATCAAAGCACCTCCTCCTACTATGTGTCCCAAATAAACCAAAGAATTCTTTCCAAATTCACACTTTGACATTTAAGAAATAACTGATTTTTCTTCAAAACATCAAGTACTTTCTTAACATGCATGACATGCTCTTCTCTAGCCTTGCTGAAAATTAAGATGTCATCTAAGTATACAATAATGAAATCATAAAGAAAAGGATGTAAGACATCATCCATTACCCACATGAAAGTTTCAGGTGCATTGTATAAACCAAACGGCATAACAAGCCACTCAAAGAGTCCATGTTTGGTTTTAAATGTTGCCTTCCAAATGTCACTTTCTGCAATTCTAACTTGATGATAACCACTACGTAAGTATAACTTAGTGAAATATTTAGCATCTTTCAGTTGAACTAACAAATCATCTATCCTTGGGAGTGGGTAACAATTATTTACCGTTATTTTTTTCAATGCCCTGAAGTCCACACACATGCGCCAAGTTCCATCTTTCTTTGGAATCAACACTATCGGTGACCCACATGGCAAAGTTCTTGGTCTTATGAAACCTTTTTCCAATGAGTCCTTAATTTGCCTCTTTATTTAAGCGTTCTCCATGATATACATGTGGTACATACCTATGTTAGGAATACTACAATCTTGTTGTAACTGGATTTCATGTTGAATCTCCCTTTTAGGAGGCAAACATGTCAGTTCCTGAAACATCTCATGATGTGCATCAACTACATCATATAAATCTGTACCATCTCTATATTTGTCTTTTTGCGATGTGCTCTTACAATAAACTCCTTGCCATCTTTGAAAATATGATACTTATTTTCATGGCGATGGAAGATCGCTTTCCTGTCAAATAAGTAAGGACTTCCCAAAACAATTCCTCATATATCAAGTGGCACTACATCAAGTTCAACTGTGTCAATAAAGTGTGCAGTAATTGCAAAACGCAATATGCACTTTCTTGAGACTTTTAAGTTTGCATCCTTGTATATCCATCCGAGTGGATATGGATTTGGATGTGTAATGGTCTCAAGTTTAAGTTGTTTTACCAAGTCTTATGATATGAGATTTTCTTGTGACCCACTATCAAACAGTGTGTCAATTTTTGTATGTTTTGAGATTACCCTCACATGGAACAATTCAATTCTTTCTTCCTCATTTGGAGCTTGTACATGACATTTTTTAGTACTAGTGCTTGGCTTATTTTCATTTTCCTTTCCCTTCATACTCTTCAAACCTATAGCTATAATTTTGGTTTCGTCACCTGAATCATCACCTAAGTCTTCTTTTGTAGTTGTAGTAGCTGAAGTTTTCTTCTTTCCTTTGTTTTTGTTAAACTGAGTTCTTTTTTCAAGATGAAGTTTCCAACAGTTTTTATCTTCATGGCCTTCTCTTGAACAATGTTTACATATCACTTTCTCACCCTCCTTTTTGACAGATGCATTCTTTTTGCCTTTTCCCTTAGAGGTTTTATCTTTGTTTTTCCCCTTAAAAGGCTTGTTTCTACCCTCATCAAAAAAAAAAATTCCCTCTAGCCTCTAAATGCATAGCTTGTACACAAACTTCGTCTAGACTAGTAGGATTGAACATAAGGATAGTATATCTAAGGTAGTTGTGCAAACCACCTATATATTTCAGAAAAGTATCTTGACTTTTTAATTCTACCCCTAATAAGAGTTCTCTTCTCCTAAAATCTCGGGTATAGTCTTGTACATTTTTTCACTTAAGTTGTCTGAAGTTTTTCGAGTTCATGATAGCCTTTTATAAATGAGCTAATGGATAAAATTGCTTTTTAATTGCAGTATTAAATTCAGCCTGTGATAAAGTGATCTTATCAGGTTTTTTAATTTCGTCCTTGGTCTTGGCTTCCCACCATACCAATGTTGCTCCATCCATTCTCAAAGAGGCTAATTGTATCTTGGTGTCGTCATCATGAAGGTTTTGTATCCTAAAGTAAACCTCCAACTGCCTTCTCCAATTGTCAAGTTTCTCTGCATTGACTTCACCATTAAACATAGGCAACTCAAATTTAACATCAATATTTAAAAATGGACTTTTACCAGTGGTTTTAGACTTGTGAGATTGATTCACCGAATTAGAGGATGGCGATGTAGAGGAAGAGGATGAAGATGGGGATGGTGGATCACCATTTCCTCCGTGTCCTTTCTTTGACTTGTCATCACTTTTATTTCCTCCTGAAGAAACCTCTCCTTCTTTCTGATGTTTAGACCCTTCTCCTACAAGCCTACCATTCCTTTCTTGGTAGAGTATCCTCACCATCTCCGTCATGTCCAAAAAAGCCTTTCGGCACCCGTTCCTCTTCTTTTGGATCAATGTCTTCAGGAACTTCTCCTTCTCTTGAAGAGATGCTTGAGGCTTCTTCTATGGCTCTTGGAGGTGAATTAGAAGGTGGAGTTAAAGGCACTCTAGCCCTCCTTGGTTGAGGATTACTTTGTGCTCTAACCAATTGTCCTTCCCCTCTCTTGAGTTTAAGCCTAGTAAGCATCAAAACTTGCAAACAATCAACTATATCTTTGCACAAGATCAAATGCAGAGTAAAACTCTAGCTCTGATACCAACTGATCTGAAAATGGAACTATTTGTAATGCTATGCAAAGTATCCATTTCCATTTAAATTAGTGTGCAAAGTGTTCTCCATGACTTGCAGGTTAAACAAAGTAGTTTTGGTAATGTTTCTGAGTTTTATGTGTGAGGATTTGTTATTTAAATTTATTGTTTAATATATCACAGCAAAAATACACAGCAATTAAAATTTACCATAGTGTAACATAGCAAAATGTTGAGGCAGTTCACCCCTCCTGGCCTACATCTGCCAGTCCAAGGCTCCCCAATGGCATGTCCTTGCTCTACTAATTTGCTCAAAATGGTTACATAGTGAAAAATATGCCTAAACAGGAAAATCAAGCTGTAAATTCGGCTTCAGAATATAGGAATAAGCTAAAAATGGCTTTTGTTTCACCTTATACAGTGAAGTACAACCCAATACAGCTCCATTTCCCTAATGGCCCTAATGGCTCTTTTATCTTCCTTGAAACAAAAGTTGTTGTAGATCACCTCTATTTTCTCTAAAACATGTTCCAAACTCTCCAGAAGGTCGAAGAGACCCAAAATTTTGACTAAAATTTCATCTTGTTTGGTCAAAAATGGAGAAAGTTATGACCAAAACAAATTTTTGCCCAGTGGCACTAAAAACCCTCCTCCAAAACTAGAGGAACTCCAGTTAACTCCTTCAAAATAGTTGAACAGGCTGATTTTGCGGAACCACGCTCCAAATGAGGCGGTAGCAATAAATTTAACTGTTAGTGTGATGGCGCGTTCACATGCGCAATTTTCGAACGGTTTAGGTGGGCGGATAAGGTTCACCGTCGCATTAACTATCATCAGTGGTGGTCACATTGGTGGCATTAGCTACCACCGTAACCATCAACAATATCCCCCAATTCTGTGCCATAATTCACATGTTGACATTAGCTCCTGGGCTAGCCCCCTTCTAATTCTCCACCACACCACTACTCTTAGCCCCCGGTTCTAGCCTCTGATCTCATGGCTTTCAGGACTTTAGCCCTGAGGGCTTAACCAAATCTCCGCCACCTGTTCACTTTATCAATGACCCGACTCACCCATTCTTCAACCATACTGCCTCTGTCGGCAGAAGTGTCCTCAGACACGTACTTTTAATGATTATGAAAAAAATATTAGATAAAAAGTTGCAGAGTTTACAAACGTAAGCTTCTACTAACTTGCAAATAGGAGACTAACCTATTTATAAGAAATATGTCCTAACTTAATTTAGATATGGATCACTTGAAAAAATAACAAGTGTCCATTTACAATAAACGAATTTCTAACCACTCTACTAACTTTATTCCTATTTTAGAGTCTTAGAAACGACTCTATTCTAGAGTCCTATTTTTAATAACAAAATTCTATTTCTAAGTATCTCAAATATTTAATAAATATTTCAATTTAATAAATATTTTTACTCTCTAATATTTATTAAATATTATAATTTAATAAATATTTTATCCTAACTTTACATTAACATATTTGGATCATCTAACATTCCCCCCTATGATCCAAAAATACATTACAACATATACCAAGTTCATCTCTGAACTTAGTAAATTTTATTCTGCTAAAAGGTTTGGTGAAGATATCGAAGGTCAGATCTTTTGAAGGACAATAAATCGGCTTGATGACATCGTTTGCAATGAGTAATCTGATTTGATGATACTTGGTGTCCACATGCTTTGTCTTTGAATGAAAAACTAGATTCTTGGCAAGCTTTATTGCTGACCAATTGTCGATGAATAACGAAGTAGCTTTTGCTGGAGGAATTCCCAAGTCCTGTAAGACTCGACGCAACCAAACAATCTCACATGTTGCTTCCCATGCTGAAATGTACTCTGCTTCTGCTGAAGAAGTGGCCATTGTAGCTTGCTTCTTGAAACTCCAGGAAACTGCAGCTGACCCCATGTTCATTAAATAACCTGAGGTTGATGCCCTATAATCAATACTACCAGCAAATTCGGCATCTAAAAATCCACCAAGTACAAAATTTTTAGTCTTTTTGTAAAGAAGACCAAAATATTTTGTTCCTTGGATATAACGAAGAACTCTTTTAGCTGCATTTTAGTGGTTGTCTCATGGTTCTTTCATAAATCGGGAAAGAATACTGACACCATAAGAAAGATTTGGTCGAGTAGTTGTCAGATAAATCAAGCTACCAATCAATTGTCGATAAGAAGTGTTATTCACCATTTCCCCCCCTTAAAATTTTGAAAGTTTCAAGTTTTTTTCCATAGGGGTAAGGACAGGCTTGCAATCCTGCATTCCAAATCGCTGAAGAATTTCTGCTACATACTTACTCTGAGAAATGAAGATCTGATGTGGACATTGGAATACTTCAACTCCAAGATAGTAGTGAATTAGTCCCAAACCTGTCATCTTAAAACCTGCATGTAACTCCTTTTTCACCTATGCAATGTGATCATCATTGTTGCCTGTGATAATCAAATCATCTACATACATAACTAAAATCACCAGATTTTTACCTTGTTGGCGTACATACAAGGTATCATCAGATTCACTGCATTGAAAACCAACTTTTCGAAGGTATTCATCCATTTTGGCATACCAAGCTCGGGGAGCTTGTTTTAACCCATATAAAGCCTTTATCAGTTTGCAGACTTTATGTTCCTATCCCTCAATTTCAAAACCTGGTGGTTGTGTCATGTACACTTCTTCCTGTAAATCTCCGTTGAGAAAAGTACTTTTTACATCCATTTGATGAACTTTCCATCCTTTTTGAGCTGCTAAGGCAAGTGTGAGTCGGATGGTGTTCCATTTAGATGTAGGAGCAAACGTTTCCTCATAATCTATCCCTTCCTACTGCGCAAAACCTTTAGCAACAAGTCTTGCTTTATACTTGTCAATATCACCATTTTGCTTGTACTTAATTCGATAAACCCATTTGCATCCGATAGGTTTAAGATGTTGAGGACAATAAACAAGTTTCCAAGTGTTGTTGTCTTGAACTGTCTGTTATTCATCAACCATAGCCTGTTGCCATGCTTTATGTTTTACTGCCTCTTGATAAGAAGAAGGTTCAGTAAAATCATTTGCTATCAAAGCAAAATTGCCTTCATTTTTTTTTGATCCCCTTGTTCCTGTTTTATTCTGTTCATTAGGCCTTACATATTTCAAAAGTTGAACTGCCCATTTCGGCAATTGATGTTCACTGGTTTGAGCTTGTGAAAAATCACCATCAGTAAAAAGAGGGTTGATGTAAACTGATGTTTTTTTATCAACCGCAGGTTCTTGGAGCAGAGAGTCATTGTCAGAAGAACTGTTGCTACTAAGAGAGTTGGATGAACTGCTAGAAGACCCAGATGGCGCTGATGAAGAAGACGGTCTGGATGAATCATCTTCAGATGAAGGAAATTCAATTCATACCAATTTTGTGAATTTGGTTGACTTTGTAAATTTCTGTTTCTTTTATCAGTTTTTGTTTCTAACTTTTGAAGAAGACTTTCAACTTCTTCAGCACTCTTACTCTCGTTTTCATCAAAAATCACATCTCTGCTTACAATAAATTTCCCATTCGAAAAAAATCGATACCTTTTCTTCTCATCAGAATACCCAATCATTGTGCACTTCAAGCTTCGTTCATCAAGCTTAGTTCGTTTTTTCTTTGGAACTAAAGCATAACAGACTGATCCAAAAACTCTGATATGTTTTACTAGAGGTTTGAGTCCAAACCATGCTTCATAAGGTGTGATTCCGTCTAAAGAAGCTTTGGGAGATCTGTTTCTCAAGTAGACAGCGGTATGAATTGCTTTGGCCCAATATGAAGGACTTAACTTTTTGAAAGTTAACATAGATCGCGCCATTCCTAACAAGGTACGATTCATTCTTTCTACTACTCCATTTTGCTACGGAGTGTAGACATTGGTAAGATGTCATTTTATGCCATTATCCATGCAATATTTTTTGAATTCATTTGAAGTGAATTCTTCGCCATTGTCAATTCTAAGAATGCCAATCTTCTCCTTTACTTCATTTTCAATAAGCTGACGAAAAGTTCTGAACTTTTCAAATGCTTCTGACTTTTGCTTCACGAAATATACCCAACTCATCCTGCTAAAATCATCAACAAAGAGTAAGAAATATCTGCAACTTCCAAGCGAAGTTGGGAAGGGTCCACAAATATCACTGTGAACCAACTTCAAATGCTTGTTTGCGCGCCATGAACTTGTAGGAAAAGTCTCTCGATGTTGTTTTCCAAAAATGCAAGATTCACACTTTGAATTTTCCCTTTTGAAGGTTGGAAGTCCTTTAACCATTCCCTATTTTTGTAACTAAGAGAGACTGTCAAAACTGAGATGGCCATATCTTACATGCCACAATCTGATCGGAGAAATATCTGTACTTGTTGCTTCTGCAAAGTCAGAATTTCTTGCAATAACTGTCCCTTTCATCCTTGATAGTTTTCCATCTTCATAACCTGTCATCACTTTTTTCATGTTTTGTTTGACTGAGTTTATTTTAATTAAGCCATCTTCCATAATCACCATATGTCCTGCTTGCTGAATCGTGACTAAAGGTAACAAATTATGCTTGAATGTTGGGACATACCATACATTTGAAATCATTCTTTCTCCAATGCCTGGTAAAAAAAATTTAACTACACTTTTGCCTAAGGAGTATGTTTGGTGTCAACAAGATAGATTGAATTCAGATGACATTCTTTCAAACTCCAAAAGCAGTCACGTCGAAATGTCATGTGTTGAGTTGTGCCTGTATCAAGAATCCATGCATCTTCATAATCACTTCTGAGAAATCTTGAAACCTGTAAAGTTGTTGCTTCTGTGTTGGTGAAGACATATTTAGAACTATCAGGATCATCTTCATCATTTGCAAACTATGGTGATTTTGGATGAAACTTAGAAATTTTCTCAATAGAAGTTCTACAATCTGCCGCATAATGACCAACTATGTTACATCGCCTGCAAACAATTTGACTAAAATCGGTGCCTCTTCCCTGAGACTGTCCTCTGCCTTGATATTGTCCTCAGCCTCTGCTTTGGCCTCTATTTGGAGTTTTTCCTTTGCCTGGACTCTGTCCTGTGCCTTGATGATATCCTCTGTTTTGATTATTGCCTCTGCCTTGAAAATTGTTTCTGCCTGAATTGGAGCCTCTGTTGGAATTGTTTCCTCTATTTTGACTACGACCGCGACCTTGGGTTGATTGATTTTGATTGAAATTTCCTCTTCCTCTATTCTTCGAACTATCAGCTGAGGAGTTACTTGAACTGGCTTCGGTGAAGAAGAAATCTTCCCCAATCTTCTTCTTCTTCCCGAAATTTTTATCATGTTGGGCTAACATGTCACTCATTTCATCACACTTTATCTTCTCTAACTTTCCAGTGACTTGCAAAGTTTCCAAAAAGTGTGTATATGATGATGGCAATCCAACAATTAAAATTGTAGTTAAGAAACTTTCGTCAACATCTTGAAAACCAACATTTATGATTTCTTACTTGATGTTTTTAAGCCATGAAATATACTCAAGGACATCTCCACCTTCAGTTAATTTTTGTTGAAGCAATTTTAATTGAAGATCAACTTTCTTTGATTCAGGTTGTGTATCAAAGAGATCTTTGAATGTATGTAAAGCAGTCCATGCATCTGAGGAATTCTCAATGTGTATGTACATTTCATTACTAACTGAAGCTTTTATAAGAGCTAATGCCTTGGCATTTTTTATTTCCCATTTTGCAAGTGACGCTAGATCTGTTGGTTTATTTGGCTTAATGTTTCCATCACAAATGTCATGCCACAATTCATTAAAAATAAGAGTGCTTTCAATTAGAAGTTTCCATGTCTTATAAGATTTCACTCCTTCTAGCTTATCAGATTCAGAGAACAGATTAATTAACTTCGACATTGTAGTGTTGAAGCAGTGCACCAAAAGAATCAAGCACAAAACATTTGAGCAACTTGTCACACGAAACACGCCACGCAAAAACGACCCACGCCACACAAAAAAAACGAGCTATCGGGGTTTGGCCTTGACCCTCGTATAGTCATTGAAAAGAGGAGAAAAATGATTGAGCTTTGCACTTAGCTCTAGTCAATTTCTCATTGAGTGTTTTACAATGAAATCTTTTCAAAATTTGACCACGTGAAAATTCTAGTACAAATTAAAAAAAAAAAATACCCCCCCTCAAAGTAAAAAAAATACTTTTAGTTACAAAATCATTCTTATCTCTCTTAATAAAATCTCCTTATTACTCCAAAAAAAAAAGGACAAAATTTTCCTCTTCAAACGTCTCTTCTCACCTTATTTCTCCATAAAAATTTATAATTAAAAAATTATCTCTCCAAAGTAAAGCTTTCTAAATTCAAATACAACTTTCAAAAAAATTATACATATTCATTTTGTCCCATGTAAACACAAGTTGATATTCCAATACTGAGATTTGAATGCAGATGTCCATTGAGGCAGCAATTGTGATGGCAGCTTGATCTCAGCTTTCACTAGATGGCGCTCCATGCAGAGCTCCACATGATAAATCGATCCCTCAAAATAGTACAACAAAAACGTAAATTTTAGCTGCAACTATCACAAAATAAATTTGGCCTTGAATATTGGAATCAAATTTTTTTTAAAAAAAGCAATCTCTAGCTTAATCCAGCCTTCACTGGAATACATGAGTTGCTTTTTAATTTTTGGCGAAGCATTTCCTCTGGAATTTGAAAATTGGCCATGAGTGCTCTCTCTCACGCGAATCTGGCGGCCATCATTTTGACATACGGCGATGGATGGAAGCCGATAAATTCAAAGGAAAAGCTGAATCCTTACGTAGGTTCAAATTACAGGTTAAATTTAGATGTCGAACGTAGAAGAGCTACCATGGTTCAACGTTTAATACAATAAAATTGAAATAAAATGTGACTGTAAAATGTTGATGCCAGATTTAGAAGAAATCAAGTCACTGCTTAGCAAGCTTCAACACAAATTGAAAACAGGGGTAAGTGAGATCCAATTTATACACCAACCACCCTGACTGGGGCCAATTTTCAAGAATTTAAATCCAACAAATGGAGAGAAGGGAGCAAATTCGAGCCAATTCTCGAGATCTAAAAGCCCAGCTCAGCAAATTGTCGTCTCCTGGGCTTGGAGCAGAACCCAGTATGCCGTTATAGGTCTTCGTCTGCTGGAGGATATCATGACCACCTCCATTGTCAATCTACCGCACAATTCATTTCTAGCATTCAGCATCACGGAGTACCTTTCCCTCAAGAGTAGAGACTTGTCACGGTTCAAGTGCTAATACAAATATGGCGAGTCTTTCTTTTATATTAATACGGAGATTTTATTAATACAGAAGTAGAGTGCCGGATTAATACAGAAGAATACCGGATTTAAAAAAAATGGATTTAGAAGAATGGAAAATTGAAATAAAGCCTATTCATTTTGGCAGTGTATACAAAGAGGCAAAGGAGCAGGATGTAGCAGTTGGTTTTCGCAGCGTATATTCAGATTTAAAAATCTAGAAATAAATCACAATTAAATTTCTTTTCTCAAAAAAAAAATTAATAAATTGCATACCAATTTCTTTTCTCAAAAGTCTGCAGAGCTGAAATCTCCACCTTCATGTCATCTGCATTACCGGTGGCCTATGATACCACATTAATGAAGAAGTGTCCTCAAACACATACTTTTATTGATTATGAAAAAGAAATTACATAAAAAGTTACAGAGTTTACAAATGTAAACTTCTACTAACTTGCAAATAGGAGACTAACCTATTTATAACAAATATGTCCTAACTTAATTTAGATATGGATCACTTGAAAAAATAACAAGTGTCCATTTACAATAAATGACTTTCTAACCACTCTACTAATTTTATTCCTATTTTAGAGTCTTAGAAACGACTCTATTCTAGAGTCCTATTTTTACTAACAAAATTCTAATTCTAAGTATCTCTAATATTTATTAAATATTCTAATTTAATAAATATTTCATCCTAACTTTACATTAACATATTTGGATCATCTAAAATTCTAGTTGGGTCGACCCTACCCGAGGAGTCGAGTCGAGGGTTCGACCCTCATGCCCTCCACAAACTTTTAAATTGACCTTTCAACCCATGGCCTAGGGCCATGTGGCATGTGGCAGCCTCCGAGCAGGCCACGTGGCACCCACTGATAGGCCCAAATACATTAATAAAATCAACTTTTGCCATATAATTTTTTTTGTAGAAAATGACAAAATCATTTAGTCAAAAGGTCATGTTTTGGAGGTCACTAGATGAATTAAAACCTCAGTAACTTTCTCATACGACTTCAGTTTTGAGTCCCATTCATGGCACCAGAATCGCAGTGACAAGACCTTTTCGGTATTTCAGATTGCAACCATTTATGAGCACTTCCATTTTTGAGAAATTTCTTAACTTGGACATGATCTCCTAATCACACCTCCCCATTGGGAAGATTTTTGACCCAAAAAGCCTTCAATTACCTGTTCAGAAGATGAGGGTACAGATCCCTCATTTTTTCCACCTCCATAAATTTTTCCTTACTCGTTTTGCTTCCTTTAAGGCCAATCTGAAGCCTTAATTGACACTTCCCCTCCTTGAAGTGTGTGCCCTTCTGTCAAGGATAACATCCTCTTTCAATTCATACAAATATTATGGCGAGAAATCCTCTATGGATGGCAGTTGAATGTCACTTTCATGATCAGAAATTAAAGGAGGTTCATACAAACGTAAATTTTCCACATTCACAACGGAATACATTTGCATATATGAAGTCTAATCTAGTTGAAAAGCATTATTTCCAACTTGTTTAGGAATCTTGAATGGACCATAACGAATAGGCTTCAGCGTTTTACCTTCTCCTTGCATTCTTTCCTTACTAATATGCAGCCATAGGTCATCTCCTTCTTGAAATTTATGGTCAATTCAGTGTTTTTCATGCCTCTTATTATACTTGCCTTGACTTTTTTCAAGTTGTTTTTGAACATGCTGATGTATGAGCTGAATTCTTTCAATGAACGTGCGAGATTTTTCAATGTCACTATGCCCATAAATGGCAACATCCTTCTCAAGAATGAAATCTAAAGGTGACTTACGCAAATACCCAAAAAAAGCTTCAAAAGGTGAAGTATTTGTAGAAGAGTGCTTGGTCTGGTTGTAAGCATGTTGAATGTAATGCAAGTGCTCATCCCAAAGCTTGGGATGCTTGCTACAATAACCTCTCAAAAGATGTACAATGGTTATGTTCACTACCTCTGTTTGGCCATTTGTTTGCAGATGGAAAGCAGTACTCTTCTTCAACTTGGTGTCCATCATCTTCCATAAATTGGACCAAAAATTCCCAACAAATCTGGAATCCATGTCACTAACAATAGAAGTAGGCAAGACATAATGAACCCATATATGTTGAAAATATAAATCAATAGTTTTTTCAGCAGTTATAGATTTCTTACATGGCATAAGAATACACATCTTGTTGAATCTATCAACTACTACATAAAGATAATCATGCTGCTTTCTAGACAATGGTAGACCTCCAACAAAATCCATAGAAACACGTTCCCATGGTCTAGAAGCTACCGGAAATGGCATATATAAACCAAGCTTCCTATTGCTAGGCTTTCTTGTAGCACATAATGAACAACCTCTAATGAAATGTAAAACACTATCTACCATGTGAGGCCAATAACAATACCTCTGTAAATGTGCCACTGTTTTTCTTACCCCGAAATGTCCAGCAATAAGAGAAGAATGAGCTTCTCTCATGACACTTAGTCTCTCTCCTTGTGGTATACATAACTTTCCCATATGAAACAGAAAATTATTATGCAAGTTATAATCATTCTCCTCAACATGATTCCCTTCACTCAAGTTAGCATACATATCCTTAAAATCAACATCTGATGCATATTGTTCTATGTAGCTCTCATGTACAATAAAATCATTCTTAAGTAAACTAGTAGCACTAATAATAGGCCTTGAAAGCATATCAGAAAATTTATTGAAAATACCTTTCTTGTACCTTATTACCAAGTGAAATTGTTGTAGGAAACCCATACATCTGAAATGTCGTGACTACTGTAATTTACTTTGCGACTGCAAGTACTGTAAAGGCTAATGGTCAGTATGAACAACTGTTTCTTTACCCATCAAATATTTTTTCCACTTTTTTACGCTTTGTACCAACGCATACAACTCCTTATCATATATAGGATAATTCAAAACAGCACCATTAAATGTCTTAGAATGAAATGCGATAGGCTTGCCTGTTGTAAGAGAACTGCACCCGTGGCGTAATCACTAGCATCGATCTAAATCTCGAATGGTTGTCTCAAGTCCGGTAATGCAAGGACTGGAGCTGAACTTATATTCTCTTTCAAAGAATCGAAAGCTTTTTGTTGCTTGCCTCCCCATTGGAAAGCACGCTTCACACTTTTCACTGCATGCATAGGAGTTATTATGGCAGAGAAGTTAGAGATAAAAATCCTCCAATACTGAGTTGCACCCAAAAAACTTCTTACCTCTGTAATGGATTTGGGAGTAGGCCAATTCAAAATGGCTTCTACCTTAGAAGGATCAATTCTCAAAGCACCTCCTCCTACTATGTGTCCCAAATAAACCAAAGAATTCTTTCCAAATTCACACTTTGACATTTTAAGAAATAACTGATTTTTCTTCAAAACATCAAGTACTTTCTTAACATGCATGACATGCTCTTCTCTAGTCTTGCTGAAAATTAAGATGCCATCTAAGTATAAAATAATGAAATCATCAAGAAAAGGATGTAATACATCATCCATTACCTGCATGAAAGTTGCAGGTGCATTGCATAAACCAAACAGCATAACAAGCCACTCAAAGAGTCCCTGTTTGGTTTTAAATGCTATCTTCCAAATGTCGTTTTCTGTAATTCTAACTTGATGATAACCACTACATAAGTCTAACTTAGCGAAATATTTAGCATCTTTCAGCTGATCTAACAAATCATCTATCCTTGGGAGTAGGTAATGATTCTTTTTCGTTATTTTTTTCAACGCCCTGAAGTCCACACACATGCGCCAAGTTCCATCTTTCTTTGGAATCAACACTATCGGTGACCCACATGCCGAAGTGCTTGGTCTTATGAAACCTTTTTCCAACAAGTCCTTAATTTTCCCCTTTATTTCAACATTCTCCATGATAGACATGCGGTACATGCCTATGTTAGGAAGACGACAATCTTGTTGTAACTAGATTTCATGTTGAATCTCCCTTTTATGAGGCAAACCTGTCGGTTCCTGAAACATCTCATGATGTGCATCAACTACATCATATAAATCTGATTTTAACTTGGAATCACAATTTTCAAATGACTCATGATTCACATCAACCTTAGGCTTAATCATAAGAATTACAAAACTCTTACTATAATTCACTAGCCTTTTTACCTGTCCTGCATTTACCATCGTTATATTTGCCTTTTTGCGATGTGTTTTGACAATAAACTCCTTGCCATCTTTGAAAAGATGATACTTATTTTCATGGCGATGGAAGATCGCTTTCCTGTCAAATAAGTAAGGACTTTCCAAAATAATTCATGATATATCAAGTGGCACTACATCAAGTTCAACTATGTCAATAAAGTGTGCAATAATTGCAAAATGCAATATGCACTTTCTTGAGACTTGTAAGTTTGCATCCTTGCATATCCATCCAAGTGGATATGGCTTTGGATGTGGAATGGTCTCAAGTTTAAGTTGTTTGACCAAGTCTTCTGATATGATATTTTCTTGTGACCCACTGTCAAACAGTGTGTCATTTTTTGTATGTTTTGAGATTACCCTCACATGGAACAATTCAATTCCTTCTTCATCATTTGGAGCTTGTACATGACAGTTTAAAGTACTAGTGCTTGTCTTAGTTTCAATTTCCTTTCCCTTCATACTCTTCAAACCCATGGTTGTAATTCTGGATTCGTCACCTGAATAATCACCTAAGTCTTGTTGTGTAGTTGTAGTAGCTGAATTTTTCTTCTTTCCTTTGTTTTTGTTAAACTGAGTTCTTTTTTCAGAATGAAGTTTCCAACAGTTTTTCTCTTCATGGCCTTCTCTTGAATAATGTTTACATATCACTTTCTCACCCTCCTGTTTGACAGACGCATTCTTTTTTCCTTTTTCCCTTAGAGGCTTTATCTTTGTTTTTCCCCTCAAAAGGCTTGTTTCTACCCTCATCAAAATTGTTTTTCCCTCTAGCCTCTAAATGTGTATCTTGTACACAAACTTCGTCTAGACTAGTAGGATTGAACATAAGGATAGTATGTCTAAGGTAGCTATGAAAACCACCTATATATTTCAGCAAAGTATCTTGACTTTGTAAGTCTACCCCTAATAAGAGTGCTCTTCTCCTAAACTCTTGGGTATAGTCTTGTACATTTTTTCCCTTAAGTTGTCTGAAGTTTTTCCAGTTCATGATAGCCTTTTGTAAATGAGCTAATGGCTAAAATTTCTTTTTAATTGCAGTAATAAATTCAACCCATGATAAAGTGATCTTACCATGTTTTTTAATTTCATCCTTGGTCTTGGCTTCCCACCATACCAATGCTGCTCCATCCATTCTCAAAGAGGCTAACTGTATCTTGGTGTCGTCATCATGAAGGTTTTGTATCCTCAAGTAAACGTCCAACTGCCTTATCCAATTTTCAAGTTTCTCTACATTGACTTCACCATTAAACATAGGAAACTAAAATTTAACATCAAGCTTTAAAAATGGACTTTTACCAGTGGTTTTAGACTTGTGATATTGATTCACCGAAGTAGAGGATGACGATGTAGAGGAAGAGGATGAAGATGGGGATGGTGGATCACCATTTCTCCCTGTCCTTTCTTTGACTTTTCATCACTTTTCTTTCCTCCTGAAGAACCCTCTCCTTCTTTCTAATGTTTAGACCCTTCTCCTACAAGCCTTTCATTCCTTTCTTGGTAGAGTATCCTCACCATCTCCGTCATGTCCAAAAAAGCCTTTCGGAACACCTGTTCCTCTTCTTTGGGATCAATGTCTTTAGGAACTTCTCCTTTTCTTGAAGACATGCTTGAGGCTTCTTCTGTGGCTCTTGGAGCTGAATTAGAAGGTGGAGTTAAAGGTACTCTGGCCCTCCTTATTTTAGGATTACTTTGTGCTCTAACCAATTTTCCTTCCCCTCCCTTGAGTTTAAGCCTAGTAAGCATCAAAACTTGCAAACAATCAACTATATCTTTGCACAAGATCAAATGTAAAGTAAAACTCTAGCTCTGATACCAACTGATCTGAAAATGGAACTATTTTTAATGCTATGCAAAGTATCCATTTCCATTTAAATTAATGTGCAAAGTGTTCTCCATGACTTGCAGGTTAAACAAAGTAGTTTTGGTAATGTTTCTGAGTTTTATGTGTGAGGATTTGTTATTTAAATTTATTGTTTAATATATCACAGCAGAAATACACAACAAGTAAAATTCAGCATAGCATAACACACCAAAATGTTGAGGCAGTTCACCCCTCCTGGGCTACATCTTTCGGTCCAAGGCTCCCCAATGGCATGTCTTTGCTCTATTAATTTACTCAAAATGGTTACACAATGAAAAATATGCCTAAACGGGAAAAAAAAAATCTGTAATTTCATAAGATAGAAATAAGATAAAAATGGCTTTTGTTTCACCTTAAACAGTGAAGTACAACCCAATACAGCTCCATCTCCCTAATGGCCCTAATGGCTCTTTTATCTTCCCTGAAGTAAAAGCTATTGTAGATTACCTCTGTTCGCTCTGCAACCTGTTCCAAACTCTCCAAAAGGTCAAAGAGACCCAAAATTTTGACTAAAATTTCATCTTGTTTGGTCGAAAATGGAGAAAGTTATGACCAAAAATTTTTTTTTCCCAGTGGCACTAAAAAACCTCATCCAAAACTGGAGGAACTATAGTTAATTCCTTCAAAATAGTCAGACAGTCTGATTTGGCGGAACCACACTCCAAATTAGGCAGTAGCAATAAATTTAATTGTTAGTGTGATGGTGCGTTCACATGCACAATTTTCAGACCGTTTAGGTGGGCAGATAAGGTTGATCATCACATTAACTGTCATCAGTGGTCATCACATTGGTGGCGTTAACCGCCACCGTAACTGTCGGCAATAGCCACCGGTTCTGCGCCATAATTCACATAGTGGCGTTAGCGCCTAGGGCTAGCGCCCTTCTAATTCTCTTCCACACCACTACTCTTAGCCCTCGGTTCTAGCCTTTTATCGCATGGCTTTCGGGACTTTAGCCCTAAGGGCTTAGCCAAATCTCCACTGCTCGTTCACTTTATCAATGATTCGACTCACCCATTCTTCAACCATACTGCCTCTGTCGTGCCGGTCGGGTCGACCCTGCCCGAGGAGTCGGGTCGAGGGTTCGACCCTCATGCCCTCCACAAAATTTTAAATTGACCTTTCAACCCATGGCCTGGGGCCACGTGGCACCCATTGACAGGCCCAAATACATTAATAAAATCAACTTTTACTATATAATTTTTTTTGTAGAAAATGACAAAATCATTTAGTCAAAAAATCATGTTTTGGAGGTCACTGGACGAATTCAAACCTCAGTAACTTTCTCATACGACCTCAGTTTTGAGTCCCGTTAACGGTGCCAGAATCACAGCGACGAGACCTTTCGAGGTTGTGGCCACAATATTCTTCTTTCCCTGTGGGCGAGTTGTAAGGAAAATAAATTTCCTGGTTTCGAAAAAAATCTTACTACATTATTTTGCAGTAGTCAAAGAGATGACAGGAGGCGGTACTACCTTCGGTATCCTATACAAGTTATTTCCCAAAGTAATAACAACAGCACGAGGCCTAGAATCATACACAGCATGTCACATCCACAAGTATGGTTGGCCCAATAATACATCAGCTACATCAAGAGGAGAAACATCACACAATACCTCATCCGTGAATGGCTTGATACTGTGCGGAACGCGGCACTGCTAGTGGATGTGGAGATCTCTCCCTGGGTGGAGCCACCCGATGGTATATGGTTGTGGGTGTGCCATGGTCGGTAGGCCGAGCCGCTTCACAACCTCTGTTGAAATGAGGTTCTTTTGGCTTCCGCTATCGATAAGAAATTGCAGCGGAGAACCCTTCACCCACATCTGCGAATGGAAGAGGCGCTCCCCCTCCTTTGGATCCTCCCTTTGGATTTTGGTGGTGGCAACAATGGCACTGGGATCCACATCAATGATCTTCTTCCCTTTGTCATTGCCTCTTTCTGGTTCTGACTCTGGATCAGAAAATGCATCTAATTCGGGTGCCTTTAGTTCGGCCACCAATGAATGTTTGGCCCGACACTCGTTTGTGCTGTGAGTGGGGTTATTATGAAATTCACACCACTTACCCGTGTCCTTCTTTGGATTTTTGGTTTTGTTCTGAGTCGCACTTCTTTTTCGTTGCCCCTTGTTCTTCGGCACCTTTCTGATTCGCAGATCCAAAGTCTTGCTTCTTCTGCTTAAATTTCTGCTCGATCTTGGTGGCATAGAGATATGTCATGCCAAGCGATATAATGTCGAGGAACTCCATTTCCTCCTGAATGTGTTTGTGTAAACGGCCGCGGTACTTGAGCACCAAATTTATCTCTAAATCTTTAATACCCAACTTTGTGCGCAGGGTATGGAACAGATTCGTCAGTTCGTGCACATCTTGATCCCTTTGTTGCCGCAGCATGGTCCATTGGATGTATTTTTTCTCATAGCTCCCCACAGGGTAATATTGTTCCTTGATGCCGTCTCGGAACGAATTCCAAGTGGGTGTGGCTGAGAACAGAGAGGGTTCCCCTTCATCCTCTTTCTCACGGTAGGTTTCCCACTAGTCTTTGACAAGGGGGGCAAGCTTTGAGGAGTGAAAAAATAATCTTTTCTCGGTCAGAGAAATCATGGACCGAGAAATACCCTTCCAGCAAATTCAACCATCTATCTACGGCGTCTGAATCTATTTGGCCTTCAAATATAGTAATATCAAAGTTTACATGTACCTTGAAAGGAGTGGTGCCTCTAGAGTGGTTGTTGGATGCAGATGCGTCGTAGGTGGGTAGTCGTTGAAGGATCTGAGAAAAGTTATCCATCATCGCGTTCCTTTGTTTCTCGAGGGCCTCCTTGAGCAATATTTTGATAGGATCTCCTGCTCCCTCGTCTTTCTTTTCTTCCGCCATGGGAGGTCATCGGTTCAACTAGATCGAGCCCTAACTCCTTATACCCTGACCGCGATGGGTACATGCAAAGAAAAACAAAGAAAGAGCAGACCCCTCTGATACCACTGATCTGGATTTATGCAGGAATGCAACAGAATACAGAAATAACCATAAACATAGAGATGCAGCGGAAAAAATGTTGAAAATTGCAACAAGAAACAGTGAAGGAGGCATCCTGAAACATCATTCCTGATCCTAGTTGGAAAGTGATCACCAAAACTAGGTGGGGGGCCACACAGGTGATTTTTGTCGCAAAGTTTATTTTTAGACTATGTCTATTTTTAGACATGTCGATCATATTCTATGAGTTGCAGGATGCTATTTGTGGATGGTTGGTCAAGTTGGAAAAATAGATGGATTTCTATTTTTAGACATATTGGGGGGAATCTATTTTTAGATTGCCAGTCTAAAAATAGATATGTCGAATATTATTAGCTCGTAATAATATTTGGACTATAAACATTATCTTATTCTCTTGGAGCACTTTAGTTAAGTGCACAGATGTGACACAGGAGCTAACAGAAGGAATTACGCTATTCCTAAGGGTTAAGTGGAGCTATTTCATGGATACTTCAGTTAGAACTCATGTGACAGAGTTTGGTGGAGTTGATTAAGGAAGTTAATGGAGTTGTGTTCAGTTTAACTAATCTAAACATAGTTGAGCTATTTGTATCTAGTTTAACTGATTGATACAATTAGTGAGAGTGGTGTGAATTAATTATTAATTAATTCACTAATTATAAACTCATTAATCAACTAAAGAATACATCAGTTAACTTTAGTGCATGGACAATTTCAGTGGAGACCAATGCAGAGATAGGTGAAAGGGCAAGTGTGACTATCAGTTGTGACTATAAGGGATGCATGGTTTGCATCCAACACTCAGTAGAGATGCCTATAAATACTGCATGAGCAAGGCTAGGGTAATTCGAACTCATCAAGAGCCATTCTTCAGCAGGGATTGTGCAGTAGAGGCAGGCTAAAGGCTGGCAAAGATCGGTGCATGGGATTTGCAAGATCGAGCCTGATTAGTGTGTAGCAAGTGGAGATTATACTGAGAGCTTGTGAGGAGCTTTGTATGATGATTGTTACATGATCTCTATGACATATATAATATACAGATAGTTGGGGGTTTTCAGCTTTAAGCTTTCCCATTACATACCGTGTTCATATGTGTGAATTTTTATGGTTTTAATGTGTGCATGCAATTGATTTTATTTCTGCATGTAATGATCAATGGTAGAAGAGATTATGTATCAGGTATCTATACAACAGTGTGGGCATCAGAGTACATCATGAATAACATACCGTTTATTCAAATTCTACATGGTACTGTGAGCGATATTGATCATTGGAGCACCGTAAAGTATTGAAGCACGTGAGTTTCAGATGTCCCACGTAAGGTCATGTAAAAAAATGGAGAAGAATGACACTATTCTGGTATACTTGAAAAAATTTGTCCACTGTAGGGATGAGCTTCGGAGTGTAGGAGTTAGTGTGGATGAGGAAGGACAATTCAAGAAGGTTGGGATTCGAGCAAAGAATCTCTACAGACTTGAAGTAGACGGGATGTCTATAGAGCTTCCTACTGTTGGGAAGTGCGAGAAAGACATGCAATTGATTCTTGAGAGGGAGCAAGTTTTGCATGCAGGTAAGAGTGAACCTCGGGATGTGGATCAGTCATAAGATGAGGATCATGGAGTGGGAGAAACCACTCATGCAGAGAAATTTCGTGCCAGATGGGTAGAGGGAGTGCATGCAGCTATACCACCAGGTGAGAGGTGGGGCGACATGCATGAGAAATCCCAAGAGGAGATTTCTGGGCAGGATTCATGAGATGGTGTGGAACTCATGAATTGAACCTGGCTACGAGGTGCCCACAGAGCAGCAGTAGCATGATCAGTTGGATTGATGCAGGCAGATCAAAGTGACAGTGTCAGATACTGGAGCGCGGATCAGAGTTGACAGCAAGTGCAGAGTGCATGGGTGCAAGAGTTCAACAGCGCAGTGGTTCCTGATGACATGTGCAGTTGGTACCAGCAGAAGTCGAAGACTTTGATGATAGATGCATCAGATTGATTGAGTTGTTTGGAGCCTATTCAGTTTCAGAGGAGTTGCAGAGCAGATGCATGGAGTTGCATGGCACTTGTGAAGGTTGCAGGGCGAATGCATGGAGTTGCATGTCGCATGCAAAGACAGTCCTTTCTTGTTGAGAGGGAGCGTTGAAGATTGCAACAAGAAACAGTGAAGGAGGCATCCTGAAACATCATTCCTGATCCTAGTTGGAAAATAATCACCTAAACTAGGTGGGGCCCACACAGGTGATTTTTGTCGCAAAGTCTATTTTTAGACTATGTCTATTTTTAAACATGTCGATCATATTCTATGAGTTGCAGGATGCTATTTGTGGATGGTTGGTCAAGTTGGAAAAATAGATGGACTTCTATTTTTAGACATATTGGGCGGAGTCTATTTTTAGACTGCCAGTCTAAAAATAGATATGTCGAATATTATTAGGTCTTAATAATATTTGGACTCTAAACATTATCTTATTCTCTTGGAGCACTTCAGTTAAGTGCACAGATGTGGCACAGGAGCTGACAAAAGGAATTACGCTATTCCTGAGGGTTAAGTGGAGTTATTGCATGGATACTTCAGTTAGAACTCATGTCAGAGAGTTTGGTGGAGTTACTTGAGGAAGTTAATGGAGTTGTGTTCAGTTTAACTAATCTAAACACAGTTGAGCTAGTTGTATCTAGTCTAACTGATTGATACACTAGTGAGAGTAGTGTGAATTAATTAATAATTAATTCACTAATTATAAACTCATTAATCAACTACATAATACATCAGTTAACTTCAGTGCATGGACAAACAAGGAGACCAACAGTATAGGGATAGGTGAAAGGGGCAAGTATGATTATCAGCCAGACTATAAGTGATGGTGTAATATTTGAACCAACACTCAAAAGAGAGATGCTTATGAAGCATCGTGTGAACAAGGCTGGGGTAATTAGAACTCATCAAAAGCCATTCTTCAGCAAGGCTTGCACAGTAGAAGCAGGCTAAAGGCTGGCAAAGATCGGTGCATGGGATTTGCAAGATCGGGCCTAATTAGTGTGTAGCAAGTGGAGATTATACTGAGAGCTTGTGAGGAGCTTTGTATAATTATTGTTACATGATCTCTATGACATATATAATATACAGATAGTTGGGGGTTTTCAGCTTTAAGCTTTCCCATAAATTACTATGTTCATATGTGTGAATTTTTATGGTTTCAATGTGTGCATGCAATTGATTTTATTTCCCAAGATGGAGGATCTTTGGTAGAAGAGATTGGACAGTATGAAGTCAAACAATGTGTGATCGAGAATCTCGTGAATATTATATCAATTATTCAAATTTCTATGCACAAAGGCTATTTAATTAATACTGAAATAACATAAATATGCTGCGTACATACGTAAATAAAATAGCCAGGATGTGTCGAGTGCTGACTTCTAAGAAGAGATGTGGAAATAAAAACCTTTTGAACTCCATTAAGAATGAGGCTCGAGGGCCTATTTATTATTTAGAAACAATGGGAAATCCTAAATAGCCAAAACCCTAACCCTAGGAGATGAAGAGCCAAAACTATGGGCCCCGTTTGGGTAAATTGGTGTTTCAACTTCCTGTGATTTATAACTTTCTCATGGCGATCGTTTGACGCGTATGATATATCGTTAAAATTTTCTATCCAAGGACTACAACTAGTGCCATGAATTTTGATGCCGGATTCGCCAGAAAAATGATGCCCAAAAAACGTTGTTTAGGGCCTCAAAACGGCTCCGGAAGTTCAGGACCCGAAAAACTACTAAAAATAGTAAGTTGTGCTGCAACTTAAAAACTGAAAGAACTAATGGTGGGGGTTCAAATGGAATAGGTGGGTGGCCACCAATATCCACCTGGATCATTAAGGCCCCAAAACGGCTCCAGGAGTGGAGGACCCGAAAACCTGCTAAAAATAGTAAGTTGTGCTGAAAGTGAAAAGCTGCAAGAATTGATGGTGCCGGTCCAAATGGAATAGGTAGGTGGCCACCGATATCCACCTGGATCAAGAGTGCATCTGCAACAACATTTAGCTTCCCTTTTTTGTATATGATTTCAAAGTCATAACCCAACATCTTTGTGACCCATTTTTGTTGCTCTTCTGAAGATAGTCTTTGTTCCAAAAAGTGTTTAAGACTATCATGATCAGTTTTTACCTTGAATTGTCTTCCCATTAGGTAAGTTCGCCATTTCTTTAGTGCATGCAGTATTGCTAACATTTCCTTCTCATAAATAGGTTTCTGTAAATACTTTCCTTTGATTGGACGACTTTCAAAAGCAATGGGTCTTCCTTCCTGCATTAAAACTGCACCAATTCCATTTCCTGAGGCATCACATTCCACAATAAAGGTTTTTTGTGAAGTCTGGTGTAGCTAAGACCGGTGCTAGGCACATTGCCTCTTTAAGACGTTCAAAGGCCTTAGTTGCTTCAGGAGTCCATGAAAATGCATCTTTCTACAATAATGTTGTTAGAGGTGCTGCTATTCTCCCATAATTCTTAACAAACTTGCGATAATACCCTGTTAACCCGAGAAATCCTCGCAACTGCTTTATGGTTGTGGGAACTTTCCATTCCTTAATGGCTTTAATTTTGTTAGGGTCCACTTTAACACCCTCGTGAGATACACTATGACCCAGATATTCCACCTCTTGTACTCCAAAGAAACATTTGGACTTTTTTGCATATAATTGTTTCTCCTGCAATAGTTTGAGCACCCTGTCAACATGTTCAACATGATCCTTCCAAGACCTGCTGTAGATTAGTATATCATCAAAAAATACTAGCACAAATTTTCTAAGGAAGGGATTGAAAATGGAATTCATCAACCCTTGAAATGTAGAAGGTGCATTGGTAAGGCCAAAAGGCATGACCAAAAATTCATAATGACCCTCATGAGTTCGAAATGTTGTTTTCAGAATATCTTCAGTCTTCATTCTAATTTGATGATATCCTGAACGAAGATCCAACTTGTTAAAATAAATTGCTCCATGTAATTCATCCAATAATTCATCAATCACAGGAATGGGAAATTTATCTTTAATGGTGAGCTTATTGAGCTCCCTATAATCCGGACACATTCGCCATGATCCATCCTTCTTGTGTACCAATACTACAGGAGCAGAGAAAGAACATTGACTAGGTTGAATTATACCCGCCTCTAACATTTTTGCAATCATACGTTCAATTTCGCTCTTTTGGACATAAGGATATCTATAAGGCCTGATGTTTGGAGGAACACTTCCTGGAATCAAATGAATAGCATGATCATGATCATGAATAGGTGGGAGTCCTTTGGGAGTTTCAAACACCTTGGAATGATTTTCCAATACTTGTTGGAGATCTGCAGGAATAGATGATTTTGATGTTGGAACTTCTAGTGAGCATAATTGTGCAATTATGCCTCGTTGTTCTTTATTTAGAAGCTTTGTCATGACATTAGAGCTTATTATCCTTCCTGGCTTCCCTTCAATACCCCGTAATTCGACTTCCTTTCCTTCTGAAAAAAATTTCAAGAAAAGTTCTTGAAAATTAAAAGCTACCGTCCCCAAAGATTGTAACCATTGTACTGCTAGTACAACATCAACACCTCCCATAGGAATGGAAAGCATTGGACTAGTCAATACATATTCCCCCATGGTTAGCTTGATATTATGACATTTTCCAGAGAAATTTATAGTTCCTCCATTTGCAACCATCACTTGACATTCTGGTGTTGGGTATAGGAAACAATTCAATTCCTTGGCTACCTTACAATGGATAAAATTATGGGTACTACCTGAATCAATCAACACTATTACCTTTTTCTTCTTGATATGTCCTTCTATCTTGAGAGTTTGAGGAGTGGTAATTCCTGCCAATGCATTACATGATATGGTCGGACTCATTTTTTCTTCTTCTAGGGTTGGTTCCTGGTGTATATCCTCTTCTTGTTCATTTTCTTCTTCCTCTTCACAATCTATGTAAAATAATTTCTTCTCAGGACACTTATGACCTTTAGTGTATTTGCTATCACAACTGTAGCAAAGCCCTTTTGCTCTTTTTTCTTCCAATTGTTGTGGTGTCAACCTTGTAGGTTGTGGAAGTCTAGGAGTAGTAACACTTCCATCTTTATAGATGTGAGTGGTAGGCTTCCTTGTCGCCATAATTTTGCATTCAATTTTTCTTGCCAACTTGAATGCCTTCTCCAATGAATCAGGTTCCCAAATATGAACTTCATGTTGGATGTTATCCTTTAAAGTCCTTATGGAGACATCAATCCTATGTTCCTCTGGAATATAAGTTACTCTTATATTCAATTTTTGGAAGCCCTCAATATGCTCCCCCACTAAACCCTTTTGTTTGAGATTTATCAATTTGCTAAAGAAGGTGTTGCTCTTTGTATCCTCATAATCTGCTATCATTTCCTCTGTAAAAATTGACCAAGTGACAATTTTTTTACGGGAGCAAAGCCATCGATACCATACAAATGTATTTTGTTATAAATCTAAAGTTGCAATGCATACCTTTTGTATATTTTGCACATTATTGAGATCAAAATATTGCTCCATCTGTAGTATCCATGTTACAGGATCCTTGCCATCAAACTTCCTCATATCCATCTTTGGAATATGGTGGTTCTTCCATCCAACATTAGAGTTTATGAAATCACGATTAACATTTATTTTTTTCTCATCATGAGTTTCGTCCACTATATTTTCGCCATTAGGAAACATTTCTTGTATCAACTTTGTCAAACCTTCCATGTCTGATTTTAGATCATTCTTCATGTTTTCAATGTTGTCTTTAATTTTTCCTTCCATGTCATCCATCTTAGCTTCCATGCCATCCATATTAGCTTCTATATATTAGCTTCCATGCATTTCTTCAAACCATCCATCTTAACTTCCACGCCTTTCCTCAAAACTTCCATTTCATTTTTTGTTGCTCTTTGCGAGAGCGAAATTTGGTGCACTTGCTCTTGTAATTTTGATATGTCATGTTGCGCTTCTTCCTCTTCATGAGTCATAGTAGAGCCTTCTGAAGGCTTAATGGGTGTTGAGTTCTTTTTAGGTGGAATTTTAGAATCGAATACTAATATCTATGCTTCAATATGCCCTTAGAATCACTTCAAGCTGACTTTTCACACAAGACTTATGCAATTCGAAAAAAAAATACACACATTTTTCTTGCTTTTGAGGAGCTCGATATTGAAACTGAATTATCTCTATGATTTGGGTCTTCAATATCTGAAATTTTGCCCTGTAGTAGCCCTCTAAATCTTATTTCTAATGCCACAGGTCTAACCTGATTTGGATTCTTCAAGATAAATTTATGCCCAATCTCCCACAATGACCTAATTATCGACTAGTTCATTAGAGTGAAATTGTACGACGTTTCACGTGTCACTGTTTCCTCCTTCGGATCGAAAATTGATACACAGGAAATTAAATTCCATTTACTTGCGGCCACTTTTTACAGAATTCCAATCCGACGCTCAGAGAGAGAGTTATGACGATTTTCGCACGGTCACCTCTTTGAGATGAAATTCAAGAGCCTGAAAAATCCCTAACTTCCACAAATCATATCTCCAAAAATGTTTGAATCAAGATCTGAAATTGTTACGGAAGTTCCTCAGTATTTTGGCTTCGCTCTGTACAAATTTCAGCTTCTGAATCTTTGTAGAAAAAAATTTACAGCGAAAATTCCACGATGACCTGTTTTAGGTGAAATTCGAGAGCCCAAGAAAACCCTAACTTCCACAGATCATATCTCTAAAAATATTGTGAACCAAGATGTGAAATTTTTACACGACGTTCCTTAGGATTTCGGCTTCACTCTGTAAAAATTTCAACTTCTCAACCTTCGTAGAAAAATATATATAGTGAAAATTCCATGATGACCTGTTTGGAGCAGCGAAACCCTAGAATCTAAAGCTCTGATACCAAATTCTATGAAACCAGCTCCAAAAATAGAAGAAAAGAGAGATCAACGGCTTAGAAATCAGCCACTTCGAGGGGGAAACCTCCAATACATTACATAAATGAACAATTCTTGGATGATACAAATGATCAAAACCTCCTTCTATATATAGGAGTCCATGGGATCACAATATAATCCAAGTCGACCTAACAATAATAATGTAAGGGCACAATAATAACAATATTGGGGTTACATGAGTACTACAATAACAATAAGGGGGTTACACTAACAAAAATAAGAGACTATACTAGTAATATAGGGACCTAACATTGGAGAAGGATGATCAACTTCAGATTTTAAAGATGAGGATCTAGATAATTTTCTGGAAGTTGATGGGGATCCAGAGGGAGAGAGACTCTTAGATTGACCTTTAGATTAATCAGACCTTTTTTCCATTCACAAGGCCCTCCTTCCAACACCAGAATTTTGAGGCCTCAGAATTCTACTGCCAAAACATGGGGGAAAACCACCCGGTCTGGACCTTAAAGCAGCTCATTTTCCGTTTGGTGTAGTGGCTCTAACTGGGGATAATGGGACCAGTTTCCCAATAAGGATGATTTTGGGGTGTGTTTTGATTATACAACATGAAAATAGAGAATTATTTTAATCTATCACATGCATCTATCTAAATTATCTATTCTACTATATACTCGAGATGTTTCTCCCTTTATGCGATCTAAAGAGATATCCTTCAACTATTATTAATATAGATCATTTAACAGTTAAAAGAGATGAAAATTATGTAAGATGATTATTCTAACAAAATATTTTGATTAGAAGAATTTTGAAAAATATATCGCATTCATATATTTGATTATATATTGGATAAGAAATCACAAACAAATATTAGAACAGAAGTGCATGTAACATTCATCTATAATAATGTTTCAAATATATAATGCAATAAAAGATGACTGTCAATCTACAAAGCAAGAATTAATACAAGTGAATATAAGTACCATATGTACAAATTTATATCATGTAAACTGACAGTAATTGATCTGCTCCTCTTCACTTTCAAGGAATTTAAAGACTACAATAGTGCAACATTAGTTAAACAACTTTAATTTTCAAAAGATAACAGACTGTGTTCCATCCATTCATCAAAGCACTCACAAACTTACAATAGTGCATTCTTTGCAAATGTTTTTGACAAATTTCTAGACACTTCTCTAAATGTATGAGAGGGGTTTAAATACTAAACTAACTATGTTCTAAAATATATTATTCCAATAAAATAGAGGACGTTTCAAACAACCATCCTTGTAAGATTAACTTTAACTACAATCTAGGAAAATAAAGTAACAATATGACTTAAGAGTTTCGATCTTTCTTTTGGATTTCCTCCCGAAGTTAACAAATATCTAACATGGGCTTGAGATGAGCTGGCTGCAAAATCTATGATTTGACCTGTCCTTTGAATATCACATTTGAGAATGCTGGTTGCGATCTTCTCGTCGAATCTATTAAAGATTGCAGGGTCTGGTATTGATCATAAGTTTTGATCAGAAAATTCCAATAATTTTCTTGATCAAACTTATTTACTTTTTTAATTGTTTCATCCTGCGTTTCTGCCTTTTTTTTTCACTGTGTTTCTAGTTGTTTCACTTCTGATAGCACTTCAGACAGCACTCTTTGATAATTTCTGTTTTCACAAGTTGTTCACACACAGATTCAATAATTTCCTTTGATAATATTGATGTTTTCGCTGCTGCTTTCTCTGCCTGCTTTATTTTTGCTTCCCAATCTTTGAATAAGATCTCCTTGTGGAACTTATCTACCTGGGGTAGATTAGCTTCCTTTCCTGAGTCTGATGCTTGCCATTGAATGTGTTCATTGATTTTCTTCTCGAGCTTTTCACATTCAAGTCTTTGGATAGCTACTTGTTGGATCAATATTTCATTTGAGTCACAATAGGAGCCAATAATAGAAGCTTGTTGTTAAAATACTTCCTGTTTTTGCTTTAACTTAGTATTCACATCCAACACTTCCTTTATGAATTTCTCTAACTATGGTTGGCTATGTAACTTGATCATTGCTGCTTCCAGTTGTACTTGCTTCTCAGTGATTTGTACCTAATGCTGTAAATTAATCTTTTAAAACTCCTTTTTAAATTGGGCCATCTTTGATTTCATTTGCTCGCTCGAGTTAGTTTTTTCTTCATCTATTAGTCTCTCTAGTTCTTGTATTCTATCTTCCTTCTGCTTTAGCAAAATTTTAACCTGAGTAGCTTTATCAACAGTAGGAGTAGCATATCCACCTGCAAACTATGATAGTTTGGTTAAATGTTTAATAGGATCAACTAGGGGATCCTTCCATAAAACTTCCACACATTCATTTGTAAGATTTGAGATTGTATTGTCAATTCTTTTCCTTTTTCTTCTCTTGACTACAACCTTATGACTAGGACTATAGAAGATATCCATCAAAGGAATTTCCTCAACTTGTAAAACTATTTGTTCTGTAGGGTAAGCGGGAATGATCTCTCGATCATGAGTTTCTGGAACTTGTTGTAGTGGAGTAAAAGTTTCCACTAACTTCTGGGAATGTTCAGTTGTCTGAAAACTAGTAGCTTGATCAATATTGGGATTGGTTTTAGAAGTTTTTATTGCTTCAAAAGACTCAGCCCATTCACTACTCAAATTATTTGGTTAGGACTTTTCTGATTGATCAAGTGTTCCTTGAATGTGTTGAATTTCTTGAGAAGTTGACTATGTTCCATTAATTTCTCTTTTCTCCTGCATCTCAATCTCTTGGATTACTTGATCAATTATATTTTTTGGGCTATCCTCTCTGGATTCAGATTCATTTTCAGAATGATCTGAATTGTGAGATTGATGCTCTGATTGCCCCGACTCATCCTTAGACATGTCTTTTGCTTCATTATCCAAGATAATACTTGGAGTAGGTCTGTTGACATATTTAATAGTTAATAAGTCAAGAGGAATTCTCTCTAGTCTTATTTCTGTATATTTTGAAGGATTCCAAATCATCTTGGTTGAGTTGACTGGATGCAAACTTAATTATATATGAAAAAAATTTCCATGCCTTGAAATAAATCATCAAATCTGTATATTTCTTTCACAAAAGGCTTCATTTTGAGCTCAGTAATGTAGTTTTTAATTACATCATTTGGATAATACGATCGTTTTGTAATTACTACAAAATTTAATAGATTAATATTTGAAACTTCCTTGTAGGTGTGACTGTTGAGCCCTAGAATTGTCTTCTCTTTTACAAACCTTCACTTCATTTCATCATTATTTTATTACTTCATAAGCCTAAAATCAATGAAGAATGATTAGGATTGCTTAAAGGTTACATGAAATTGATTAACATATTGTATTTTCATGATTTTTTCTATTTTAACAATTTTCTGCAAAATAGCTACAGAATACAGGCATTCCGTAGCTGATCGCGCATTCCGTAGCTGATCCCGTTTTCCGCAGCTGTTTTAGAGTTTAAGTGGGTTACAGGTGTCGTCTCAAAGAAAGGCGCATATGGGCAAATTCCAGACTTCATCCACATCATTCCTGGCTCCCTACAAAGTCTGAGCACAATTCTACATGTGGTTATGCACGTGGGAAACCAAAACCAAGAGGTAGAGTTCTACCGGGACACAGACTCTACAGCTGTCTGCAGCAAAGTACGCAGCCTTCAATAAGAGTTTTAATTCGAATAGGAATGGGAAAGACAGTAATCCCTGCATTATCTCAAGTTTTGTTATGTAATTTCATTATAAATATGACTTGGGAGACCAAGCAACGCTGGTTAGATCTTGGTTGGTTTTTGGCTTTTGCTGTTAGATTTCAGAACCGTGAATACTCTGTTTTTCAGTCTTTTTCTCCTTTAATGAAAGAAACAGCATTTCTGTGAACGTGTTGAGTCGATTTTGAGTTAGATTGCGTGCTACCAGGTGGTGGAGGGCCCCTACCTCCTGAGCGGCTTCGTTTTCACTGTTTAGATAAGTATTTTAGCTCTGTTTTCACAGTTTAGATGAGTATTTTAATTGTGTTTTCATTTATAATTCAGACAAGCTTCTACGGTTTAGGATCATCATTTATTTCATTAAAATATCACAGCTAGACTTGTTCTAATCATCTCTTCCAAAATACCATTACGATGAATGAGAAATAGCTGTGATTTTGTAGGCTTTAGTTACATTTCCTTTTGTTAATTATCATAGTGAGAATTGTTCTAATCAACTCTTCCAGAATATTATTCATGATGAACAAGATGGACTGTGTAATTTCATAGATTAATGGCATGTCAATTTCAATAGAATACTCCGGAGGTAGAATGCATGTGGTTCAACTTTGTCCTTTCTTTTCAAGTATGATAATGGCTCTTTAGTTTATTATTGTTCATTGTAGATTAATAGCATCTTAGTTTAGTTTTAACTCATTGCTTTAACACTTCAAGTTTAGCTGTTGTCCATTGTAGCTTACTTTGTCTTAGTTGATAAATTCAATCTCACAGGCTTAATTATTTACAAAACTTCTTTTGTTCAAAATTCATACTCATACACAATTATCTGGACAGAAGATAGTATAATTATAAGGTCTGGAGTATTTTGCAGCCTCTTTATCATTTCACAAACAAGCCTCTTTCTCAAAGACTATTTTTGAAAGGAAATCTATAACTTTTGAGATAGGGTTAGTGGTGTTAAATTGAGTTGCAGAATAGAAGTAGAAACTAGTTTAGAGTAGAAACTAGTTTAGAGTAGAAACTTTACCTTGTTACAAATATTCTTTTCCACATATTTTCCAACAAATCTTTATTCATGGATGAGATGTTGTACATTGTAAGTTATCTGTTTGATTAGGGATTTAGGAGAAAACTTCATTTACACTTAGCTTGTTCATTTCTCAGGTTCATTTCAATTTCATGTTGTGATTTTACAATAGAGTCATTATCAAGCTTTGTATTTGTTGGTTGCTAGTCATAGTTAGACTTTGTTTTGTTTCAGCATTTGCATTTATTTACCATCATAGTTTAGGCTTCACTCTGTTTTGACCAATAGTTTCCCTTCATTTAGCACTTAGTTCTTTTCCTTTTCAAAATAAAACCATAAAAACCAAAAACATCAGAAAACACTAAACACAACGAAGTAGGAAGAGGTTACTTAGGCACATATGGTGCACTTCACTTCAGCAGTTTACCAACCCTGGTTGACAATTAAATGAACTCAATTTAGGAGACTAGGTTGAGCACAAACAGTGACCAATATCAAAAAGTGCAAAAGTATCGCACTGTAAATAAAAATTAGGCTAAACATCCTTCTTAGCATATTTCAACTATTTAGAAATACCATTAACAACCTGGTAGCCTTATCTCTCTTGCTAGTAACTTATTAGGAACATAATATGGTAGGATTTGGGGAGAATCATAACTCCCAAATACTCTGACATATGTAAAACTCTCCTCTACAAACCATCTAGCAACAAAAATAATATATGTACTAGCCTCTTTGGAAACCCTAGGGGCTTTCTCATTGAATATCATCTGGTGCATAGGAAACATGACTCTATGGAAAATTTTTAAAAATGTAGATGGAAGTCTAAATCCCAAAGGGCTCTGTGATAAATATGGATTGGAGTAGGGTCTTGGGTAGTCCATTTCCATCCCATGGTAGGAAAATTAGAAGAAAAGAATATTGCGTCCATGACATAGGCACTCATGTAAAAGGGAGTTATTTTTCTAGATGAAACACTCCTTTTGTTCCTATACTCCATGATGTGTTTGGCTAAATTATCAGATAGGATGTTTTCCCAATTCAGAATTAAATAATTGAAGATTGCATCAATCAATGTGACCCAATCTACAGAAAACCTAGTGGTATCATATTTTGAAAACAATCTACACAACATACCGGCAGCATAGCAGTAAGAGGAAGGAATTTGGGAAATTGGGTATGTACCGAGTTTATCTTCCTTAAGTTTGCCTTGGTCTTCTTTCCATTCCTTTATGACTTTCATCAGATCTGGATTTTTTTTTTAAAGCTTTGAAGAAAAGCCTTGTCATATTTCTGTTGCGGGGAGGGTAGATGGTACATTGCTTGTAAGTCTTCTTCCCTGAATGACCCAATGTTCTCGCCTTTTGAAACCTTGAATGTTCTGTATTCTATGCTTAAGTGGTCAATTACCCACTTAACCATGTTTGTGTAAGGGAGAATTTTTGGCCTTGCGGCTATCCTGTGGATGAATGAACATGCAGCATCGAAGTAAGTTGCGTCTGAAGTAACTGACGTGCCTGTTGTAGAGACTTTGGTTATTACCCTTGGATTTTCGTCCTCGAAAAGCTTATGCATTTCCTCCCAAGAATAAATGTCACAATCCTTGTTGTAGGTGGTGTCTGAAAACAGGGGAGACATATCTAAGTCTTAGGTAGGTGATGCTTTTTCAATTTCTTTGCCTTTCTTGTTCATTTCAATCTTCCTCACTCCGTTAAGTGGTTTCCTGGTTTCAAGCAAATAGAGCGAACATTAAAAATATAGAGAACAGGGAGACGAATACGTCGTTTATGCATGAATAGATATGAATTTATCAAAACCTTTATTTCTATTAAATGTTATTAATCACCGATAATCATTTTTAAATCAAATCTATTACACCTTCACACAGAATAGCTATCAATCAATTTTAAGACGTTGGATCTCCCATTTCGGTTTGATATGACATAAGTTATTTCAAACTCTAGAGTAATTAAATTCCATTCATTCGAATATCGCAACTTATAACTTTTACCATTTACGATGTTACCCACAAATTTTGCGAAATGCGATCTGTGCAAATTTTACATCGCAACTTTTATGCGGTAAATGGATTTTCTTTTGGTTAAGGCGGACTGGTATTGATGATAAGGTTTGATCATAAAATTCCAATAATTTTCTTGATCAAACTTATTTACTTTTTTAATTGTTTCATCTCGCGTTTCTGCCTTTTGTTTCCACTGTGTTTCTAGGTTTTTGACTTCTGAGAGCACTTCAGACATGCACTCTTTGATAAGTTCCGCTTTCACAAGCTGTTCACACACGGATTCAATAATTTCCTTTGATAATCTTTATTTTTTCGCTGCTGCTTTCTCTGCCTGCTTTATTTTTGCTTCCCAATCTTTGAATAAGATCTCCTTGTGGAACTTATCTACCTGGGGTAGATTAGCTTCCTTGCTTGAGTCTGATGCTTTCCATTGAATGTGTTCATTGATTTTCTTCTCGATCTTTTCACATTCAAGTCTCTGGATAGCTACTTGCTAGATCAATATTTTATTTGAGTCACAATAGGAGCCAGTAATAGAAGCTTGTTGGCAAAATACTTCCTATTATTGCTTTAACTTAGTATTCACATCCAACGCTTCCTTTATGAATTTCTCTAACTATGGCTGGCTATGTAACCTGGCCATTGCTGCTTCCAGTTGTGCTTGCTTCTCAGTGATTTGTACCTGATGCTGTAAATTAATCTTTTCAAACTCCTTTTGAAATTGGGCCATCTTTGATTTCATTTGCTCGCTGGAGTTAGATTTTTCTTCATCTAACAGTCTCTCTAGTTATTTTATTCTATCTTCCTTCTGCTTCAGCAACATTTTAACCTAAGTAGCTTTATCAACAGTGGCAGTAGCATATGCACTTGCAAACTGTGATAGTTTGGTTAAATGTTCAGTAGGATCAGCTAGGGGATCCTTCCATAAAACTTCAAAAGATTCATTTGTAAGATTTGAGACTGTATTATCAATTCTTCTCCTTTTTCTTCTCTAGACTACAATATTTTGACTATGACTGTACAAGATATCCAGCGAAGGAATTTCCTCAACTTGTAAAACTATTTGTTCTGTAGGGTAAGCCGGAATTGTCTCTCGATCATGAGTTTCTGGAACTTGTTGTAGTGGAGTAAAAGTTTCCACTAACTCCTGGGAATGTTCAAGTGTCTGAAAAATTGTAACTTGATCAATATTGGGATTAGTTTTATGAGTTTTAATTGCTTCAGAAAACTCGTCCCATTCACTACTCAAATTATTTGGTTGGGACTTTTCTGATTGATCAAGTGTGTCTTGATTGTGCTGAATTTCTTGAGAAGTTGAATCTGTTCCATTACTTTCTCTTTTCTCATGCATCTCAATCTCTTGGATTACTTGATCAACTATCTTTTTTGGGCTATCCAATCTGGATTCAGATTCATTTTCAGAATGATCTGAATTGTGAGATTGATGCTCTGATTGCCCCGACTCATCCTCAGACATGTCTTTTGCTTCATTATCCAAGCTAATAGTTGGAGTAGGTATATTGACATATTCAATACTTAATAAGTCAAGAGGAATTCTCTCCAGTGTCTAATGTTTGTATATTTGAAAGGCTTCCAAATCATCTTGGTAGAGTTGACTGGATGCAAACTTAATTATATCTAAAAAACTTTTCCAAGCCTTGAAATAAATCATCAAATTTGTCTATTTCTTTCACAAAAGGCTTCATTTTGAGCTTAGTGATGTATTTTTTAATCTACACAACATATCGGCAGCATAGCAATAAGGGGAAGGAATTTGGGAAATTGGGAACGTACTGAGTTTATCTCGCTTAAGTTTTTCTTGGTCTTATTTGCATTCCTTTATGACTTTCATCAAATCTGGATTTTCTGTTCCAAAGCTTTGAAGAAAAGCCTTGTCATATTTATGTTGCAGGGAGGGTAGATGGTACATTTCTTGTAAGTCTTCTACCCTAAATGACCCAATATTCTCGCCTTTTTAATCCTTGAATGTTCTGTCTTCTATGCTTAAGTGGTCAATTACCCACTTAACCATGTTTGTGTAAGGGAGTATTTTTGGCCTTGCGGCTATCCTGTGGATGAATGAACATGCAGCATCAAAGTAAGTCGTGTCTGAAGTAACTGACGTGCATGTTATAGCGACTTTGGTTATTACCCTTGGATTTTTGTCCTCGAAAAGCTTATACATTGCCTCCCATGAAGAAATACCGCAATCCTTGTTGTCGGTGGTGTCTGAAAACATGGGAGACATATCTAAGTCTTCGGTAGGCGGTGCTTTGTCAATTTCTTTGTCTTTCTTGTTCATTTCAATCTTCCTCACTTTGTTAAGTGGTTTCCTAATTTCAAGAAAATAGAGCAAACATTAAAAATATAGAGAACAGGGAGACAAATCCATCGTTTATGCATGAATAGATATGAATTTATCGAAACCTTTATTTCATTAAATGCTATTAATCACTGATAATAATTTTTAAATCAAATATGTTACACGTTCACACGGAATAGCTATCAATCAATTTTAAGACATTGGATCTCGTATTTCAGTTTGGTATGACATAAGTTATTTCGCATGGTTGAGTAATTAAATGCCATTCATTCGCATATCAAACCTTATAACTTTTACCGTTTACGATGTTACCCATAAATTCTGTGAAATGTGATCTGCGCAAATCGCACATCGCAAATTTTATGCGGTAAATGGATTTGCTTTTGGTTAAGTCCTCCGAACTACGAAGTGGGAACTCAAGAATTCAAGTAGATGCGCTTTATGGTACTTTATAGCTTTATGTTTATTCCTTTGTTGGCTCGTCGGGTTCACATAATCGCAACTTATACCGAATTGCTTTATAAGTTTGATCAGTTAAATGAGGTGCGATGTGATTTTCAATTATAACGGTGATTGAAGCGTTTGCAAATTTTTTAATATAAATTCGGAAAGAGCTTAGCACATTTCGTAGTGCACATGACTTAGTGGGTTTCAAGTCTTTTAAGTTTGTAAGTGATGTGGTTTGCGATGTGCACTAAGGAATAAAGAGGAAAAGCACAAAGAAAAATTATTTTCTACAGTTTTTTGACTTAAAGCTAAAAAATCAATGAAAATGAATTTTATAATTATTTCTAAAGGGTCCCCATTTATTAAAATAAATGGGGGGTGTTGTATAACACAACAGGTGGTTGATGTTGTTGAGTATTAACCACTCCCTGATGGGGGGAAGGTTCTTGCATTACTGCAGTTTGTTGGTTTTCCCTCTGTGTCCCCTATTATCCTGAATCCTTTTCAACTAAGGGATTTGAGGACAGTGGTGGGTATAATGACCGTATTCCCCACATATGGCACAATAATTATTTGTCCTCAGGCTAGTGGTATTTTTTTCCTTGCAAATTTTTTTCTGTTTGTTCCTGGTTCTGATTCTGGTTGGGGTTGCCCCCTACTTGTATTGCTAGGTGGCGTTGTTTCTATTGTTTCCCCCTTGGCCAGATTCTCCCTTTGGTTATCTCTTTGGTTTTTTCTTAGAAACATTAGGTCGATTTTTTGTATTCCCCTATTCAAACAAAGATTGTTGTTGAGCATGGGAGGGGTTGTGGATCATTTGCAATATCATTTTATTTTCAATTTTGAAAATACAAAAAATAAAAATAAATTAAAAAAAATTGTTAAAGCATGTTAAAGTATTAAAGTTTTTATACTTTAGCATAAAACTATTTTGGTTCATCGCATTAGAGTTGAAAGTTTAAATACTTTTGACTTTATACAAGTGGTTCCTGACTTGAATATTAAAATTCGATTATTTTATTGAGCAGGATGCGATGATTTCTTGAACCCCGATCAAAGGACTCAACCCGCGGGCACAACAAGTGCACGAATTAAAATGAAGGGTGCCTCCGCAGTTGATTGGGTTGACCGCAGGAGTAACACAAATGAGCGGTGGAGATTGAATGCGGGGGCACAAGTCGAAATAATTTTATGTACTCTGAGACCCCCCGCAGTGATGTAAGGTGCTGAGTTTTTCACAGTTGTCTTCCACGTTAGGTGAACTTAACGGCTCGTTGGCGCGTCATGTCAGCATTTAAGATTAAAGTGTCACCACCTATTTAAATGAAATTCACATTCTTTTTGGAGCCATTTGTGATTAAGTTGATATTTGTAATTGGTTTATGTTGTGTCCTGTTCAGTTTTTCCGTCACCCTATCAAAATTTGGCCACCCTGTAAGTCGTTCATTGTCATAATTCAGAGTCATGGTTAAACGCTCATCCATATCGATTTCTGCTAGTCATATCCGTCTCATGGATGCCGAGAGGGATATCCAAGATACCAATTTTTCCTTGGTTCACCTTCCGTTTTACCAACAAGTTCTCTTGAATGATAAAGCTTCACCGGTTTATACTGCCATGACCAAGTCTGGTGTGTTTTCTGCATGTATCCCTAGAACCCATCTTTTTCCTGAATTTATATATTGGTTGGTATCAGTTATGTATCCTGGGAAATTTTTTGTGATGAACTGTCAAGGAGAGAATGTTTTGCAAGTGTCTTCCCAGCTAATTCGTCAAGCCCTTTATTACCCTGAGTCAGAGTCATGTGTTCAATTCTTCGATGATTCTTTGGTAGCATATTATGATAGCCTTGCAGGTCAAGATTTCAATCAATTTATTCATTTTCTGAAGCCTAACACACAGCAATTTCAACCGGACACCAAATATTTTCCTATGGAAATTTTTGATGTTGAGGTTCGACCAGTACTAAGCAGCATTGCAAAGATTCTGGGCAATGATAAGGACAGTGCAATGGATAAATCAATCTTGGGGATGTTTTCCACGATGATGAAACCAAGAATGGTGTTGGATATTCCATCCTATTAGCAGGAAGCAAATAATTCACCACTCATGAGTTTATCATTAACGGGTTCTTTTAGATTTCCTTCATTAATTATTTACTTGTCCTTATATCAAAATGTGGAGGAATTTATGCATCTGGGTCTGAATATTATGGATATGAATAAGAAAAGGCAATCAGTAGTGTTCTGGACAGATGTAGTAAGAAGAGAGCAAAATGAAACTGGATTGTTTGATTTTGCCAGTTATTTCATGTCAATTGCATATAAAGTGTTGAATGGAGTTCCTCCCCCCCTGTTTCTTACCCAAAGCTCAGGAATTCTCGCATTTAGGGGCAAACTGCAAATTTGGAGATTGGTTTGTTTTTTAGGATTACTCCGAAATTAGGTTGTATGGAGCAAGTGTTGAGCCTTACAGACTTCTAGTGTTTGTACCTATGAGGCTATTTTATTTGGAGTTTTTTCGACAAATTTTAAATGTTGATCAGGTTCACTTTGTGCCCATGAAAAAGGGGCATATGTTCAAACTTCCCATGACTGTAGGTCCTTTCATAGTTAATATGAGACAGGCATTTGAGGAGGTTACTAGAATGCTAGATGAGATGCATTTGTTGTTAGGAGATGGCTGGGCTTATGACCCTCACAGTGTAATTTCCAATAGAAGAATTAAGAATGGGTATTCAGCTTTCATTCATGAAAGCAGGCCAGATTTAGAGAAGATAGCAAGCAAAAGTGTAATGAGTTCAACAGGTTCAAATATTCAGACTCCTATCATATCAGAAAAGTCTAATAAAATAAGTAAAGAGACGGTAGTTGAGTTAGAGGATGAGGAGTAGGGAGCTGAGAAGAGGACAAAGTTTAGTGAAGAACCTGCATATAATCAACCTAGTTTTTCTTTACAGTTGGGAGAGGAACAAAACTTTCCTGCTTCACCCAGGAGACATGAGACCTCTCATGAACAAGTTCCTCTGATCAAACATATGTTTGCCCAAATTGCAGAGAGGAACCAAAAGATGAAGGCCAACATGGAGGCCCAAGCTGAATATCAAATTGCTCCATATCAAACAAGACTTTTGACTTCCATATTGGTTCTTGAGAAAGATCAATTCATAATTTCCCTGCCACATCCTACAGACATGTCAATTGGTTCTTCTAGTAATTTTAATACTGTAAATGTGACTGTAGATGTGAATAAAATCTCACTGTTGGATAAGGTGAACCTACATATGCAAACAAGTCAGTTGATTGTAAATGACCTGAAAAAGACTAATGAAATGGAAATGAAGGCAGAGAATATACTTGGAAAAGTAATTAAGCAGTTAAAGTTAGAGAAAGCTAACTCTAGGGCTTTAACAATTCAGAATGAGGAGCTGAAGAAGATCATAGTAAAGATTGGAGTGGACCCTAATGATAGGATTGTTGTGCAGAAACTTCTACAACGTGCTAAGGCAAAGATATCTACATTGAAAAAGTTAAAATTTCCTACAGGAGAGCATTCAATGGCTGCATAGGTTGCAGGTAGAGAATGAGAAAGAAAAGCTTCTACAGCAGCTTATGCAAAAGAAGGAAGAGATTTCCAAAATAAAGAAAACTGCAATATCACTGAAAAAATCATATTGATAATCATAATTATACTTTTGTTTTTCCTTCAGGTAATGAAGATCCATGGGCACAGATTGCTCAGTTGAATACTGAATTGCAAATGGCAAAAAGAGATCGGAAAAAGGCTCAAGCAGATTTAGAGACTGCATCAAAGATTATTCAAGCTGCAGAAAATGAAGTCAGTAAATATAAAGTGAACAATTAGAATGCTAATTTTGAGATCAAGAGTCTCAAAGAAAAATTGAAAGGGAACATATCTTTAATTCAGGCAAAAGATATCATTTGGAATGATATCATTTCAGAAATGAAATCAATTTGGAGCTTTTTTATGGTGGTTGCAGAAGAGAAAAATCTCATCAAGGAATTTGAAGAACAAGTCATGGCAGATAGACAGAAGACAATCAATAGGGCTATTTGGGCAAAAATATTCATTGACTTTATTAATTCCAAAACAGATCAAGAGTTAGAGGAAGATGAGATTAAAGATAGAATCCTATATGCAGTGGATATTAATAAGATGATTGTCAAGAATGATCACAGGAAGGCCACAGAAAAGAAGTTGATAGAAATTAAAGAAGCAGTAAGTCAGTTTGATAAGTCATTGGACAAGGTGACAAGAGCAGGTTTGCCTTCATGTTGGGGACTTGGAGGAGGTCTGATGTCATGGGATTCTTATGAAAACTTACTAGTGTTGAAAAGAATTAAAGTTGACAATACACATGAAAAGACTCAGGTGCTCAAGGGACCAACAGTGATCAACTTTCTTCAGAGACATTTTAAGCTGTTGTGGTTGGTAAAAATTCTATTTGCAGAAAGACCATCCTACAACCGAATCACTGCTTTCAAATTGGAGTATCACAATTTGATACATTCACCCAAGACAAGAGTAGAGATATGGAAGAAGTGCAGAGCTTTGACGATAGACATGCCAAAAGATCCTTCGACTTTGAAGAAAGACAAATCAGCTGATCCAGGAAATGTAGCAGCATCGTTGTCTATTCACATTCAGCATATAGATTAGGGTGTCAATTTTTATGTTATTATAATCTTTCAAAGATTATGTAAATGTAATAAGAAATTTTTAGGGTATGTAATAGATAGCTTACGAATTCCTCAGGAGTTGAGGTAGTTAGGATCAATTATAGCAGTTTCAAACTGATTTTTAATGTATTTAATGTAATAGTTTAGAAGAAGAAAGGTTCCGAGTTTTGGACCTTCAGACTATAATTTTGTACTCAGAGATTTCAAAGATTAATGAATGTGAAACAAGTTTCTGGCATTTGTTTATGTTGATATGTGTTCAAGTTTACATTATGTGTTTCCTATCTTTTAATAAAATGAAGTAATGAGCAGCATGTCTCTTTTTACTTAGATAAGCAAGAGTTCAAACCCTTAATTGGTGCTCCTTCGTTTTAACTATTTCCTTTATATAATTATTCTGGAGTTTGAGATGATATATTCTGTGTAACAGCATATCAGTTTGGGCTTCTTTATTTCATTTTCTTCTGGTCATTTCATTCAACATCGGCAAATGTTGTGAAACATTCATTATATTTGATATTTTAGGGTTTAATGATAAATACTTGAGGGTGATTAAACATACACAAATAATTATGTGACATAATCATATAAATGTCTTAAGCACTGATTCCTTATCACAGCTAAGGGATTGTCTCTTAAGGTACAACAGGAGGGTTGCACTAAATTAACCCTTGCATTAGTTTGCGTTGGAGGGATATTTTGTTGTTGTGTGTGGAAAGGAGAATATTGGTTTCCTTGTCCCTGATTGGTGTATGCATTCTGGGATGAGGACCTTACATACGTGTTCCTAAACAAGTATTGGTTTCCCTGAGGGGGATGGTATGGTCCTCCCTATGGGGGGTCATATTGGTTAACGATGTTAGCCGCATTATGTAATGGTGCGGGTTGACCAGAGTGGTATCTTGTATATAGTGCATTTTTGCATAGTATCGAACAATTGGATACTAAACGAGTAACTAGGATATTAATAGGTGTTGTTGGGCTGAGTTTGGGTTAAGGACCCTATCAATCCATCAGAAGCATTAGATGTGCCTGGTGTTTCTTTATAAGTTTTCAGGTGTGGGGCATCTAAAATAACATGATAGATATATCTAGATTGGGTGTATATAAGCTCTAGTTGTTGAGATTTTCTAATGGCTTCTTCCTCGTTACGCGGGGATGATTTTTCCACGTCTTTTGAAATTTCTGATGTGAGAGATCTCAAAAATATGTCTAAGAGGACTCTATCTTAAAATTGTGATTTACATAAGCTACGATGTTTCCAGCAATCATGGATATGATCTGATATGTGTGTAGTGGGTGTTTGTTTGAAGTGGGTGAGAAGTTCCAGCCCTAAATCATGTCAAATCGGGAGCTAGAAGAATGTGAGGAATCTTGTAGCTAGAGAACTAAAGGTTCCATATGATGCAAAAGGATTGTCAATGTACCAATTCATTGTAGGCCCAGTAAGGGTGCGTGGAAACAGTTGTAGCTAAATAGTGTCATCTGTAATACTATTCGACGAACACAATAGTTGAAAATTCATGACATGGTTTCTTGGGTATTCCCCCTGCTTTCCTTTAAATTTTGGAATTTCAAAAGGGAGCTTGGTGGTCATAGTTGTCCAATTTAGGCCATGTGTAACTGGGTCATTCATTAACTTTCTTAAATATGGTAGATTTAAAGAAACTAAGAAAGGTATTTGTGATTTTTCTGCCATCACGAAACAATTTTTAACAGCTATATGCAAAGGGGTCCTCTATGGGGAGGACTGAGGAGGACTATCCTGGTGGGTGATCCTCGGGCTATCCGTAGGAGTGGTATGCAGGATCCCCATAGGTGTAGCGATTGGTGACCCTTGCAGGGTCGTGAAAGGTGTATTTTTTCAGGGAGGGTTCCCGAGCAAAGTTTCCTCGATAAAGGAAGATCCTATAACGGTGGTAGAGTGACGTCCTTTACGCCTAAATGGTGGGAGGCATGTCACACCTCCCAGTAATGGGGGGAGGTTTAAAAAACATATATATAGATAGGGATTCATGGGGTCCCCTATGATATTGATTTGCGTGTAATTTACTTTGTATTTTTTATGGAATGAGATCTATATCAATGCAATATAATCACATACATAAAACAAAGTGAAAATGGATAGTTTATTTTCCTTTAGATTTAAGTTATGTGATCAATCAAGCGAAAAATGGTTTTATTTTGTTTGTGTGATAAAAAATCCTATGTAGATCTAATCGTCCTTACCACTCTCAAATTAACTGGGCCTTACAGAGATGTCTTCTAATGGGTCCTGTAGCAACGTCCCGAAAGAACTGGCGACACCTTCCAACAGTCGAAGAATCAACCAAGGTAGTGGAAATGAGCATCAAGTGTTGTGCGCATCGTCACCTATAGGGAAAGGATTCCCTAGATTTTTTCCACTAAAGCACCTTCGTCCCACGTGAGCATTCAAGTCTTTATCTTCTTGGTAGTCATTTATCAGTACCGAGCACTAGATGGGTGAGGTAGCCCCAAAGAGTACCGCACGCACTAGACCTAAGCCAAACCCCCTCTGAATAGGATCTATGTTATGCTTGTGTATTCTTTTATATGGAATTATTGAAGGATTTTAAGCACCCTAGAAGTCAAATTCTATGTTTCATAAATGTACCATAACTATGGCGGCTTATGGGATGGCTACCCCCAATGGTCCTAACCTGAACTATTAATTCTTTTATGGCCCCTGTGGGGAGAGTTATTTGGTTCAAGTTATGGTTTTTTTTAGTTGTCTTAACTTTATTAGGGTTTGAGTTGGTAAGTAAGGGTAAGCTAAGTACAAAAAACTCCGTGAACCAGATGCCTTCTTATACAAATCTTACAAATGCTTAGTGTATGGCAAAGTGAACATACAAAGTGTGAGAATATGTGGATATGTGATGATCCTTTATTATATCCCTCTAATAACACTAAGTTTTGATTGTTCCTTGCATGAAAATAGAAATGATATGTGGATAATGGGCTGCCTACATCCCCTCTTATTACACTATGTGGAACTAAAGTGAGGTGGGAAACTCAAATGCTTTGAGAAAGTGTTCATATGCAAGCCTAGGTTCTCCTAAAGGAGCAAGGGAAGAAAATATTACTTGCTTTATGTACTAACACTTGGCCCTAGTCCCAAAACTACTGAAAAGAAAAACAACTTTGTTTAGTAACAATATTTGTGGATGATGGGCCACTTACTCCTTTACTAATTAAACTATGTGATTTGCAGAAAAATTTGGCAAAATATTTTGAAAAACATATGTGGAATTTGGCCACTTAATATTCTCTCTAATTAAGCTATGTGTGTATTTGAAAATTAAAAATAATAATAATAATAATAATACTCTAACAGCTCCACTAATTAAGGTTAGCACAACAATCAGGCAAACTGGACAAAGAATTAAAAAAATGCAGAGGTGAAGGAAATTCACTAAAGGCTGCCAATCACTTGAGAAAATGAAAATACAAGGACTTTTTTTTTATTTATGGTGACCACGCTTGTTTATCCAACACAGATGGATCACTCGCATCTATCTGAGGAAAAGTCACGCTGGTAAGAAAAAATAATGAAAACTCAGAGTCTGAGGCTTAGAATAGGTCCCAGAGGTCCTGCAAAAATTCCAAAGAGGTATTGAGCTCCTTGTAGAGTTGTTATGCAGAGAGGAGGTCCTACAAAACAATCGTTAGAATAAATAAAAGAAACCAGTGGAGTCGCAAATTATGTGTTAATGTTTTTTTGGAAATCTAGTACCAAATAACACCTCCTTAACAGTTAGTTGTTCCCTGCAAAGGATCACAGAGATAGTTGGTGATGTTAGTGGACAGACTCTAACAAAACAAAGCATTACAAATAGTGGAAACAATGCATCCACAAACATAAACTTAAACAAAAGAGAAAAATACAAAATGATGCTCAATGGAAGAACAAGTCAACATAATAATGGAAAAAGAGACCCTTTATTAATTGTTGGTGGTAGAAGAATACAATAGAATACTAAAAACACTTTCAAAGAATCCTTTGAGCTATGGTGCTCAAAATCCTCAGCAAGGAGGTCCCTTTCCTCAGTCTCTTTATAATCTTCTCCTCTCTCTCTCAAAATAAGTGTGAATACTCTCCAATGGTGGACCCTTTTTCTCTCACTTAGATGTTGGATTTCTAAGAAGCAATATGGCCAACATGCTAGTGATCTCACTTACTTTGCTTCAACAATGAAATGTTGTGTTTCTCTAATAGAAATTTGGCCAGCATAACAATGTCTCATGTTTTGCCTCTCACATGGCTTGTTTATATATAAAATTTTGAACTTGTCTTCCCTCTCTTGGTTCAAGAGTGATAATGACTCAAGAGTAGGACAAGATGATTCCATTAAGGGTTGTATATATTTAGGGCGAATCTAAGTCAGTTTTCCTTGACTAGAAATGTCAGGGAATCCTCTCCCCCGGTGTGGGAAGTGGTCTCAAATGTCTGGGTTTTCCCTTTCATTCGACCACTTGACTTTAAAAGAAAAGGTAGCGCGGCCGCGCATTTTGCCCTCTCTTCTGGTCTGCGGTCCAAATTCTCCTTCAATAAATTAGGATAAGTTTAATTTTTATTATTTCCATGATGTATTCAACTGGAAATTCTTTATTTGTACCTTTTACTAGATAACCTTAAGTGTCTTTTACAATGTACAATTTTCTGGTGTTAACATCCAAGACTATGAGAGATTGTATTCCATCTATGATAAGGAGATGTTGGCCATCAAGCACACATTGGATAAATTCTAGCAGTATTTGGTGGGAAATAGGTTAAAGGTGAAGAGTGACCACAAGAGTCTTTGATTCTTTTTGGAGCAGAAGTAACTTGAGCAGAGGTAGAAGAAGTGGGTCAGCAATATCCAAGCTTATGAATTCGAGATATATTATGTCGATGGCAAGAAAAACATAGTGGCAGATGCACTATCCAGGAAGCCCATGACACCCTCTCTTATCGATATCACCCAAGATTGGAGGAAAAATTTATTGGTTTAGTATTCCAATAATCGATAGCCTTGCGAGATATTGGATGGCCTGCTTGGGGATGACATGTATAGGGTGATGGATAAGGTGATCTAGTATAAGAACTAGATTTACTTGGTGTCGAGGTCATAACTCATGGAAATAATTATTCAAGCGGCACATTATTCACCCATGGTAGGGAATATGGGGTTCCTCAAAACTTACCAGATTATCAGATATCACTTTACTTGAAGGGGTCTGAAGTATGATGTTTTGAGGCACATACAAGAGTACGATGTTTTCCAGAGGAATAAGGGGGAGAAGACACATTCATTTACTCTACCGTAACCTCTTCCTATCATAGAGAGGAAGTGGGAGAGTATCTCCATGGACTTCATCACAGGTATTCTAGTTGCATAGGGGCATGATTGCATCTATGTGTTGGTGGATATGTTGACCAATTTTTCCCACTTATTTGTTATACCATCTAGGTCTTCAACTTCGAAGGTCACTAATATTTTCTTCAGATAGGTATTTAGGATGCATAGTATTCCAAAGACCATCATCAGTGACTGGGAAAATAGCTTCATGGGGGGGATTTTTGCAAGAGTTGTTCAGATTGGTGGGCACTAAGCTTAGTCCTAGTCTAGTTACCACCCCCAAACAGATGGGAAGGTGGATATTATGAACACATGGCTGGAGGGTTATTTTTGGAACTACTTTAATGAGAAACAAAGCACATGGGTGAAGTGGATACACCTTGGGGAGTACTACTACAACACCACCTACCACATGTCTATCTGTATGTCACATTTCTGTGCCCTTTATATTTATGATGCATTATCATTTTCTGACATGTTTTTTGGAGATAATTGAGCCCTAGGGGCTAGATATTAGATCCAGGACAACCAATAAATCCTCAAGGAACTCAAGGATGACTTGCAGATAGTGAAAAACCAACATAAAATATATGTGGACCAGCACACATTTGAGAGGAAGTTTGAGGTTGGTGACATGGTTTATCTGCACCTCCAACCATACAGACAACCAACACTTAAGAAGAAAGGGGTAGAAAATTCAAACCATGGTTCTATGGGCCATACATAGTGACCAAACGAGTTAGGGAGGTGGCATACGAGTTGGAGCTTACTCTAAGGAGCAAGGTGCACAACTTGTTCCATGTATCATTCCTTAAGAATGAATTAGGACAACATATCGCAACCACTACATAGTTACCACCATTGGACGATGAGGGAAATCTAGTGCTAGTGCCAAAGACTATCTTGGAGGTGCATGAAAGGAATCTCAGGAACAGAGTCATTAGGGAGTTCCTGGTCAGGTGGAAATATTTACAAGAAGAGGACGCTACATCGGAGGGTGAGCAGGTGTTGCAGCACCCAACATTGAATTTTCTTGAGAACAAACAAATTTTGGCAGGGGGGATTGTAATATCCCCAATTTCCCAATTCACTTAGAAAATATTAAAATTTTGAGATTGGTAGCAATTTTAGAAATATTGATGTAGGAGAAGGGATAAAATCACTTCCTAAGTGGGTTGTGGGGGGAACAAGGAGGGAATTCACACTCCCTTAGGAAAAGCACACTTGTGGGAAGAGGAGAGAGAAGAGGGAGTGCATACTAGTGGAGAATGAGGCCCACAAGAGAGAGGTAACAAGCATAAATAGAGCATGATGACCTTCATTTGGGGTATTTTGTCACTTTAACTTCAGAATATCAATTATCTTGTGGATTCTTAGCTCTAGATCACCAATTCTACTTAGAATAAGAATTTTCAAGTGGGAATACAACCCATTTTTCTGAGAACCTTGAGTGTCTTCCTAGTAGGGAGGAAGGAGTTTATTATGGGCTTCTTCCAAGTGGTATAACCAGCATTCCACTTAGAAGTACGTATTTTTCTAGGCGCAAAAGGAAACTTGTGGTGTTGTGTTGAGTGGGTGTTAAGGAGTTGCTTGACCTTGGATTTTGCAGGTAAGTCGTCAACCTTGAGAGCAAGTTTTTTATTGGATTTTGCAAGGCCTGCTAAAAGTGAGGCTATCTGGAGGGCCAAATTGCACCATTTTTTTCTTATGTGGGAGTCATTGGCTAAGGCTTGCATATTGGAAGCGATTCAAAGATATTGGGAGAGGGGCTAGAGAAATAAGGGATATTCGGAGGAGGAATTTTGTAGGATATTGGTGGGCCTGGTGGGGGTAATTGGGAGCATTCTATAACACTTATTCTTGGAGTGTGTACTACATGCCAGATTGGGTAACTGAAAGTAATTTTGGGGTCACTCAAACTTGTGGATTTAGGCCAAACCCTTTCTAGGTTTTTATGGGTTTATTGGGGGGTTGATACGACTAAATTTTCAAAAAACAACTAACACATTTGAGTGTCAAAACTCCCATCCTTTTACAATTGTAGAGATAAAATTTCCTAGGCCAACCTAGGGATTATTAGGTGCAGTCATTCCAGCACTTGGGAATCACATTATCACCTAGGTTTTTTCCTAGGTTGCTTAATCAAGCCCAGGTTCCTTGATTCATACTCATATGTACTCCAATGTTCTCAGATTTAATAAAATGGCTTAGGATTTTGGTGTATTTCCTCTTATGTATTGATGTATTATGTGTGTGTTGAATTTTTTGTTTGTTGTTCATATTGAATGCCTTTGTTATTCACTTAACATTTCCATTAGGAATATTACAAGATCACAAATAAAATGGAAATATTATATTGAATAGAACCATTCCACTACTTTCCTAATTGTTTTTATAATACTTTATAATGTTTTTCCCTGTGGAGAGGAGCCCTTCATCAAATATAAAATAAGGAGGGAGTCTCCCAAAACAATGAGAGAAGCTACTTTATTTTCCTTGGCTAATTGAAACCCCTGGTAGAAGGTATAAGCTTCAACCTGGTTTCTTTTCATGCATCCTAAGCCCCATGAATACTTTACAAATCTAACTTCCTCAGGGCCTTAGAGCACCCCTCCCCATCTTGCCACCCCTGATTTTTTTATCATTTTTTATGGTGTTTTTTTTGTACTTTTTTATTTCATGTATATTTTTAAATTTTCTATACTTTTTAATTTATAGAAAATAAAATACGAGAATTCAAATTTTGAAAGAAGTGGTTTGTTTTTTAATTAGGGCTTGGGTGCCTTATCTCCACTAAAAAAATTCAAATAAATATGAATACTTGATCCAGATGGATATCGGTGGCAAGCCATCTATTCCACTGGCTCACAACACAATTTCCTATTTTGGCAATTTTCTATTTTTGAAATTTTTAGGTCATGAACTTTTGGCGTTGTTTGATGTTAGGTCCCTATATTACTAGTATAGTCCCTTATTGTTGTTAGTGTAACCCCCTTATTGTTATTATTGTACCCTTGTAACCCACATTTTGTTATTATTGTGCCCTTAAAGTATTATTGTTAGGTCGGCTAGGATTACATTGTGGCCCACTAGGATTACATTACGGCCCCATGGACTCCTATATATAGAAAGGAGGTTTTGTAAATTGTATCATCCAAGAATTGTTCATTCATGTAATGTATTGGAGGTTTCCCCCTCGAAGTGGCTCATTTATAAGGCGTGAATATCTCTTTTCTTCTGTCTTTAGAGCTGGTTACACAACATTTGGTATCAGAGCTTTGGATTCTAGGGTTTCGTTGCTCTAAACAGGTCATCGTGCCATTTTCGCTATAACTTTTTTTCTACGAAGGTTTAGAATCTAAAATTTTTAGGGTGCGGTCGAAATCCCAGGAAGATCTTCTAAAATTTCGTATATGAAGTATATGATCTCAGGGGTTAGGTCTTTTTTCAGGCTCCTAAACAGGTCATCGTCGCATTTGCGCTATAAATTTTTTTCTACGAAGGTTCAGAATCTGAAATTTGTATGGTGCGAAGCGGAAATCCTGAGGAAATTCTTCAAAACATTTCGGAGCTTGGTTCGCAATATTTTTGGAGATATGATCCGTGGAAGGTAGTGCTTTTTCAGGCTCCTGAATTTCATCTCAAAGAGGTGATCGTGGGAAAAGTTCAATAACTTTCGATCATCTACTGAGTCTTGTGCGGTCGCAAGTACAATACACTTAGTTTCTTGGCTATCAGTATCAGAGTCAAGGATGAACAATGGGTGACACGTGGAAATTCGTACAAGTTCACTCTACTGAACCAGTCCAGAATTAGGTCATTGTGGGAGATTAGACACAACTTTGTCTTGGAAAATCCAAATCAGGTCAGACCTGTGGCATTCAAAATATAATTCAGAGGGCTACATTGGTACCTAAATTCAGATATTGAAGTGCTGCAATCACAGAGATAATCCAATTTCAATATTGAGCTCCTCAAAAGCAAGAAAAAAGTGTGTATTTTTTTTTTCCGAATTGTATAAGTCTTGTTTGAAGAATCAATTTGAATTGATTCCAATGGCATATTGTAGAATAGATATCAGTATTGGGTTCTAAAATATGCCCTGTAAAAATAATTCAACACCTATTAAGCCTTCAGAAGGCTCTACTATGACTCATGAAGATGAAGAATTGCAACATGATCTATCAAAATTACAAGAGCAAGTGCACCAAATTTCGCTCTCGCAAAGAGCAACAAAAAATGAAGTGGAAGTTTTGAAGAAAGGCATGGAAGCTAAGATGGATGGCATGGAAGCTAGCATGGAAGCTAAGATGGATGACATGAAAGACAACATGGAAAACATGAAGAATGATCTAAAAGCAGACATAGAAGGTTTGACAAAGTTGATACAAGAAATGTTTCCTAATGGTGAAAAGATAGTAGAAGAACCTCATGACGAGAACAAAATAAATGTTAATCGTGATTTCATAAACTCTAATTTTGGTGGGAAGAACCACCATATTCCAAAAATGGATATGAGGAAGTTTGATGGAAAGGATCCTGTAACATGGATACTACAGATGGAGCAATATTTTTATCTCCATAATGTGAAAAACACACAAAAGGTATGCATTTCAACTTTACATTTACAACAAAATACATTTGTATGGTATCGATGGCTTTTCTCTCGTAAAAAAATTGTCACTTGGTCAATTTTTACAGAGGAAATGATAGCACATTATGAGGATACAAAGAGCAACACCTTCTTTAGCCAATTGATAAATCTCAAACAAAAGGCTTTAGTGGGGCAGCACATTGAGGACTTCCAAAAATTGAATATAAGGGTAACTGATATTCCAGAGGAACACAGGATTGATCTCTTCATAGGTACTCTAAAGGATAACATCCAACATGAAGTTCGTGTTTTGGAACCTGATTCATTGGAGAAGGCATTCAGGTTAGCAAGAAAAGTTGAATGTAAAATTATGGCTACAAGGAAGCCTACCACTCAATTCTATAAAGAAGGAAGTGTTGCTACGCCTAGATTTCCACAACCTACAAGGTTGACACCACAAAAATTGGAAGAAAAAAGAGCAAAAGGGCTTTGCTACAGTTGTGATAGCAAATACACTAAAGGTCATAAGTGTGCTGAGAAGAAATTATTTTACATAGATTGTAAAGAGGAAGAAGAAAATGAACAAGAAGAGGATATACACCAGGAACCAGCCCTAGAATAGGAAGAAATGAATCTGACCATATCGTGTAATGCACTGGCAGGAATTACCACTCCTCAAACTCTCAAGATAGAAGGACATATCAAGAAGAAAAAGGTAATAGTGTTGATTGATTCACGTAGCACCCATAATTTTATTCATTGTAAGGTAGCCAAGGAATTAAATTGTTTCCTATACCCAGCACCAGAATGTCAAGTGATGGTTGCAAATGGAGGAACTATAAATTGCTCTGGAAAATGCCATAATATCAAGCTAACCATGGGGGAAGATGTATTGACTAGTCCAATGCTTGCCATTCCTATGGGAGGTGCTGATGTTGTACTAGGAGTACAATGGTTACAATCTTTGGGGACGGTAGCTTTTAATTTTCAAGAACTTTTCTTGAAATTTTTTTCAGAAGGAAAGGAAGTCAAATTACGGGGTATTGAAGGGAAGCCTGGAAGGATAATAAGCTCTAATGTCATGACAAAGCTTCTAAAGAAAGAACAACGAGGTGTAATTGCACAATTATGCTCACTAGAAGTTCCGACATCAAAATCATCTATTTTTGCAGATCTCCAACAAGTCTTGGACAATCATTCCAAGGTGTTTGAAAATCCCAAAGGACTCCCACCGATTCGTGATCATGATCATGCTATTCATTTAATTCCAGGAAGTGTTCCTCCAAACATCAGGCCTTATAGATATCCTTACTTCCAAAAGAGTGAAATTGAACGTATGATTGCAGAAATGTTAGAGGCGGGTATAATTCAACCTAGTCAAAGTTCTTTCTCTGCTCCTGTAGTATTGGTACACAAGAAGGATGGATCATGGCGAATGTATCTGGATTATAGGGAGCTCAATAAGCTCACCATTAAAGATAAATTTCCCATTCCTGTGATTGATGAATTATTGGATGAATTACATGGAGCAATTTATTTTACCAAGTTGGATCTTCGTTCAGGATATCATCAAATTAGAATGAAGATCGAAGATATTCCAAAAAAAACATTTCGAACTCATGAGGGTCATTATGAATTTTTGGTCATGCCTTTTGGCCTTACCAATGCACCTTCTACATTTCAAGGGTTGATGAATTCCATTTTCAAACCCTTCCTTAGAAAATTTGTGCTAGTATTTTTTGATGATATACTAATCTGCAACAGGTCTTGGAAGGATCATGTTGAACATGTTGACAGGGTGCTCAAACTATTGCAGGAGAAACAATTATATGCAAAAACATCCAAATGTTTCTTTGAGTACAAGAGGTGGAATATCTGGGTCATATTGTATCTCACGAGGGTGTTAAAGTAGACCCTAACAAAATTAAAGCCATTAAGGAATGGAAAGTCCCCACAAACATAAAGCAGTTGCGAGGATTTCTCGGGTTAACAGGGTATTATCGCAAGTTTGTTAAGAATTATGGGAGAATAGCAGCACCTCTAACAACATTATTGAAGAAAGATGCTTTTTCATGGACTCCTGAAGCAACTAAGGCCTCTGAACATCTTAAAGAGGCAATGTGTCGAGCACCAGTCTTAGCTACGCCAGACTTCACAAAAACCTTTATTGTGGAATGTGATGCCTCAGGAAATGGAATTGGTGTTGTTCTAATGTAGGAGGGAAGACCCATTTCTTTTGAAAGTCATCCAATCAAAGGAAAGTATTTATAGAAACCTATTTATGAGAAGGAAATGTTAGCAATACTGCATGCACTAAAGTAATGGCGAACTTACCTAATGGGAAGACACTTCAAGGTAAAAATTGATCATGATAGTTGATGCAAGGGCATTAGACACTAGCCAGCAATGTAGGAGGTTTTGTCCACATGTTGTGGCTAGGAGGGTTCGAAATCATCAAAATTGTAACATCTAGGTGTCAATACCTCAGCTGACTGTATCATTTAGATTGGTCAAAGTTGTAGAAGTCGAATAGTTCAGTTAGTCCATCTGTCATGTTTCAGTTAGTTGAATTATTGTAATTAGGATTTTGATTTTCTAAAACGGTCCTCACAGAGGAACCGAAGGGATGCATTGTAATGTATATAATTTGTATTCCTCGGATGTATAGAAAAAGAGAAGAAGAGGAAGAAAGAGAGATTTCTGCAATAGAAACATTGTGTGTTAACAATTGTTTCCAGTTAAATGATTTCAATGCTCATTGGCCATCGAATTGTCTCGAAACCTCACCCGTGAAGAAATTGTTTAATTGTGAGGCGATTGTACACTGGTTCTATGTGGAATCGTTGAATGTGGTGGTTGTATAATTCCGCATTTCTTTGTCTATTGGGTCCCCTGAATGGTTTGGATAAACTCTGCGAATTAAATTCCAATGCAGTCCTCTGTTTGTATTACTATGAAATTCCCCTCCGAATTATCGGAGCAACTCTATTGAAATAAACCCGAGTTGCGAACCTGAGTTAAGACATACGAAGGATAACGCAAACCCTGACGCGAACATTGGTTAATCACTGTACGCAAAACCGCGGGTGGATTAGCAAACCCGAGTTGCCCATATCGCACCGCTTTTCTGGAGCAAGCGGTTTTCCCCAATCGTGAGCGATTCCATAGAGCCTTCGACATGTGGCCCAGGACGGAAGACCAAAACCACTTTTCCATCACGCCATCGCACGTTAAAGTTCATACAAGGAAGCCGAGCGATATCGCCGGACACCGTCGATCTAGAGGGATGCCATCCGACGGTGGCTGTGGTCGGGAGATGATCGAACGATAATCTAAGGTACGGGCGTTCATTTGATTGGGCTATTGGTCATGGAGGTGGGGCCGGAACATATTAAGTGCGAAGGGTTGTAACCTTAGTTCTAAGGTTCGGTGGTAAAATAAAAGTTCAGAACATATTTAACTCTACCATATAGTTAATCCGAGTTGGTGCCTTTTTTATATTGGAATTATCGCGGAGTTATAAGGGTTAATATAGTTGGATTTTTCTAAAGTTGCTGAATGTATTTATTTATCAATTTTCTCTGAAATTGATAAATAAAATTCCCAAGAAAGTAAGAAGACCACATGGAGGTGAAATAAGCTAATTGTGGGATTGTTCATAGAGCCACGATTACAGTTGACCATCTCTCCTTAGGGGCGACTTTCAGTTTTGTTGTCGTCATAAGTGGTATCAGTGGTATCAAAGTCGTTGTTTTCTTGATTTTAAGTGTGAGCGGACATGGAAATCCGAGTTGGCAGAGGTGTGCCGGCGTAAGGAGCATCTGCTGCCAACGGCAGGTGTTGGGGTCATACAGGGTCAAGGCCGTAATGGATGCCTTGGAGGAAGATAGCCTAGAGATCCGAAAACATCGCGGAACCCGAAATGTGTACAGCTAAGAAAATGTTGAAATTCCTCCTGACATGAGGCTCCTTAGGACTGTTCTAGGGTCCGCAGTTAAGCCCAGAATTGAAGTATCGAGTTACGCAGGAGGACTGAATCCAGAAGAAATAGTAGACTAGATAAATGAAATGAATAAGTGCTTCGATTATGAAGAAATAAGCGAAGATAAAAAGGTCAAGTTTGCGGTGACAAAGCTTAAGGGACATGCTGCACTTTGGTGGGATGGAGTGCAGGCAAAAAGGAGGAGAGCTGGCAAGCAACCTATCAAAAGCTAGACCATAATGATGGCTAAATTAAAAGGTAAATTCTTGCCTAGTGATTATCAGCTGACATTGTATAGGCAAATGCAGAACCTGAGACAGAGGTTGCTGACAGTTAAAGAATACACAGAGGAATTCTACAGAGTAAGCATAAGAGTTGGGCAATTTCAGGACACACCAAAGAAGACTGCCAGATATGTGAATGGTCTCAAGTTGGAGATCCAATATGAGATTGGTCTTCTGTCTCCTAATATAGTTGAAGAGGCCTATCAGATGGCCTTGAAAGCAGAGGAGAAACTCCTGAGGAAACAGTCTGCCAAGAAGAGAGGTACTTTCCGTGGAAAGGGAAGTCAGGGTGGTAGAGGAAAGCTTACTACACCCAGGGATGGAGCTAACAGTAGCTCATCTCAAAATGCATCTACAGAAGATGATGCGAGGGGCAGAAGGGGTTCTTACAGAGGAAAAGGAAGGGGAGGCAGAGACAGAGGCAGGGGCAGAGAGTTGAGGTGTTATAGATGTCAGCAAGTGGGACATAAGCACTATGAGTGTCCAGAGAATGTGGGTGTTGGTCCAAGAAATGTTGTTGTTGCCCAGGCTGGGGAAGAGGCAGAAATTGAAGAAGAAATTCTACCAGAGAGGGGAGAGTCCTTGGTGGTAAATAAGGTCCTATTGAAGCAAGCCAAAGAGGTCACTGAGCCTTCACAAAGGAAGACTTTTTTTAGGAGCATATGCAAAGTCCAAGGGAAATGTTGCCAGCTAGTTATTGATAGTGGCAACATAGACAATCTGGTTTCCACTGAGGTGATAGGGAAGCTGAAGTTGAAGACGAGGGAGCATCCAACCCCCTACAGGGTGTCCTGGCTGCATAAAGGGCACCAGCTGGTTGTAAAATAATAGTGTGATATAGAGCTTCAAATGGGAAAATACAAAGATAAGGTCTTGTGTGATGTAATGCCCATGGATGTGTGTCATATACTTTTGGGTAGACCTTGGAAGTTTGACAGAGAAGTAGTGCATGATGGCAAGAAGAACACTTACAAGTTCTTCAAAGATGGGGTACACCATACATTGATACCCATAGAAGAAGGATAGCCATCCAGCAGAGTGATTGATCCAAATACCTTTTTGCTGAGCGGGAAGGAATATCCGCAGCAGATAGAAGAAGAAGAGGTAAGTTTTTCTTTAGTTTTCAAACCTAAGGTAGTTCTTACTTCTACAAAGATTTCTGATTTGCCAGTAGAAATCCAAGAGATGTTAGACAATTACTGTGACATTGTTGTGGATGATTTACCTGATGAGCTGCCACCTGTGAGAAATATCAGCCATCAGATAGATTTTATCCCTGGTTCAAATCTGCCAAATAAGGCAGCCTACAGAATGACTCCCAAGGAAAATGAGGAAATTAGGAGACAAGTACAGGAATTGGTGGACAAGGGGCTGATCAGAGAAAGTTTGAGTCCATGTGCAGTACCAACAGTATTGAGCCCAAAGAAAGATGGAGGCTGGAGGATGTGTACTGATTCCAGAGAAATTAATAAGATCACAATCAGGTACAGATTCCCTTTGCCCAGAATTGAGGATTTGATGGACTATTTGAGTGGTGCTAAATATTTCTCAAAGATAGATTTAAAAAGTGGATACCATCAGATTAGAATAAGAGAGGGTGATGAGTGGAAAACTGTCTTTAAAACAAATGAAGGACTATATGAATGGATGGTAATGCCTTTTGGGTTGTCAAATGCACCTAGCACTTTTATGAGACTTATGAATGAAGTGTTGAAAGAATTCATTGGTAAATTTGTGATAGTGTATCTGGATGATATATTAGTTTTCAGCAAAACTAAAGAAGAACATTTGAGGCATCTTAATTATGTCTTGAAGAAGCTGCACCAAGAGAAACTGCTGATAAACTTAAAGAAATGCTCATTCATGAAGGAAGAGTTGGTGTATTTGGGTTTTTTTGTCTCTGCAGAAGGATTGAAGATGGACCCAGAAAAGGTTAAGGAAATTGTGGAGTGGCCTTCACCCAGGAATGTTTTTGAGGTAAGAAGTTTCCATGGACTTGCTAGTTTTTACAGAAAGTTTATAAGAAACTTCACTAAGATCAATGCACCCATAATTGAGACAATAAAGAAGAGAAAATAGCCATTTAAGTGGACTGCTGAAGCAGAAAGAAACTTTAAACTTTTGAAGCAAAAGATAACTGAGAAGCCTGTTTTGATTCTGCCTGATTTTACTAAACCATTTCAAGTGAAGTGTGATGCTAGTGGAGAGGCCATTGGAGCTGTGTTGAGTCAGGATGATAGGCCTGTAGCCTATTTTAGTGAGAAGCTAAATGACACCAGGAGAAAGTATTCCTCTAATGAGAAGGAATTCTACGCAATTGTTCAGGCATTGAAAAAGTGGAGACATTATTTGATGTCCAGGGAATTTGTGTTGTATTCTGACAATCATGCTTTGCAGTATATTGTGCAACAACCCAAGTTGAAGCATAAGCATGCCAAATGGGTTGAGTATCTCCAAGGTTTTAACTTTGTTTTGAAACATATAAGTGGCCAAGAAAATAAAGTAGCTGATGCTTTGAGTAGGAGGCACATGCTTGTTCAAGAAACTAATTTTGAAGTTGTAGGGTTTGATTTTCTCAAAGAATTGTATAAAACAGATCTAGATTTTAAGGAAGCATTTGAGGCATGTTGTAACCCTGTCTTAAGAGATAAAAGCCAGTGGCTGGATTATTTCTTGCAGGAGGACTTACTATTCAGAAGAAACCAACGGTGTGTACCAAAATGTTCCATGAGAGAAAATTTGATCAAGGAGAATCATAGTGGCGGACTTGCTAGACACTTTGGTACTGATAAAACCTATAAGCAGCTGAGTCACTTCTATTAATGGCCTAGGATGAGAACGGAAGTGGATAAGTTTGTGAAGAATTGCAAAATCTGTCAATATGCTAAAAGAAGGAGCCAGAATGTAGGATTGCACACTCCCTTGCCTATTCCAGACAGGCCTTGGGACATGGTGAGTATGGATTTTGTTCTAGGATTGCCCAAGACTCAAAGAGGGAATGATGCAGTCTTTGTTGCATTGGACAGATTCTCCAAAATGACACATTTTATTCCATGCTATAAAACTAGTGATGCCACCCAAGTTGCTAACTTGTTTTTCAAAGAAGTTGTTAGATTGCATGGGTTGCCCAAGAGTATTGTTTCAGACAGAGACACCAGATTTGTGGGTCACTTTTGGAGGACACTGTGGAAGAAACTTGGTACCAACTTGAGTTTCAACTCAGCTTATCATCCCCAGACTGATGGACAAACTGAGGTAGTGAACAGGAGTCTGGGAAATTTGTTGAGAAGTCTTGTAGGAGAGCATCCCAAGCAGTGGGATCATATTTTTCCCCAGGAAGAATATGCATATAATGACTCACCAAACAGGAGCACAGGGCAGAGCCCATTCCATATTGTTTATGGAATGCACCCGAGAGGAATATCATAATTAAGAAATATGGGCAAGGCAGAGCTGAGAAGTGCTGATGGTGAGGAATTTTCTTCAGAGATCCAGGCCATACATGAACAAGTGAAACAGCAACTACGAGGCAAAAACATCAAATACAAAAGCAGAGAAGACTTGAGCGGAAAAGAAGTTCATTTTGAACTAGGATATCTGGTTTTGGCCCACTTGAGAAAAGAGAGATTCCCAAGGAAGTAGTATAACAAGTTGAAGTTCAAAAATATTGGGCCATGCAAGATACTTAGAAAGTTTTCTACAAATGCTTATGAGATTGAATTACCTCCTGATGTTGGGATATCTCCCATTTTTAATGTTGTAGATTTGTACAAGTATGAAGATGATGATGCAGAAGAAAGATCAGCATACAAGGGACAAATTGAGTGGAAAGAGCAGCTACCTCCAGCGCAACCATTGCAACCAGAGAAGATATTGGACAAAAGAGTGTTCAAGAGGACCAGAGGACAAGAGTACTTGCAGTACTTAACCAAATGGAAGGATAATTCAGAGGAAGATTCCACTTGGATGACTAAAGGAATGTTGCAGAAGATAGGCAGATAAGTGGAAGAGCTCATGGACAGGAGCCCATGAAGAAAATTCCCCTCGGGAGTTTGATGCAGGGGCATTAGACACTAGCCAGCAATGTAGGAGGTTTTGTCCACATTTTGTGGCTAGGAGGGCTTGGAATCATCAAAATTGTAACAGCTAGGTGTCAATACCTCAGCTGACTGTATCATTTATATTAGTCAGAGTTGTAGAAGTCGAATAGTTCATTTAGTCCATCTGTCATATTTCAGTTAGTTGAATTACTGTAATTATGCTTTTGATTTTCTAAAACGATCCTCACAGAGGAACCGAAGGGAAAAATTGTAATGTATATAATTTGTATTCCTCGGATGTATAGAAAAGAAGAGGGAGGAGAAGAGGAAAAAAGAGAGGTTTCTGCAATAGAAACGTTGTGTGTTAACAATTGTTTCCAATTAAATGATTTCAATGCTCATTGGCCATCGAATTGTCTTGAAACCTTACCCGTGAAGAAATTGTTTAATTGCAAGGCGATTGTACACTAGTTCTGTGTGGAATCGTTGAATGTGGTGGTTGTATAATTCTGCATTTCTCTGTCTATTGGTTCCCCTGAATGGTTTGGAAAAACTCTGCGAATTAAATTCCAACGCAGTCCTCTGTCTGTATTACTATAAATTTCCCCTCTGAATTATCGGAGCAACTCTATTGAAATAAACCCGAGTTTCGAACCTGAGTTAAGACATACGAAGGATAATGCAAACCCCAACGTGAACCTTGGTTAATCACTGTACGCAAAACCGCGGGTGGATTAGGAAACCCGGGTTTCCCATATCGCACTACTTTTATGGAGCAAGCGGTTTTCTCCAATCGTGAGCGATTCCATAGATTCTTCGACACGTGGCCCAGGACAGAAGACCAAAACTGCTTTTCCCTCACGCCATCACACATTAAAGTTCGTACAAGGAAGCCGAGCGATATCGCCGAATACCGTCGATCTGGAGGGATGCCATCGGACGGTGGCTGTGGTCGGGAGATGATCGAACGATAATCCAAGGTACGGGTGTTGATTCAATTGAGCTATTGGTCATGGAGGTGGGGCCCGAAACATATTAAGTGCGAAGGGTTGTAACCTTAGTTCTAAGGTTCGGTGGTAAAATAAAATTTCAGAACATATTTAACTCTACCATAGAGTTAATCCGAGTTGGTTCCTGTTTTATATTGGAATTATCGCGGAGTTATAATGGCTAATATAGTTGGATTTTTATGAAGTTGCTAAATGTATTTAATTATCAATTTTCTCTGAAATTGATAAATAAAATTCCCAAGAAAGTAAGAATACCACGTGGAGGTGAAATAAGCTAATTGTGGGATTGTTGACAGAACCACGATTACAGTTGACCATCTCTCCTTAGGCGCGACTTTCAGTTTTGTTTCCGTCAATAGTCTTAAACACTTTTTGGAACAAAGACTATCTTCAGAAGAGCAGCAAAAATGGGTCACAAAGATGTTGGGCTATGACTTTGAAATAATCTACAAAAAAGGAAAGCTTAATGTTGTTGCAGATGTACCCTCAAGAAAGAATGAAGAGGTGGAAGCATTACTTTGTGCCATTTCTATTATCCAACCAGATTGGATAACCGAAGCAAGAGATGAATGGAAGAAGGAAAAATATGTATGGACACTCATTCAAAAGTTGCAAGAAGATCCTAGTACATCTGATACATTTAGTTGGAAAAATGATTCCTTATGGTACAAAGATCGCTTATATCTTTGTAAGAATTCCCAACTAAAACAAAAGATTCTTCTGGAATTGCACACTTCTCCTTTAGGAGGACACTCAGGATTTTTAAAAACTTACCACAGGGTGAAGAAAGAATTTTTTTGGGATGGCCTTAAATCCGATATTCAAAAGTTTGTGGTGGAATGTTTGGTTTGCCAGCAGAATAAAGTGGAAACAATTAAGACCCCAGGACTTCTACAACCTTTATCCATTCCAAGTCAACGTTGGGAAAAGATTTCAATGGATTTTATCACAGGTTTACCTAAGTCCGAAGGAAAGAGTGTCATCATGGTGGTAGTTGATAGACTTACCAAGTATGCACACTTTGTGCATTATCTCATCCATTTAAAGCAAGTACAGTTGCTACTACATTTATGGACAGAATTCAAAAGCTACATGGAAGCCCAAGGGTTATTGTGAGCGACAGAGATCCCATTTTTACTGGAAATTCTTGGACGGAGTTATTTTCTTGTTTGGGTACTCAATTAGCTCATAGCTCATCTTATCATCCTCAATCCGATGGTCAAACTGAGATAGTAAATAAATGTTTGGAAGGATATCTTCGTTGTTTTGTATCCGATAAACAAACACAATGGGTCAAGTGGTTACCTCTTGCTGAATGGTGGTATAACACTTCCTTCCATACTGCAGCAAAAATGACCCCATTTATGGCACTTTATGGATACCATCCACCATCCATCACATCATCTTTAAGAAAAAATTCGAAGGTTCAAGCAGTGGAAGATCACATCGAGCATCAACAAGAAGTTCTCCAACTCTTAAAGGATAACCTGAATTTGGCACAAAATCGAATGAAACAACAAGTAGATCAACATCGCAGCGAGAGAAGTTTTGATGTAGGAGATTGGGTATTTTTACGGCTACAACCATACAAACAAATGTCCCTCAAGCAAGCTAAGAAAGATAATAATTTATCTCCAAATTACTATGGTCCTTACAAGGTGTTGCAAAATATTGGTACTATCGCATACAAATTGGAGCTTCATGCTTCTTCGCGAGTACATCCAGTTTTCCATGTTTCATGCTTAAAGAAGGTTATGGGTGAAAATCTTCCAGTTCAAACAATATTGGCAGAACTTGATGAGGAAGGAAAAATCATATTGGAACCTGAAGCGGTCATGGAAACAAGAACTCAACAACTATGGAATCGATCAATTTCAGAGTATCTCATCAAGTGGAAGAACTTACCCACTGAAGATTCTACATGGGAGGATGATAATTTTATACAAAAGCACCCAGAGCTACTCAAGCGTTGAAGACAACACTTTTTTTGAAGGAGAGGGGCATGTTAGGTCCCTATATTACTAGTATAGTCCCTTATTGTTGTTAGTGTAACCCCCTTATTGTTATTATTGTACCCTTGTAACCCCCATTTTGTTATTATTGTGCCCTTAAATTATTATTGTTAGGTCGGCTAGGATTACATTGTGGCCCACCAGGATTACATTATGGCCCCATGGACTCCTATATATAGAAAGGAGGTTTTGTAAATTGTATCATACAAGAATTGTTCATTCATGTAATGTATTGGAGGTTGCCCCCTCGAAGTGGCTTATTTCTAAGGCATTGATATCTCTTTTTTGTATTTTTGGAGCTGGTTACACGACATTTGAGACCCTGAGAGGCATTTTTTAGGGAAACGAGCTGACCAGTCAAAAAATGTACTCCTCATATATACCTTTCCCACAAGCTATTGTGTGCCAAATGGATATCGTATGCCAAGGTTACAACCCTGGGAAGTTGGCATTCCAAGTTACCCCATAAGGACCCATAAACCTTTGGGGCTTCATCTCCTGAGGTTAGGTATTTTTATGTTTTTGGTTTCTCATTACTTCTTCATGATAAAAAGGCCTCTTAGCCTCATTGTAACATAGTTCATAATGGCATGTAGCCATCACAACTTTGTTCGAGGTAGTTTTCTTTCATTTTGCATCTATACAATTTCAACACTTTCCATTTATTAATTGAATTCAAGATTCATTGTATCTCTATGTTTTTCTTATTAATAATTATTTCATATTTTTTTCCCTTTATAAACACATATTAGTGGTATTAGAGTGGAATTATCTTTATCTATTTTTCTGTACATGTCCCCAACAAGGTCAGGAAATAAGGATTTGGGACTCGAATTGCTTGAGCCTTTACAAGGTTTTCCACGTCGACCCCGATGGCCTCCCATGGAGGAAGAAAAGAAAGACAAGGGAGCATGAGATTCTATCATACTATTACTTGACAAATACCTTGAGTGAAAAAGGAATGAGATGATGCCTATTTTTTCCTAGATCCTTTGGCAGATGCCAATAGCTGACACATATTCATCAACTGGTCACCTTGGAGGTGCCACAACCTTTAAGGTACAAGTTAATTTTGATATTCCTATATTTGAAGTCCAAATAGATACATATTCTCTATACAAATGGACGATATTTCTAAGTTCATAAATTTTTTTATGAAGAAAATACTACCTTTGCACTCGTTAAGACCACCCCCATGTAGAGGAATTGTGGGAAACGTACTGTGAGAAAAGGATCGTAGAGGAATCCACACTATTTTTAGTCACACCCACTTGGGACTCTTTTAGGGATGTTTTCAAGGAACAATATTACCTTATTGGAAGCTACAAAGAAAAATACATAAGATGGATTGTTGGAACAGGGTTCCCTAAGCTTAGTTTTGTCCAGTTTTGTAATATTTAGTCTAGCGCAGGGGGTTTGGGGTGGGTCAAAACCCCCAATGAATTGTAACGAGTCAAAAGGATATACCAAGGGTCCGCAAACCACAGTTTGCAGACCATACGGTAGCGCAGGCTAACATGATATAAATAGATGGATATGTCGATTCTAGAACAGGTAAGTAAGAAGTAAGTAAGTTAGATACGAACTTGTGGATCTTTTATCGATTGTCTGGGTAAGGGACCCTACTGGCTGTGTGCGCGAAGACCCTAAGTCCTACTGTGTGCAGACCCCACTGGCTATTTGTGCGTTCTAGTAGATAGAGTCTGTAAGTTGGATCTGAATGTTAATGAGTAAGAAGACCTTTTCTTGAGTACTGAAGCATTCTATGTTATGATTATTGGCTACGCATTGTGTTACTTATATCTGTTCACTGCATATTGATGATTTTTTATGCGCATGTTGACGCGATACTGTATAAGCCAATAAGTGCATAGTCCTAGTTAGATTCAGATGTCTTGCTTCTGTTGATCTATTATTGCATGATTTGTAAACTCCGCTGGAGATATTTCGTTGATACACAGTTAAGGGTTTCTGTATTGGGCATCGGTCTGATCAATCTGGAAGGACCCCCTTCAATTAAATTTCTCTCTCTCAGAGTGTGGAAACCTGGTTCCAGCGCCCTCCCATACTAATTCGGGTGAGATCTTGGCATACGCAAGCAGGCCATTACCGAAAGGGCCAGCGGTATAGGGGTTTGTTGGCAAATCTTAAAGCCAAACTTGGGTCAGGACCCCTCAAGCCAACAAATAGTTTTGTTTTCAGGACTAGGAGCATTTTAAGAGAGATATCGGGTAATCCCACAGGGTCATTGGCAGCCATTAAAACCTGAGTTAGAAGATTGGTTCGAAAAACAGATTCAGGAATTTTCCCTAAAAGAAAATAGGAGTGAAAAGTTGTCCATGGAAGAGTGGAAAAATAGGTATATTTTTATGGAACTGCACGAAATATTCTTTATATCCTTTGCACACGACTTGCAAGAGTGGCTAGCTCAACTGGAGGAATTTCAAACTTGTTGGAAGGACGATCAGGTCACACAGTGGACCCCTGAGTTGGTCCAGCAATTGGAAAAAACTGATAATAAGATTACCAGAACTATGGATCATTGGTGTGACAGTATATTAGGCGGATTCATGAAGGAATTTATTGTTGATCAGTTTGTTTCATATTCGGAAGCAGAACGGAGGTTCTTCAAAGGATTTAGAGGTAAGTTCCTAAAAACCTTATCGTTGTTGATTAAGACTCTATTGAGAAAAAAAGGTGTCTTGTGTGGCCACACCGAGTGAATGACCTCCGATCGGAGTGGGAGCACTGCTGGAATCACGATTGTCGTTAGACCAAAACCCGCAGGCTTTAGTCTCTGCTACAATTTCCAGAGTTAGGATCTACGATAGGCGGTTAATCCCTGTTGCGAAACACACGAGGAGCGTTGAATCTAATGTCCAACAATCTCCCCCTAAAAACGAGCCGGGTGAGTTTCGAACTCGAGACCTGTTTCTCTGATACCACTTGTTGGAATCATGATTGTCGTTAGACCAAAACCCGCAGGCTTTAGTCTCTGCTACAATCGCCAGAGTTAGGATCTATGAGAGGCGGTTAGTCCATGTTGCGAAACACACGAGGAGCGTTGAACCCAATGTCCAACAAGCACAACACGAAGTGGTAAATACTATCGGGTTAATAAATAAGGAGAAAAATCAGTATAAAGTCCCTTCAGGGAGTCATCTGATCATCCCCAAGAAAGGGTTGCACAAGGTGGAACTAGCCCCCCGACCATGCCTGCATCGAACCCCCACAAGGGTAAAAAATGTCCTACGCCTCCCCCACCACCATCAGAGGATGACACGGCCACACACATGAACCTGCCTACTTTTAAGGGCGTAGGGGATGAGGACATGGATCGATTCTGGTTTGTAGCCGAATTTATATGGACCGCGCAAAATGTGAACAACAATGCTATCAAACGAGCACAGCTATCCATAGATTTCAAAGGAAGGGCACTGAATTGGTTCATGGGATACATTGGTAACCATGCAAACGCATCCATACAAGATATTAAGACTGCCCTAAAGAAACAATTTATGAAGCCTAATTTATACGCTCAATGTGTAGTCGAACTAAAGAACTTTAAGCAAGGACCTACAGAGTTCGTCTGGGAGGCTGACCAACAATGAAATAATTTTATCAACGATGGGGAATTTGTCTACGAAGATAAGCAGCATAAAGAGTGGTTCATTGATATGCTACTACCACACTTGCGTGGGCCCATGGGACAACAAAATATTGGCTCCCAAGAGGAAGTGCTGGAAATAGCCATGAAGTTAGAAGTTGTGCCAAGGGATGATACGCAGTTCGCAACTCTCCAAATCCATAACCAACTGGAGGCAATGCACTTAGAAATTCAGAGCTTGTGAAACACCCGCGATAAGGAAGCCAACCCAGACGTCTAGTGCATACGCTGTAAGGGACCGGGTCATAATAAGGATCAATGCCCATTGTTATCAAACTACATGTAGGCTAGGGACCAAGCCCTACGACCTAGGAAATTGCTGGCCCCAATGGGCTTCCAGACTATGGGTGTATTAATCGTCGGGTGGCAGAAGACATGATACACATCACCGCCCGTGATTGGGTGCTTATGTGTCAAAATCAAAACAACATTGGTGAATATTCTACTCATCTATAGGTCATGATGAGCAAAATCGCGTAACCCCTCAACCTTATGGAAGATAGGGGAAACTTATACAAGAGGCAGAAATCTCATCAACACTATCTCCTTCAGACGAGGGGGATCCCTTACAAGAGGAAGAGGAGGAGGGAGAGAGGGAGTGTTGATCGAGGGTGTGGATAAATGATTTGTTACAACTCGGGGGATATAGGAAACTTCGCACGGATTTCCCGAACCCGGCACGCCGCCTTGGTAAATACGTCTCCATGCTTTGACCATGCCATTGAAGACTTCCCTGCTCATAGCGAAAATGAAAGAGAAACAATAGACACCTACACAGAATGTGAAAAGAGTTAAGGCAAAACCACGGGACGATGGGCCATGTATCAATGTGATCACACGCAACAGCATCTCCACCGGAGGGGCTAAGGAAAAGGTGGAAATTGAATCATTAATCCAGAAGGCTTAGACCTTAAAAAGGAAAAAGAAACCTTCATCGAAGCATGAAGGGGGATGGAAAAAAATGAAACACCTACCCTGAAGGATATGGTAGATCTACAAGTAGATGAAGCAGTTAAACCATTCCTTCAGGCATGTATGAAGCTGTTGCGCAACCAGAAGGCCGTAGAAAATCTCCAAGCCCTAATAGACAACTGCACAGAAAGGATTTCTCCACAACCCGAGGTTAAAACTTTGAACAAAATATACAAAAACAAGAAAAGGACGGGACGAGAAATGCGAATGAATACACAAATTTGGGAATACGAAATGGACCAAGTCACCCTTGACTTAGGTTCAGATGCTAACGTCCTACCCAAACAAACTTGGAAACGAATGGGATAACCTAAACCTAAATGGTCGACTATTCAACTATGAATGGATAATCAGCAGAAGATTATCCTATTGGGAAGACTAACAAAGGTAGTGGTAGATATTGCAGGTGTTAGGGTCCACGCAGATTTTAAGGTAATCCAGATAGTAGATGAAGCAGACCCTTATCTTGTGCTCTTGGATCTAGATTAGGCTATTGACATGGGAGGTATCATTAATCTAAAGAGGAGAAGCGTGATCTTTGAGAACGAAGGCACAAGGGTAATAGTCCCGTTGGACCCAGCAGAAGAAGAACGGTATACTGAATCAATACAGGAAGAAGAATATGTCGATCACATATATAAACTAACCGCCTGGGATGATGACTGGATCAACCCCGCAACTGACAGCATGCTATGTTGGGAAAGAGATAGTGAGTGCTTATCTGACTCAGATGAAGAGATCGAATACTAGAAAAATCGATTGTGTTAGCCACCTATAAAAATTTGTCATATCAAATGGTGGCTAAATCTCTTTTAGCCTTTAAGAAACAATTTCATGACCAAATTGTTAGTTCTTAAAGTATTATGAAGATCTTCACTCTTTGAATTAATCTTCACTGTTGTTTCCCTCTTTATCCTAAAGAACATGTTGTTTTCCAAGAGAAAGACTGCTTAAAAACCCCATTTTTCCTTCATTTTACTCCTCCTTCCACTCATAAATAAACCCCATTTTCATCCCTTTTTCCTCCATAAAAATCCCTCCATAAGCCTCATATAACCTTCAAAATCACTCCAAAATTCCTTTAAAACCTTATTGCTCTCCCTTATTTGTTTTTAAATCCCCTTGTTTCCCCTATCGAAACCCTCAATTTGCCTCAAAAACTTTGTTTTTAGGCTTAAAACACCCTTTCTACATATAATGTTTTCTTAAGCCCCAAGGGCTTAACTCTTGTAACCCCCTTCCTCATATGACCTACAGCCCCGCAACTGGGCGCTAATAGCCTTCAAACCTACGCGAAAACCCGATTCTCCTTTGTATTTTCATAAAACCCGACAGTTTAATTTTAAATCAATATCGACCGTTGATCTTTGCAAATCAACGGCCCTCGGGCACTCTTTATTCTGCCCGTTTCATTCTTCCAATCCCTTGCCTTTGCTATAACTTCGCTCCTTCATCAAATCGCGACCGTTCATTCTTTAGATCCTACGATCGGGATCTAATCCGATAACCCCAAAAACTTTACATTTGGAAAATAAATATGCCCCGAGATTAAATCTAAGCCATCCATTCAAAAGATCCCACAGTCTAGATTAAATCCGATAGGCCCAACTCCTTTGGGACCTACCTCCTGCCTCGTAAAACCCCTACCCACTCACGCGATGCCACGTGTATCCCACTATCTCCCCCAACCCTGCAGCTTTCCCTATCACGTGCAATCCGCACCGTCGGATCTGCACCCATTCATCCGACGGCAAGAAATCTGTTTCGCGCTTTTTTTTGCATATGTGGTTTAATGCCGAAAAAAAACGCGAAATGGGCGGTTTTCTGAGGACGCGTGTTAGCAAGTGTACCATATTTTTTTTTTTTGGAAAAATTTCAAAACCGCCTCAGTGTCGCGCGAAAACCATTCTGGTTTTCCGCTAAACCACCACCCTCTGCAATGAATTTTCTCATTTGATCTCTGTCGTCCATCGTTTTAATCCAACGGCTCAGATCATATCCCGATCACAACTCACTTACCCTCCGTCTGTTCTCCAAAGGCTTCATCACAAGATCTTAACCGTCCATCGTTTAAATCCAACATCCCAGATCACTCTGCGACCCCAAGCCATTGCCCCTCACCCTTGCTCCCAAAACATTACAGGTTCATCCCAACCATTGGATATTCTAATCTGACTGCTCTTATTCAACTTCACCACCAACTCGTTCGCCCACCCTTTGTTTTCCCAAATGACCCCACCGATCAATCTTAGCCGTTGATCAATCTAAATCGATGGCCCGGACTTAATCTTACCACCATTCACCCAACTGCCTCCCAATTGACCCCATCAAGTGATCTCGACCATTGGTTGTTTTCATCCAACGGCCACAATTTAATCTCGCACCCGAAACCTCCAAAACAGCCTTTAACCTATTTTTCACAGGGTTTTCTTAACTATTGTTCGTTTTTTGCAGGTTATAAAGGTTTCTTCAATAGTTTTAAAACATTGTTAAGGCCAGGGATGACGATCCCCAGGCCAATTGTTCACATGAAAAGGGAATTTACAGGGTTCCAACTGTGAGTTCACCTATGTTTCATTAGCATTGGCGATGTCATAAAACCCTATGCACGCCTGCAAAACAGCAAAACATAATAAACATCAATTATACAAAGAGTATCAGTGTCAAAGGATGGGATCAGATCAGAAATGAAGATTTAATGATTTTAAAATAGAGTTTAAAGGGATTCAGGCATAAATTCAAAGAATCAAAAGCCTAATCCATTGAGATAAAGACAGTGTTAAAGGATGAAGGCCGGAAATGAAGATCAAGGCCTAATTAGGCCTAAAACACAGACCAAAGAAAATTTAAAGTGTTTTAAGGAAAAACAAAGGAATATCAGCCGAAGGACACCTCAGAGCCTCATAAAAGAGGCTAATTGAATCCTCTCCAGATATCAAAGAGCCACCTGCTGCTTCCATAAATCAACAGAAGGCATAGTTATTGCCTATTCAGAAGATATTTATCTAAAGACAGCTGAACAGTTATTTCAAACAAAAGAAATTATTTCAAACTGTCAGCGAAGTTATTGAAAGCATAGGAAAGAACCTTAAAGTCAATCTTCTCATCCACTAAGCCTAAAAAACTGAAAAAAAAAGTTATGAGACAGAGTAATAGATAGAATGCATTCCTGCCTTATGCCTTGCATGGTTTTCAAGGCTAGGAATTGCATTAAGTGTAGAATTAATGATACTTGAACCCTAGAAACTCTTCCACCTCTTCATTTCCTTATAAAATTTCCTTAAGGAGCACATTGTAAAGGGTTGTTTATTAGATTTCTGATGTAATACTTGCTGTATCGAATCATTGTTGAATGTAAATAAACTCTGAAGCTCTGTTAAGTTATTGAAGAATTTAGGCTGAGAAGAGAAGTTGTTGCTGTGATGAAACCTTGGACTTGAAGTATGTAACTGGATTGATAATCAATATACAAGCTGATTTTTGGGATCCTGGTCTATATCATTGGTGAAGTACCTCTTACTGTTATTGTTTTCCTTTCATGTATGCCATTTTGTTCACTTTTCTCTGATAAAGAACAACAAATATAGAGCTAGTATTTACTGTTAAAAGTACCCTATTCTCACTGATAAGCTTTATCTTTATGTTTTCCTCCAATTGTGTATTTAACAATGACTTAAGTTAAGTGTAAACATTATCAAGGAATGTTCGTTAGACCATGTCTTGATGTGCAAAACTTGAAAGGAAGTTCTTGAATGATATTTTCAATGCATGCTAAGTAGAGTTACACTAGGAAAGTTTATGGTTTGCCCTGTCTCCTAGTTCTTTCTCCAAAGGTTGTTTTGAAAGTTTCCCTAAGAGTATGCTGAAAGCAGGCCTAGATTTTAATGCATCTGACTTGATCTTAAGTTGCACTTTGTTTTCTTATCTGTTTTCATCCCTTCTGAAAGTAGTCATGTGGATTACTAGATTGTTTGTCTGATAAGTTAGCTTTAATACAAGCTTGTCACAAGAAGTTTATGGTTAGCCCTGTCTTTGGTTGGTTTCAAACAGTTGCTTAAAAAGGATTTTCTTGTATGGAAGGTTGATAAATCCTTGTTGAAATTATTGTATTTTTCCACTTTCTCAACACTTTTAATGTTCCATTCCATCATTTAATCTAAAGGATATTTTGATATAGATGACTTGCCCCTTGGACCACTCTTGAAATTGTTGCACAATTAAACCCTTTGTGACTCCATTGCCCAATGGTTTAAAGTTGTTTCATACTAATACTATCTGTTGAACACTTATCAATATACTTGCACCTTCACCTTTTGAATTCTTTCATTTTGTGATATTCTATCCAATTAAAGATCATACTTGACCAACCAAAACAAACAAAAAACCCTTGTTCTTAATAACTAGCCTAATATCATACTAAAAGCCTTAAAGATAAATCAATCTTTGCACTTATATAGAGATCCCTCTCTGGATTCAGGAGGGCTAGATCCTAGAATCCCAAAGTGGTTTTTGATGTAGTCTCTACAGCATTTAGTCTTACCACTCTACTAAATTACAGAGGCCTAACAGATTGCATGATGTGTTTGTGCTAAAATGTCTTAAAATCACGAAGAGCTTCCGATGTATTTATTCAGAGGTAAGAGAACTACCGCACTTTGATGGCTTTGGTAACGTTGAAAATTTCCTTGCAGCAATTGAGGCAAGCGTTCCCTAGGAACAGTGATTTTGGGCCCTGGACTTCGCCATGCGTGCAGCCCTTGTGCGCTGGTGGGAAACTCATAAAAAAACTTTTCGGGACTGGGGGGAATTCCGAAGGATGTTGACCTTCTGATTTCGTATACCATCTAACCCACCAATAGAACTCTTCTTGGGGCAAGGAGATCTGTAAAATCACATAACGCGTTGGCTAGAAGTATGGAATGAGTACACAAGGAATGAATGGGTCCACAGATATGTTCACACATTAGTACCAATCCCCACATCCTAGTATTTGGACACAGAACTCCATCAATGCACTAGGCATTGGAGTACGATGGCTGAAGACTTTGTAAGGATGTTTGGACTAACGGGAGGAACCAAGCAGCTTGATGAAGCCTTGCAGGATATAGACGCTCTGGTCTTCGGTGAGGCTCGCCTTGAGCAAGAATGTGTTGCGCCATCTTGGGATGCGTAGCTACAGGATATCATAAATTGTAGAAATTTGTCAATGGAAGCATGTGATGAAGATCCCTAGAATATTGTGATCGAAAATTCAGAAGGGGAACGGGCTGTTGCAGGTCCATTGCAGCGAACAGTCGATGTCACCAAACCTCTGAAACTAAAAGAAATCAATATTGTCTTGGCAGAACAGTCCAAGATGGCCAATACTGGGGATTACTGGGATGATGGCACGGTGGGAAAGGTCGTTGATCTGCTAACTGAATATCAGGATCTATTCCCAACCAAGTTCTCTGAATTTAAGGGAATCGTAGGAGACATGGGAGTTATGAGGATTATTTGGAAACTAGATGCACGGTCAGTCAAACAAGGGCCCTATCACCTAAACCAGAAGTGTCACCTTCTTGATATGATGTTAAGTAACCAATTATATCTAATGATCTAGAAAAGCAAGTAAAGTATGCAAAGGGAAAAACTCAACACTTGGAATGAATTAAATATTCAATCATTCAGTCTAGAAGTATGATAAAATCAACTTCTTGGAATGACCTTTAGGAACATTAGTGATGCAATTAAATGAGGATCTAAAGCAAATGTAAAAAACATGTAAAGTTAACTAATGTATGTTTTGATTTACTCCAACATTCAATATGAAGTATTAACCTCTTGAGATGTTGTGTAAGAAATCAATTATACCTTAGTTTCTAAGTTCCTAGAAAGCAAGTAAAATGTGCAGAGAGAAGACTCAATAACTGTATGAATTAGAGATTCAATCATTTAGTTTATAATCATCATCTTGAAATGACCTTTAAGAACATCCATTGATACAATTAACTGATATCTCTAATCTAGGAAAATAAATGACAAAATAGTAAAAGAAACTATATAACTGTGAATTCTTATTGCTTCAAACTTAGTTCAATTTTAAAATAGAAAGATATATCCTCACGAAATGTTTCAGAAGAATAATGATTACACAATTATTCTAAAACTAATACTAAGAAATCAAATAAAATTGAATCTATAAAAGCAAGTAAATCTCACACATTTAGGCAGCTGATCTAAAAGTATGAGAGATGGTAAATCGAGATGCTCCATATGTAGGTAAAACCAAATCAAAATGAAGGAACATTCATGAGTAATGTACCACAATCTAATTCTGTATTCAAAGCTTGAGCATAACTCCAATTTTACACATGATTTGATAGGAGAAAGCTTCCCCTATTTATACAAAAAGATGAGAAGATATCTCTTTAATGAGAGTCCGTGAATCTCTCCCTATATCTTTAGAGTTGCAATCCAAATAGGAAGTGATAAGGCACATGTCCTCTTAGAGTTACAATACAAATAGGAAATGAGACACATATCCTCATGATCCCATGATCTTCTCCATTCAAATTCGAATTTTGCCTTAGGAGGCCACATAAGACCCTTCTAGAAGCTTCTTTTTGACCTACACATGGCAAAAAACTCATTCCACTTGTTAGGTATAAGTATGTGCATATTATTTTCTAATTTTTAACCACAAATTCACTTGAAAATACTAGGAATTAATAAAGTTTGGAAAAACATAAATGTAACCCAATAATGACAATGGTAAGGTAAATGTAGTGAAATGGAGGTGGAGTGAAGGTGATAATATGGGAATATGAGTGAAAATGTAATGGAAGTAAATGAAAATTTCAAGGCCCAACGGTTACCGAAGCCACGACCACTATCACGGCGCAGATCAGTCAAGGCGTCACTCTGTTTGAATATGCTATGGAACTCTGGTCCTAGGTACAACACGACTCTCTCCTCCGACAAATCGATCATGAGTTGCATTAGAAGGAAGAATACTTTGAGCAGATGGAAGCTACGATGACCACTTTTGTTCCAACCTAGCACTTGGCCCGTCTTCGAACCAGCCACGCGCTTTGCAGTGCAATTATGGGGCTTCAGCGTAAAAATCATATACTCAGCGACCATCTGACACCTTGTTCAGAATAAGCCCTCAATCTTTCACAGGACTTAGAAGGGGCAGTGTGGCAGTTGAACCGGACTCTAGACAGTGTCACCGCTGCCACGGAAGGACTGACCTCGCAGAAACTGGTGGACATTGCGCAGACTGCCGTCCCGCAGATCCTTCATGTTCTGCCTTTGTTCACTATCACAATTGAGCAACTTAAGGACAAGATCAAGACCTCGTCGGCACTTTGACTCAGGATGAGTCACAATATTGTGTTGGGGGACCGTTGCAACAGGGTTCCCTAACCTCAGTTTTGTCCAGTTTTGTAATATTTAGTCTAGCGCGGGGGATTTGGGCTGCGTCAAAACCCCGAATGAATTGTAACAGGTCAAAAGGATATACCAAGGGTCTGCAAACCACGGTTTGCGGACAATAGGGTAGCGCAGGCTAGCATGATATAAATAGATGGATATGTTGAGTCTATAAGAGGTAAGTAAGAAGTAAGTAAGCTGGATACGAACTTGTGGATCTTTTCTCGATTGTCTGGGTAAGGGCTCCTGCTGGCTGTGTGTGCGGAGACCCTGAGTCCTGTTGTGTGCGAACCCCGCTGGCTATGTGCGCAGGCTAGTAGATAGAGTCTGTAAGCTGGATCTGAACGTTAATGAGTAAGAAGACCTTTTCTTGAGTACTGAATCGTTCTATGTTATGATTATTGGCTACGCACTATGTTACTTATATCTGTTCACTGCATACTGATGATTGTTGATGCGCACATGGATGCAATACTGTATAAGCCAATAAGTGCATAGACCTAGTTAGATTCGGATGTCTTGCTTCTGTTGATCTACTATTGCATGATTTGTAAACTCTGCTAGAGATATTTTGCTGATACACAGTTAAGGGTTTCTGTATTGGGCACCGGTCTGATCAATCTGGAAGGACCCCCTTCAATTAACTTTCTCTCTCTCAAGGTGTGGAAACCTGGTTCCAGCACCCTCCCATACTACTTCGAGTGAGACCTTGGCCTGCGCAAGTAGGCCATTTCCAAAAGGGCCTGTAGTATATGAGTTTGTTGGAAAACCTTAAAGCCGAACCTGGGTAAGGACCTCTCAAGCCAACATGGACCACATTATGGTAGGAAAGGGACCAAGCAATGCTAGAGTTCACAAATATATTTCATAAGCTTTGTACCAATCTAGGTATCAAGGACTCTAACTGACATTTGGTGCTCAAGTATTATGGTTGTCTGCACAAATGCATCCAGAAATAAATTTAGTTCTTGTACTTCTCTTCGCTTGGTGCAACATTTAGATATGTTATCAAAATCAAGCGAAAATTTAAATAGAAGAAGTGAGACTTTGGATATGAAAATATTTCATAGAATAAGGAGGGTAAGGGTGACCCTAACTCATGGAACAAAGGAAAAAGAAAATAAATCCAACCCCAAGACAACCAACTTAAGTCATAGGTCATAAAGGATAATGGAAAGCCAAAGGGAGACATTGGTAAGTGGTGTAGGCTCCACAAAATTTTCTCCCACAACACTATTGAATGTTTTTTGAAACAATCATTTTTGGAAAATATTAAAGAGAAACAAATGGAATTTGTCTCATATTCTAGTTTATAACAGGGTAAAATAAAGTTTTTCATTGATGTGGAACCCAATGTTATCGTTACAACTGTGAAGATCCAAATAGAAGTTTCAGAGGAACCTAAGGTGGGGGGGTGTCTCTTCTATTCACATATGTGGGTGAAGGGGATACCACTACATTTCATTGTTGAAAGTGGGAGGAAAAACAACATGATCTCAACCAAGGTCATCAAAATATTGAAGCTACCAATAGTGTCACACCCCCAATCATGCACCATTGGTTGTTTGAGTCATGGCGAGACATTTATGTCAGCTAGCAGTATCATTTTTCCTACAACATCAAGCTCTTATCAAATGACATATTGTATGATGTTTCCCCATTCAAAGTTTGTGATGTTATTTTAGCACAACCTTACATGTGGAAATGTTATGTTGTTTGAGTCTCGACCCCTTACTTTCATTGTTACTCTATAGGATCAAATATACAAGATACTGAAGGTAGTTCCTACTACTAGGATTTCATCAATATCAAAAAAATAGTGGAAGAAGATAGTCTCTCATACTTCCAAGTTTCTCATCTCCATGATTCTGTCAGAAGGTGAATAGTAGGCCACTGCAACCACCACAACTTCAGTACAACCTCTGTCTATAGAACATAAGTAACTGGACAAGCTTTTAAAAGGGGACAAGCTTTACTGTCCAGTCCTGACTACTTTACAAGCTCTGTCTATAGAACATAAGTAACTGGACAAGCTTGTAAGCATAGAGGAACCTTTACAAGTCACACGTCCACTTACACAATATGGAAACCTTTCATATGTTCAGTATTGCTACAACAAATCCCTTTACAATTCTATTAGCTCTTTTCAAACATGTTCAGGGTTCTAGCCAAAATTCCCCATCGATATCACTTTTCTAGCTGCATCTTCACCAAAAAATTACTCCCATTCTCATGTAAAGGTATATAAAGCAACCAAATTTGTTAAACAATTACAAAAATTCTAAAAACAGGTTCAAAATGTCCTACAAAAAATCCAATACAAATTATAAACAACAGCATGATCAAAATCGTGTTCCACACGAGTTTCAAGTAGGGGACAAGGTTTGGTTGCATATATAGAAGGAATGCCTTGTAGGGCCGCATCTGAAGCTTCAACCAATCTACTATGGACCTTACATCATCACCAGATGACAATTCTTTTAATCTAAGTATCCCCCCCTTCCTTGGCTAGCACAGAGTGTTCATTGTGGACCTCCTTCAATGATACTTTCCACCATTGTTGGGCACATTAGAAATTGCAAAGCCGCTGATACAAAAAAATCTCAACCAAAATTTCATTGAATAGGCCACAATTGATAATATCATGGACACATAGATTAATATCACTTTCCAATAGAGGTTCCAACTATTCCAAGTTTTTAAAGCAAGCCAATTCCCACACCAAGATAAGTGGCTCACCAGGGGATAGGTTAATAAAAGTATCCCCGTCTCATGGAGGCACTCAACACAATGGAGATCGCTTCTTACTAAGGGGAGAGGAATAATCTAGATGAATATTGATTTCCATCCACCTATTCCACTGGCTTACAACGCAATTTTCCTATTTTCGTAGTTTTCTATTTTTGGTAGTTTTTAGGTATTGAACTTCAAGAGCCATTTTGAGGCACTAAATGGATTTTTTTGGGGAAATGCGTTCATGAAAAATCTTGCATGGTATCGAAAATTGAGAAATGTACTCCTCAAATATATGTTTTTAATGTGCTATTGTGTGCACCAAACGAATATCGTATGTCAAAATTATGACCCCGAGAAGTTGACATTCCAACTTACCCCATCATGACCCATAAACTTTGGTGCTTCATCTCCTAGGGTTAGGTTTTTAGATGTTTATGGTTTTTCATTATTTCTTCATGATAAAAATGCCTACAAGCCTCATTATAACGTAGTTTATAAAAAATTTTAGTCATCATATCTCTTCTCAAAGATAATCTACCATCGTTTGAGCTAGTTTTCTTTCATTTTGCATGTATACAATTTCAACATTTTTATTTATCATTTGAAGTCAAGCTTCGCTATATCTATGTGTTTTGGTTATAAATATATATTTAATTTCATTCCCTTCATAAATCCATATCAATACCTCTCTTAAAATTGGTTATATAATGCTTGTGGATTAGGGAAAGAGGATAGAACCCTAGAAGTTAAACTAGCATCTTGTCTAATTAAGACAAATTATGAAACCAAAGACTTACAAGAAGGGATCTAGAGAAAATGGAAAATATTCAACCACAATATCAACTCTGGAATGAAATAAAATTAAAGGCCTTGTTAAGGAACCCTAGAGGCTATGTTCTAATAAGGAGATTCAATCCTTACCTCAAACCAACAAAGGAGGGAGTGAAAGAACAACCTCTTGATGTCTCCTTCTAAGTGACAAAGTTTCCTTTCACTGAGTTGAGATATTGGTCTTGTCGTAAGCTTGAATTATCACAATAATGGCTTTAAGAATCAACAAGAATATCCAATAAAAAAGAGACTCCAATAGTTCACACCAAAACTTTATGAAAATAGTTACATTATGGTATAATGATTTCCAATGGTTCATAGTGATTTGGAAGGAGAGTGAGCTATCAATTTATATAATAGGCTCACAAAATATCTCCTCTATTTGGTCCTAGAAATAGCTAAGAAACTTCAATAAATTTTGATTGGTCATCAACAAAAGGCTTAGAGACTAAGTCATCACAAAAAATTAGCTTTACATTACTTGAAACCCTCATAAGTGAGGAAATAAAATCCTACAAAGGAGAAGGTACCTTCAAAAATGTTATAAATATGTTGCCATTAATGGCAAAGGTGATACATATGGAAAATTTGATGTTTATGGCAAAGGTAATGTTGATGGAAAAGGTGATACTGATGGAAAAGTTGATGTTGATGGAAAAGGTGATGGGATGATGGCATAGGAAGAGAAGATGATGAGGGATTGTGAGAATATGTTGTCAAGGAGGTGCTCATTGATTTCAAGTATTGATATGGTGTTGTTGACAAAGGTGTTATTGGCATAAGGAGGATGTTGATCCCAAGAGAATTTCACAGTTTTCAATGGTTGTGTATCCAGATAAAAGGTAAGGAAGACAAAAGTTGAAGAAGAAGGAAGTTCAACACATGTATGAAAAAGGTGTTGCAAGGCTCAAATGTTTCCAAGAAAATTGGTGAACAATAGTGGTGGAGCTATTTATTAAAGGTGCAGGATATTTGGAGCCATTTCTTGTATGGAAAATTACCTCAAATGTAATTGGAACCCAGTTAAATGGAAACATATCTAAAAGAGATTTCCAGTGGTATATGTAAGTTTATAAATCCCCTCCTCGATCAGAAGATATTAGTAGTTAAAGGTGAAGCCCTAAAAGTCAAAGGATGCATCTAAAAATTTAGGTGTTGATCATAGTTGGAGTTATATTTGACGTATCGACAAAATTTGGTGGATCAATTGGAGGAGAACAACCGTTAAAAAGCGGGCATCTCTAGTGGTGGATCTGGCACCACTCATCCCCACTAACCCAGTAGTGAAATTTCACAGGGCCTAGCACGCTTGATTGTTAATGACACAAGGGATTCTACTCTATGGGTAGTGATGGCTATAGTGTCGATCATCAGATTAATGATAGAAATTAATAGTAGACCCCCCCCCCCACCCTTTACCACCTAGTTGTTAAGGGGGGTGTCCAAAAAACCATGAATGGTTTTTAGTGACCGTGACCGTAACATGGACGTTATCACATCATGTGATCATAGATGTGGTTAACCGGTAGGTGACAGGGGGCCTAATAGATGATGTGACACACAAATGATAAACGTAGGACAAGCAAACATGTGACAGGGGCCCGATGACGAGACAAAAGCAGACAAGTGGCAAGCAATGGTGGCCTAATGAGGTGACACAGAATATGTACTAGTGACACGTGCCATTGAAATTTGGACATTTTCAGTGGTCAAGTGGGCCATTCCTGGGTGAAATGTGGACCAATGACAAGAGGCCACGTAGCCCATGTGACATTGGCATGACATCATTCAATCAGGGCATAAATCGGTTAAGCGCTTGGGTTGTAAGGTCAAGGCCATGGCCCTTGTTTATATGGGAGAAGGAGCCAATGCATAAGCGCTTGGGAAATTCGATGGTAAATAGAGAAAATTGGAAGATTTTTTTGCAGATTTTACCATACTTTGAAGTTTTTCAAGTTTTGTAGTGAGGATAACTATGACTTAATGGTGCCTTGGTGAAGATGGTAGAGAAAATCCAAATATGGAGACAACCAAATTTGGAAACTCATAGTTAAAACCTGTAAACTACTAAATTACAGTTTAAATAATAGTTAACTTAGATATTGAGTTGTAAACCTCATGTAGAGTGATGAACTTCAGTATCTCAACAAGAATGTTGAGACTCCCAAGGCTACCAGCTTTAATTATCAACCTAGGGTTCATACAAACTTATAAGTAACAGTGCTATATGCACAATAGGTAAATTTATACTCATGCCACCTTGAAGCAATGGATTAGATCACTCCTTTAGCTAGCTTAGAGAAATAAACTGCATGAAAAGAGAGAGTTATACTCTATTTGCAGGAATGAAAACGTTATTCTAGTTGCAAAAATGAAAGTGTTATTCATCTAATTGGAAATACTGACTCTAACTGCAGGAATTTAAAGACTATGCTAATTGAAGAAATGAAAAGTTTTATTTTACTTGCAAAATGTAAATAAATGTAGAATGTGTAAAGTTGCTTTGAAAAAGGAAATTTGATCTCTTCAACAACAATGTGTGTGACTAAAATCCTAAGAAAGCATAAACACAAGAATCAGGTCTAATCTACTTTTCATTAATGAATCACCCTTTTTATCACTGTGTTCAATTAAACTTATCCTTAGTACCATAATATGTGTACATTTCATGGGAAAACATCCATTGCTATTCAAATGTGGAAATCTGTATCCTCATTCTAATTGCATATTTGTACTTGCAATGAAGGAAAGGTGGGTCTAGAGTGGTCTTTAGTCCTCCCAAATCATGGATTCAGAGCCTGGGGTTCATTGTTCAATCCCAAGAAGAAAAAAACAATCTCCTAGAGCAAATTTGGTCAAGTTTGGATAGTGCTACAGAACTGCTACAACATTTCTACAGAATGCGACAAGATTCCCTTGTTTTTCTACAAGAAAGGATCCGGGAGCATCTTGAGGGTAGAAATTTTTTTTTGAAGATGGATAAAGGTAGAAGAATGTATATGAAGGCTATGCGAGGAATTTTCCAAGCTTATAACCCCTAACATACCCATATTGCACAAAATCAAGGGCTCACGGTGTCCTTCAATGACCCATAAATGTGGTCTTAGTGCTAGAGTTTTGAAGGCAATGTGAGTGGTCACGGAAGAGGTTGATGGTGAAAAAATATATGTAGGATGAGTGTGCCAACCCTGCAATCCACTAGTAGTACCTCCACACAAACAATCAATCCCTTATTTTTCTTGAAAATAATGCCAAACCAATTATCAAATTGCAGCAGAACAAACTAAGCAAGAAAGGATGAGTCAAATTTTATGAAATCAAACAAATAAGGATTTTATTCCATTAACAACTAATTCACCTATATACATGAAATCTTGATAAAGATGATTTTAACTCCTAGATTTCAGAAACAAAGTATGCAAGAGAATAATGAGCTAAAGCCTAGCAATCTGCAAAGGAAGGTAACCACATATTTTTGGCTTGCCGTTGTATAATCCTTAACCAAAATTCCCACAAGAGAGGTGATAATTAGGTCTACAACCACAATTTTCTGGGAAATAAACTTCTGCTCAAACAATAAGGAAATACTACTACTAAATTAATGCATAAATATGATACACAAAGAGATATTGGAGCCTCTAGGTTGGGCCCTAACCCAAGGGGACTCAGCCCTCAGAAATAAACTAAAATGTGGAACAACAATAGACCTTTCATTAACATAAAATTGAGTTCAGATACATCATGCAAATAAAAATGAAAATGACTGTCTTAAGCACTTGGCTCATAGTAGCTCTCCTTGCTCCAAAAATTTGAATCCTAGTGAGCCCTTAGGCATGTTGATTTATACAAAGATGACTAAGGGGCTGCTTCCTTGGGAAGCAGTATGCTTCCCTCCAAAATCTTGAGAAAAGTGGATCTAGCTCCCCTAGAAACTTGAAATTACTTGAGTTCATTGGTTTTTTGTAGGCCTCGAGTTGCTGACGAGTGACTCTAGGGATCAAGTCGAGTTGAAGGAGAGTAAATGCAAGGGGAAATCCTCCTACATCTCCTCTATATGCCTCCAACATGCCTTTGCATAGTAAATTCACTCACAACTGCTCTTTTTCCTGCACATTAACCACATTAGGCCACAAAGTATGACAAACACCCTTTAGTCTTCCAACTAAGCACATTATAGCCAAAGAGATGTTAATTAATGTAAGAAAAAAATGGATTTATAGGCTGGAGGATGGAAAAATGGCCTTATAATATACCTATTGATGGGACACATCACAGAGAATGAATTTGAGTTTCACATATGCAAATAATTGATGTAAACATATTGAAGATCAAGCCAACAAGAGAATACTTGAATAAATCATGTTAAGGGATGAACTTAGCTAAAATTTTAAAATGGAAAATTAAGAAGTTAAGCTCAGTTATTCTAAGAGAGATCACAAATCAGTGGCTGAAGATAGTTTGATCACTTTAAGAATATTATTTAATAGAATATTCATGCAAGAAGAGAAAAATTTGAGGCTTCAAATTATTAAAAAAAAAAAAAGAGGCAAAGAAGCAAAATTTATCAGTACAAATTCTTTATAAGCATAATAGATTGAGCAAGATGTGTGTGTGTGTATTTGGATTAGGAATTGGTTGTGTGAGAGGTTGTTGGTGCAACCTGATGCATAATGTGAGTATGAATTAAGGGTGAATTAGAGACCAGTTTTGGTGTCTCATAGGTGTTTCAAAAGGCAAAGAATGAATTAGTGATTGGTGTTTTGTTGTGTTCAACAAAGGTGATTTTATGGAAATTGAAAAAGATTGATGTTGCTGGTATATTTGGTGATTTGTACAGTAATCAGAGATTTTTGAAGGTGTTTTTTCAGTTGCTTCAGTGAGTTGGTTTTTTTTTTTTTTTAATGAAATAAGTGGCCTATTGATTTAAGTTTGAAAATGGATGAAAGATGGATCAACGGTGCCAGCAAGTGTTAGCTTGCATTCCAAGGGTAAGAGTCCCTTCCAGAAGTGGTTGATAAATAAGCAGGGGCAAGAGTCTCTTTCAGTAGTGGTTTATAAATTAGTATGGTCAATATTTCCTTTAAGTAGTGAGTAGTGGTTGATAACGAGTAGAGGCAAGAGGCCCTTTCACTAGTGGTTAATAAATGAATAGGGGCAAGAGTGACTTTCAACAGTCATTGGTAGATGAGCAAGGGAAAAGAGTCCATTTTAGCTGTGGTTGATAAACGAGCAGAGGAAATATTCCCTTTAAACATTGGTTGATAAACGAGTAGGGGCCACATCCTCTTTCAATGAAGACTGATAAATCAACAAGGATAGAAGTTTCTTTTAGTATCAACTGATAAACCTACAAGTAGTAGCATGTGGGGCAACTAGGTAAACAAGTTGAAGCTTGTATTTGACAAATAAATAAAAGGAAGATTGATGTCTTATATATATTTTGCACATGTGTATGAAAATGGTTATGATGTTGTGTTTTACATTATTGAGTTTTGTTGTTGAATAGATGAGTATTTTCCAAAGTGATTGAAAAGCATTAATTATCAAGAGTTGTATAATTTGGTCACATTATTAATTCACCCCCCCTCTCAGCAATGTCATGGTTTCCATCATTCTAACAATTGGTAACAAAGCAACAAGGCTCCTTCCGGAGCAATTTAAAAAATGGAAGGAAGATTAGGGATCATGGATAACCAGGACTGGATTACCTCAGATGGAGTTCTAGTTTTGAATAGGTCAAATTATACAACTTGGAAGGTAAGAATGAGAATCTACTTACAATCTCTTTATGGATATGTGTGGAGAATGTATTATCAAATAATAACATTAATGAACAAGCCAAGGAGGAAATATTGAGAGGGTTTTCAAAGTCATATCTTGAAAAAGTAATCTATTGTAGACCAAAAGAGATATGGAATGAATTATAGACCATCTATGAGAAAGACACTCTAGCTAATGATGATTTCAAGAGGCTTTCCCTAGAAAATGAAGTAGATAATGGCCATCTCATAAATGAGCATATAGAGGATTTAGAGGAGATGTATTATATCAATAAGTTGTTGATCTAATATTATTGTATAACAATAGGTCGTTTATCTTCATATTGCTCAATTGAAAGTACTGGTGAAAGAGAGAGTTGCTCATCAAGTTGTAGTGAAGAAAGAACTAATTTGGTATCAATATCATATATATACAATGGTCAAGAAGAAAATGGGTCCATCTCTGGTGGAGAGGAATAAAGGACATTTCATGTGTTAGTAGAGGAATCCCTAAAGTCACCAAGGGAATGAGATATTAAACAAGTTGTGAGTGAAATATACTCTAATGGTGAATGTAGTGGCTCCTCTATTGATTTGGAATATATTTAAGAAAGGATCTATTTGAAAAGGTAGCTCATATCAACTCTTAAGGAGATAAAGAATCTCAAAACCATTAATCTAGAGCTAGAAGCAAAGAGTAGAACATTAAAAGAGTAGTTGTTAAATCTTCAGAAGCACGCAGATAATTCTCAATTTTTGGAAGAGAGTCAAACAATCCAATGTTTCCATGGGGCCAATACAATATTCGAAAGTGAAAGTGACTCAGAAGTAGCATCAAAGGGACCCATAAACTTTGTTAAAGAAAGATTCAACAACATTGCAATAGAAGAGAAGTTAACGTAGCCACAAGGAGAAAAATAGAATTCTGGAAACAAAGACAAAGGCATTCAACCCCTCATATGTTTTTACTATGGTAACACAGGGCACTATGCCTCGAAGTGTCTAAATTTGAAAAAGAAGCTTCAACTATGTAGGTGGTGTTGTAGCTCTAGAGACATTATTTGGGTTGATGAGTAGATCAGTGCCTAGGACATAATAATAGGGTCTAGAGATTTACTTAATAGGATTGAGTTCTTCACATTAAAGATTTATATTGGATGGTTCAGAACCTTCACTTCTTTTGATTCACATAATGACAAACTAGATCCTCATGGAAGTCGCGTCAAGTGTAGAAATTATATAACTGATATGTTATATGTCTAAGATTATCTTGATCATACACTATTTGACTTCATGCATAATACAGAATCTATTCCACCATTGATCATCATATGCGGAAATTAAATCAATTGCATGCACACATTAAAACCATAAAAATTCACACACATTAACACAGTGATTTACGGGAAAGCCTGAAGCTAAAAACCCCAACTATATGTATATAATATATGTCATAGAGATCATGTAAAAATCCTCATACAAAGCTTCTCACAAGCTCTTAGTACAATCCAATCGCTACACACTAATCAGGTCCGATCTAGCAAATCCATGCACTGATCTTTGCCACCTACTAGCCTGCCTCTACTGCACAATCCCTACTGAAGAATGGCTCTGAATGAACTATAATTGGTTCATCCTTGCTTTTGCAATCCTCATTTGCATCTCCATCAATGTGTGGTGCAAAATCATGCAACACTATAGTCACAATTGATAGTCAACTTGCCCTTTCACCTATCTCTCCACTGGTCTCCACTGAAACTGTCCATGCACTGTAGTTAACTGATGTATTCTTCAGTTGATTAATGAGTTAATATTTAGTGAATTAATTATTAATTAATTCACACCACTCTCACTAGTGTATCAATCGGTTAGACTAGATACAACTAGCTCAACTGTGTCTAACTGAGTTAAACTGAACACAACTCCACCAACTACTTCTACAACTCCACCAAACTCTGTCACATGAGTTCTAACTGAAGTCCTCCATGCAATAGCTCCACTAAACCCTCAGGAATAGCGTAATTCCTTCTGTCAGCTCCTATGCCACATCTATGCACTTAACTGAAGTGCTCCAAGAGAATAAGATAATGTTTAGAGTCCAAATATTATTAAGAGCTAATAATATTCGACATATCTATTTTTAGACTGGCAATCTCAAAATAGATTCCGCCCAATATGTCTAAAAATAGAAGTCCATCTATTTTTCCAACTTGACCAACCATCCACAAACAGCATCCTGCAACTCATAGAATATGATCGACATGTCTAAAAATAGACATAGTTTAAAAATAGACCTGCGCCAAAAATAGCCTGCAGGCCCACTTAGTGAAGGCGAATCTTTTCACTAAGCTCATCATCTTGTTGCAATCTCAACATCAAGAAGGACGACATATAACATTCAAAAAGGTCATTCCAAATTGTGCATGCAGACTTTGGAATTATAGTATAGTGGGGTAGACGAAGAAGATTAGTATCTAATGCATTGGGCTTAAACATAGTAATAATCCAGCACGCTAAAAACTAGAAGAAAAGGTGAACGGAGAGAATATGAAAGCAAAACAAAAACAAATTTACAAAGAAAAACAAATTTCTAAACACAAATAGGTAATCCCAACAGCTATGATAACATGGAACCTCAAAAGCAAAGTGTAAATGAATGCAAATATAACACATCAGAAATTTTACATACTGCATACGCACTTGAGGCAGAATCGAGTTCATCTTCAAAAAACATACATTCCATACCAAAATGTTGCAAAAGTCTCTAAGGATAATTGACCAAAATTTGTCATAAAATTTTTGAACCCTTCTTTAGTTCCCGGTTTCTCTCTTTATAGAGTTTATATTATTTCTTGATTTTATAGTACATTCATCATAAAAAAAATTAAGTGTGCATGAAGAATAGCTAGGTAACTGAAAATAACAAAGTATTTGTCGAGAAACTGTAATTATAACAATAAAGATAAACGTAAAAATGAATAATGTCTTGTCGGAAAAAACATGAAAACTTCATCTGTGGAAAGGTTTTTGTTGAGAGTGTGAGGCTTGGCGCGATGTTAGCGAAGCTTGATGAGAGGAATATGATGCCTGTTGTGATAACTGTGAATTTCATGGTGAAGACTGTGGCGCTGGTCTGGCAGGTGGGAGGACTTAAACTGTTGGAGGGTAAACGAATTCATAACACTTATGCCACAGGACCGAGGAAGGCACAGGAGCATGATTATACAGATCAAACATGGCTCGAAGCTGAGTCCGCTCCAAGTAATCCAAGTTAGCAAAAAACAGTTGTCTTGCCATTCCCAGGAGGATAAATACTTTCCTTAGACAGGCCACAACAGTCTCTCCCTTCAACTTGGATGTCCTCTCATGGGTAGGGTAAACACTACTTTTAACCTTGACTATCTTCTGCTCATAAGCATCCCACAGTATAAAAACTCCTTCCTAATCCCAACAGGTAGGTATTCTTGCCTCGATGACCTTCTCAAATGCGGCATCAAAAACGTCAATTACCTTGGTGACTAGCACAAAACACTCTTCAGCCTTGACCCATGCATATTATTTTTGAATCATTCTCAAAAGTTCCATAATAGTGCCAAACCGATCCACCATATTAATGGTCCCTAACCCCTCAGCAGTTCATTTACGAATTGGATGTATTTCCTTGCAATCATAGAGTTCTCAGCCCCAGATTCCCTACATGCCTCGATTTGATTTGTCTAGTTTTGAACTATGACTTTTTTTTCGTTTACCAGCATTTGGTGTTCCCAATGGCTTTTCATTTCTGAGATGATCTCATCCCAAAACACTTTTCTAGCTTCGACCATGGACATATTCCCTTTGAGTTGGGCTTTTAGATCTAAAACTTTCTTATTGGCCACCTGCAAATTCTTAGAAGCAAGTTCAGCTTCAGCTTTGATTGTTTATAACTACTTTTCTTTCAAGGATAAGGTTTACTGAGTTGTCGAGATCTCTCTATATCATCTTCACTTCGCCCTCCGAGAGCTGGAGCTCGGTTAGTGCCCTTGTGAGCTGATCCGCGGGGTTCTAGGGGTCATCAGGCACGGTCACAACGCAGACATGGGTGTCCAAATTTTGTTGTAGCTCTTCTAATTGTTGCTTCAACATTATGAATTTATCATTCATATTAAGCAACCTTTTATCCAAAACCTCCTTTTCCCTTTCCACCTGAGCTAGCTTAGGAGTTTGGATATGTTCCCAGTCGGGTAGTTTAAGTATGTGCCTTAGCTCCTAGACTTCTTGCTGAGATCTCTGGAGGAGAGCTTCAATGGCTGACTATCTTTCAGAAACTACCCCTTTTCTGGTGATTTTGATAAGTCTTGACTTGTAGTGTAAGGGCCCTGGAATTTTCCTTTTCTAGTTTTAGAGTGGCAACTGTTCTATCAATAAACTTTTGAGACTTACCCACGGTAATGGTATACTTCGTGAGCTCATTGTAGAGAATATACCCAATCTGTTGATGTAGATTCATCTTTTCATCCAAAGGAATTAATGCCAAATTTAGAATAATATCTAGAGCCTTGTGTTGTGCCCCTCAAGGCAGTGGATGAGTGGGTGAGTATTGCACAGACAACACCATTTGATCTCTCTCTACATCCATTATCACCAAAATCCTAGTGTGGTGTTTATCAGCGTGCATGGCTATTTATGCTCTTAGTTGCTCCATGATATTTTTGTTTATCTCGTTGATTTATTCTCCCATAGGCCAACCTAATCATGTTCTTGATGGACCCTATCCTAAGACAACCGCCTATGTAGAAGTGGATGTTGTGGGTGAGGGATGACTCTCTAAGGCGATTTTAAAGCCTGGTCGATTTGACCCTCGATCCACCAACTCAGGGACCACCTAATCTTCTGCTTCTTGGGTTTGTCATTCAGGTTCTTGTAGTATTTCCCTCTTACTTACATGTACTTATTCATCCTCATCAAATTTTTCAACCTGATCACTGATGCGTTTTTACTATTTGTCTTTAATAGGGGTCTCGGCCTCCATTTCTGTATCCAAAGGCTAAGAATCAGAGTTAGCTTTCCATTCAATATCAGGTTTGGGCTCATGTACATACATTGAAGCTTTGATATTTTCTCCCCTTCAGGAAATAACCCCTTTAGGATTATAGTGCCAGATATCCCCTTATTGGAATTTCATTTTCTTGAGGATCTCTTAAACTAAAGGGGAGGCATGTCTTGAGTTGATGATGAAAGGGCCTACTACACTTGGGAGCTTAAACATGTACCCCTTGCCGAGAAAAAATGTACAAGCTCTGATTCGAGACACTATCTCATAAATTCTAGAGAAAATATTCTCATGGGGATGAATACTAGAAAATGGAAAGGGCAAAGTTCGCAACCATACACTCGAAGTTCTGTGTGATCCTCGAATAAGTACAAATCCAATGAACTGGAGAAAATCCTTTTGTTAAGGAAATATTTAAGGTGGGGATACCCCATGAATGACTTTATAGGCTATGGACATGAATTCTGATATAAAATTGAAATAACCCTCATCACGAGAATTCTGATGAACGAAGGTAGTCAAGTCAAACACAGACTTAGGCTCCTTTCCTCTATGTGAGAATTTAGCCAAACTTACACATTCTAATTTGTTTGCGTGCGCAAACATGAACAGATAAAATAATAATGAGTAATACCTAAATAATTTTGAAGTGTTCAAGTGTTGAATCTGGGTTTTTATAGCGGCGACTAAGAATGAAGGAATATTAAAGAGAGTATGAGGTTGCATCATTTTATCCATAAAACCTAGATAGGCATTGGTGACCCAACTGGCATCATCTTCCCTTAACATTCCATAAATCACAAACAGTATAGGATGAACAGGGTATACAAACAGGGAAAGAGGAAACTTATCAATTGCAAGGAGCCTTGGTGATTTTGAGACCGTGATTATTTGAAGGAGGGAGTTCTGTCGTTCAACGGGAAGGTTTGTGAAGTGGTACATGAGAGTTACCTTGATGAACTCCAAACCAGTAGAGGATGAAGGGTAACACAAGGCTTCTTTTATAATATGAGGGGTAATTTCTAGTATCTTGTTCCCTTGGGAGGATACAAAATATTGTTTCTGCTCAATGTAGGCTTCAGAGAGCCAAGAGATGAATTCGGGAAAATGATGAACGAAAGGGGTGATTTGGTAATATAACCCTGAGTCGACTACCCTGAAGAGGTCTTCCTCTCGCCAATTGTAACCCAACAGGTCAAAGCACTTCTTGGCCACATGAAAAGGTTAGACATGGTCATCAATATGGGATTGGATGTCCATGAGAGGCTCAGGACCAAGGGCGGTCCTGACTTCACGAGCTTGTGGGGTCTCAGGTGCAGTCATTTTCATTTTCAAAGAAAATTTTAGCCATTAGTAAATTTTGCTTTAGAAAATGATGGCTAAATTTGTTATGTAAGCCTTAAAGAGATTATTTTTGCAGAAAACTACTCATTCTTGAAGCCTTTGGTGTCCTTTGAATCAAGAGTAATCTTCACTATTGTTTTCTTCAAAAGAGCATCCCAAGAAGCCCTATTGTTATAAAGGAATTTGTTCTTCAGACCCATTTCTCATCATTTTTCCTTTGAGAAATACCTCTGCAAAATCCCCCCCACTTTCCTCATATTGCCCTCCATTTCATCAAAATCCCCTTTAAACCTATAAAACCCCTTTTTATGGTTTAAACTATATTTTTTACTCTATCGGAACCTTTGAAAAAAGGAAAAAAACCCACTTTGCGGCCTATTCCAACCTTTTTCAAAACACAATTTTTTAAGCCCCCTTAGCTTAAGCCACATTCCTTCCCCACCATAAGACTGAGGCCCGAAACCTCACGCTAAAGACTTAAGCCCTTATCGCGCCATCGCATATCGACATTTTCCAATTTTCCATGCCTTTGCCTATTTTTCCTTCAAAATTGTGATTTGTCGATGCACTCTCCAGATTAAGTCTTAGCCGTTTATTCCCCTCCCAAGATCGACGGTCAGCGCTTGTCGCATCGGTGCCTTCCATATCACATTGGTTTTTTATATCGCATCGACATTTTCTTTTTCTTCATCCCTTCACCCTTTCCCCCGACGATGCGATTAGCCCTTGTTCCTTAGCTCCTGGTCACTTGTCCCTCCATGTGACCATGCCCCAGCACCAAACTTTAGCCCCCATCGCATTGATGAAACATGTTTTCTTCTTCATCTCCCTCTATTTTCTTCCCCCTGCCAATTGGATCTCCCAAGAACCTTTTTCCTCCACCCAGCCTCTGTTGCAGTTGAACCAAGAAATGCAGGATTTCTTAACCAGTTGTCATCGTGTGCAGGTTTAATGGTGGATTTATCCACAAGTCTCCCACAGCCAAAGAAACAACGTTCAAAGGGGCTGAGGGGTCGAATTTCAGAGTTTAATCAAAGGTCTCATGGACATTGATTGCAAATAAAACCTTCCAGCGCGCTGAAGCAATCAGTACACTGAAAAAGAGGTCAAAAGGACGAAGACAGTGTTAAGCATAAAGTTGAAGAATAAACGCTTAAACTCACAATCTCAAAGGGAAAACACAATCTGAAGACAGAAGATGGTTCGATGAAGGTCAAATAAAGCCTAAAAGCACAAATTAAAATCAAATCAGTGTTTAAAGGGGCTTAAACAGGACAGATCAGCAGAGAAAGGGTCTCGAATGCGACATCTACAAAATTATTTATTCCTCCAAAGGACTAAAAGGACACCTGCGGCATTTTTTACTTTCCATATACACTTTGACAGCCATCCTGCTGACAAACTCTCTGTGAAACTGTTAGAACAGTTATTAAGCAGACGTGGGGCTACAAAACCCAAAAAGAGACAGTTTCAAAAATCAAACAGAGTACTTCAGCCATGATTATCTTCAAAGAACACACTTCTGAGTTATTTCCCTGCCTATCAGATATGCACCAAAGACAGGAAAACGACTAAATCAGTACCCTCAATTAATGCAAAATTTATTAAGCAGGATGGGCAAGAAATTAATGTAATATTTATGGCACAGAATGGGCATTCAAATTATTTTCTCCTCTATTTTGATTAGTCATTAAGACCATCTCTGTCACCACTCCTCCCCATTCATCTATAAATCCTCTTTGAACTCTCATTGTAAAAGTTGGCATTTGGTGAATTTTGAAGTAATACATAGACTACTGTTTTGAAGAAGTGTGAATGTCTTTGCTTTTCTGTTGATGAAGGAGGCTGGACCATTCGATCCCTGAGCTTGGTTTTGGTGAAGTACTCTCTATTCGTTAATGTTATTTCCTATTTTTTCACTTTGTTCCATTATGATGTGCTTGCAGTAGAGTAAAAAACTTAGGCTAAGAAATGTCTCCGAGAAGCACCTTAGACCTATTTACTCTTCATTGCCTTTATGTTTTCATCTGCCGAAGGTTTGTTTAGTAGTTTGACTGCTTTAAAAATTTTAAGCTTGTTTATTTCAGAATAGTTAGAATATTTTGTATCAAGGTAGAATTATGGTTTTCCCTATTTGCTTGCTGCCTCTTGAAAGGTATTTCTGAAAGCATCCTTCAAATGTTATTATCTGCGGTTTGACATAGAGGATTTGTTCTGATATTACCCTCTGTTTCTTGCTGAGATAATCATTTTCGAAGGTCTTCATTATTGCAGCCTTAGATGCTTGGATGTTCCCCCTTTTATGGTTGCAATTGGTCGTGTTTCTTATATGTTTTCTAACTCCTTTAAGTGAAACAATTCGAAGATACAGAGTGTTCCTCTCCTTCTTTGTCTTACTTGAAAGTCTGTCTTGTTTATGTTATCTGCATAAGGTATGTTAGTAGAATTCATGGTTAGCCCTGGCTATTGGATATTCCTTTATGTTTAGATAGTGTTGCAAGTCCCTTCGTTGAAAGGTACACATGATTAAGGAGCCTTAACAGCCCTTAAAAGCTCTACTTTTCCTCCCAAATCCTTAATGTTCATCTCATACCACCTATATGATTCCACAAATCCATCGACTAAGTTAGATTGGCCCTTTGGTTCCCCAAAATTCATCAATCATATCTGTTTAGACTTCCATATGACTCCATTGCCCAATGGCTTGTAGATTTTCACATTCTATCTATGCTGCCTAGATCATCTATGTCCAACCAACATAACAAACAAACTTGCACTTCATAACTAGCCTAAAATCAACCTCCTAAAAGCATCAAGTTATATCTTTATACACATATTGAGAGATCTCTCTCTGAGACTAGGAGGGCTAGATCCTAGAGCTCTAAAGCTTGGTTTATATGTTGCCTTATCATTTGGTTTGCCAATCAGCCAAATCACAGGACCCCAACATTTTGGCGATCACAGTGGGACTTTCTGAGTAGAAGTCCCTAAACAAAACACTCAATATTTCTTCAAGTGAAATTAGCTGTCTTCAAGCACTGCCAGCATAATGATGATCATGATAGGATCTATCTGAACCAGTGGCAATCTAAGTAACCCTTAGGATTCTAAGAGACCCTTATCAAACCTTGAAGAAGTCATATAGTAAGCCATAGAGTAGACTCTGTTTGTTTCACCACCTTAGGTAAGTGTTGAGACAGGTATAGGACACTCTCACAACCATAGAACTACAAAAACTCAGAAAACCCAAAACAATTGAGATTGGTTTCATAATAAACATTGGTGGTGGACCATAAACATTTTACCTTCAAAAAGCTAAAATTCCACCTAGTGACTCCACTAGCCCTAGTAGGCCTATTATTCCACTACTACTCCTGAATTCTTTAGGTTAACCAACCTTGAGGAGATTTGGAATCCAATTCCTATGTTATGAAAAACATTGTGAGAGAAAAACCTTTGAAAGAGTTTTCAGTTTGAAGCCTCTCCAAGTTTGGAAGCTGAAATCTAGCTTCACATAGGTTCAATACTAGATCCCATCCAAATCCTAATCCTCCCACCATAGTTGACAATCTAGAGAAGATTTTGTGGCAGACTTCTAGATTTGGACAATAAATTACTGATAGGACCATCCCAAGAACAAGATATGTCCCTGAAAACCTCAGAGTCTCGGAAAACCCTCTCTTTGACTTACCTCACACAAAGAACCTATTTAGAAATAAGTCTCAAAGTGATTTAAACCGAGCTGACTTTGAAAGCGCAGATTTGCAACAAAGCTATAGCAGAGAAGCCTCACCTTCTACTCCACCTGATTCCCGGCTTCTGCTTCACCTCACCTCCTTCCATAACAAATCTTCTCATCATCAGTTTGCTGGCCCAAGTGTTTCTTCCACTCCTGTACACACATACACTGTTCAAAACACTCCATCTCGGCCCACTTTTCCTCCTATAAATCCCCCATTATTTCCAATCATGGCAGCATGGTATGCTCCACTAGTGTTACCACAACCTTTGGTTCCTTTACCCAATGAATATCAATCTAAAATTCCCCATTTCACAAGAAATGAATCTGCTACTGCTCAACAGCATGTAGACAAGTTGAATGATGCCTTTGATTATATGGAAATAGAGGATGAGACCATTAAGATGATAATATTTTCCCAAAGTTTAGGAGGAGAAGCCAAGAAATGGTTTAAAGGCTTAACTCCTAATAGTATAAATGATCTCCCTTCTTTACATCAAACATTCATAAACAAATGGGAAATGAGGAATAACCCTCTCCAAATACTTTCAGATTACAACAACCTCAAGAGAAACGCTGGGGAGAGTGTTCAAAGTTATTGCACTATGTTCAATAGTGTTTATAACGAACTACCCCCAGATTTGAAGCCTCCACAAGGCTCAACTTTGGCCAAATTCTCTGAACGATTTGATCCTGAAATGGCCTATCAGCTAAGAGAAAGGGATCCTTTAACTTTAGAGGACATTCAGAAGGGAGCTCCTAGTGTAGAAGCAAATCTGATTGAGAAGAGAGCTAGGATGAGGTCTGAAAAGAAAGTGACATACAGAGAAGACACTGCACCTTCTACATCTGACTCCAAATTAGACCATCTAGCCAAGAACATGGACAGGTTAGAAAAAATGATGGAGAGATTGGCGGTCCAAACAAATGCTCAGAATAAGAACCAGCCTCAAAATCAGAGCCAAAATGTTAGGAGAAATCCAAATCAAGATAGGCATAGAGACAATGACCAACAAATTAGGACCCCCTTCCAACAAAACTATGTAGAACAAGTGAATGAAGGGGAAACTGATAGACTGGAAAAAAATCATGTGAACTTGATAGGATCTGATGGCATAGATGATATCTTCCTCACTGAGGAAGAACGGGGATTTTTCTCATCAGAACAAAATGAACAAAGTCGTCAAGATTCTGAGGATTATAGGTTGGGGTTCCAAAATGCAATTATGGAAGTCTACAGACAATATGATCTCAGAAGCAAAGGGAACCCAAAAAATTCCAATAACAAAAACACTAACACTGCTGTTGGAAAAACCTCAGAAAACCAGCCTAAAAAATCAGCAAATAATACCCACACCTTGGCTAAGAAAATTGATCAAAACAAAGACAAAAACAACCAAACAAGTGTGGAGAAGAGCCGCCCTAGTACTTCTACTAGTGGCCCTATCAAAACAGTTTCTATTACCAATCTCGATAAAACTCAGCCAGCCAAAACTGCTGAAAGAAACATAAGCGAAAAAACAGATGCGAATATGCCGAAAATGACACTTCCTTTCAGCCTCGAAGGCGAGATTTCCAAGAAAAAAATTAGCATGCCTCTTGTTGAACTGGTAACGCAGGAAGTGTACAAAAATTAGGTTTTGAAAGCTTTGAATATAAACATCGAGACTGATACTCTAAACGTGACAAATGACAAACCAAACCTGTTGTTTGGTCCTAGAATCGAAGGAAAATACCAAGAAGGGGTTGTCCCTCCCTTTTATGTTAGTCTAAACGTGCATGATAAGATCCTACACAATGCAATGCTAGACTCCGGAGATCCACATAACCTTATGCCCAAAGCAGTAATGGAAATCTTAGGCTTAGAAATTACCAGACCCTATAAAGACTTATACTCTTTTGATTCAAGAAGGGTCAAATGCTTGGGCTTAATAAAAGATTTGTGTGTTAACCTGTCACAGATTCCTGCCAAAGGCCTAGTGATGGATATAGTGGTAGCTGGAATTTCCCCAAAATATGGAATGCTTTTGTCTAGAGCTTGGGGAGCCAAAGTTCAGGGGAGCCTTCAAATGGATATGTCCTACGCCACCATACCAGTGTTTAGTCAAACCAGAAGATTATATAGGGAGTCCCTCATGAAATACATGGTGAGAAGCAAAGACAAACCCAACAATACTCTTGTCTATTATGTACATTCAGACTTAGATTCTTTCATCTTATTCAACGAAGATGAAATCACCAAACAAGAATAGGAAAATAAGCAGGAAATTAGTGCACCAGAACATTTAAATTTGCCTCTAACTCAACCACAATATGCCCCAAAGCTCAGTAGCCTTGGGCAGCAAAAATAAAAAGAGAATGAGATAGAAAATCTTTGGAAAATGAGCTTTGATGGCTCTTGTAGCCAGGTCGGTTCAGGGGCTGGGGTATGGATACATAACACGAACAAGGGATACTCCTATAAACTCGATTTTCCATGCACAAATAACATTTCAGAATACGAAGCCCTCATCCTCAGCTTACATTTGCTCAAATACTTAGAGGTTAAAAGGATATCAGTCCAAGGGGGTTCTGAGTTAATCATCAGGAAAATCAAAGGGGAATGTTCGACCAAAAATCCCAGACTCAGAGAATATAGGAACGTTTCCCTGGATCTCCTTAAGACCTTTGAGAAATATGAACTCATTCTCATACCAAGAGCCCAGAATCATCTAGCTAATGAATGTGCCTTTGCTACCAGCAATTGCCAAACACCACAGATAAATGAACAATTCAATATAAAGGTAAAAAACAGACCAGTAGTGCCTGACAACGAAGATTATTGGCAAGTGTTTGAAAATGATAAACACATAAATGATTTCTTGCAATCAAGGAATGAATTTCCATAGCAACACCAAGTTCTAGCCATGAAAAGGATTGTTGAAATGAGGAATGAACCCCTGAAACAGGGCCCTCCCTTTCTGCTGATATAAATCAGTTTGAGCACCTGTTGAAAGCAGAGTTATTTGACAACCTAGACCAAAAGGACCTCGAAGTCCTATAATGTAAAGGTGATACCATACCAAAAGGCCTTGCACCACTAGAACATCTATTCTATTTCAACGATGTGGCCAAAGAACCAAAAACAGAGCCTATAGAAACTAACGTTGAGGAACATAACATAGGCAGCCCCACTGAACCCAAAATGATCAATTTGTCCAGCACCCTCCCAGCTCATGTCAAACAGAAGTACATAGCACTTTTCAAAGAATTCATAGATGTGTTTGCATGGGACTATAAAGATCTGAAATCCTATGATACTAGCATCATCGAACATAAAATCCCTCTTAAGGAAAATCAGAAGCCTTTCAAACAGAAACTAAGAAGGATAAACCTTGTTTTATTACCTTCAATAGAGAAAGAGATTAGGAAAATGTATAACGTTGGGATCATAGTTCCTCTCAGATATTCAGAATGGGTTTCCAACCTAGTATCTGTTAGGAAGAAGACAGGGGAGATCAGGTTGTGTATTGACTTCAGGAATCTAAACAGAGCCTCCCTGAAATATAATTACCCCTTTCCGAAGATGGATCACATACTTAAAAGAGTGGTGGGGTCTAAAAGGATATCATTGTTGGATGGGTTCTCTGGTTACAATCATGTTTTGGTTCTCCCAAGTGATCAACATAAAACTGCTTCTACTACTCCTTGGGGGACATTCATGTATGTCAAAATGCCATTTGGTTTGATGAATGCAGGGGCCACTTTCCAGAGGGCCATGGACATAGATTTCTTAGAAGACATAGGCTATTTTATAGTCATTTACCTTGATGATATTACTGTTTTCTCCAAAACTGATGAAGAACATTTGATCCATTTAAGAAAGTTTTTCGAGAAATGCAGAAGGTTTGGCTTGTTTTTGAATCCCAAAAAGACACTCTTTGGCCTCCAAGAAGGAAAGCTTCTTGGTCACATAATCTCCAAAGAAGGTATCAAAGTAGACCCGAAAAGGATTGATCGCATATTGAATATCAGCCACCCGAGGAACCTCAAAGAACTGCAATCTTTCATTGGAAAGATAAATTTTCTAAGGAGATTCATCCCCAACCTTGCTGAGCTATTAAGAAACATCACTAATATGCTTAGGAAAGAAGTAGGTGTTAAATGGACAATGCAAGCTAAACAATCATTTGAACTGGTAAAACAAGCCCTCACTCAAACACCGGTTCTCATTAGTCCTGATTTCACCAAAGATTTCTATATCTTCTCTTTCGCATCTGAACATACAATAGTTGTTGTATTATTGCAAAAGAATAGCATGGGGCAGGAACATCCGATATCCTTCTTTAGTAAGGCTTTAAGAGATGCTCCACTCAAATATAATATCATGGAGAATCAAGCCTTAGCACTGGTGAAAGCATTAAAATACTTCAGGGTGTACATTTTACATTCACACATCATTGCCTTTGTACCACACACTGTAGTCAAAGATATTCTAAGTCAGGACCCTGATGGTAAAAGGGGAAAATGGATTACCACTATTCTAGAATATGACTTAGAAATCAGGCCGACCAAAATTGTCAAAGGGCAATGATTAGCAAACTCATGGTTGAGTCAAACTTCCAAGCTTTAGATATGAACATGGTTGATGCTTTGGAAGAGATAGAAGAATGCACAACACCATTCATTAAAGAAACATTCATGAACTCTCCTTGGTACGCTAACATTACATATGTGTTGCTTTATCTGAATGCTCCTCCTTCTTTGTAAAAAAAAAAGCTAGATTTGTTAAACAAAAGGCTTTAAATTATTGTATATTAGATGGAGTTTTGTATTGGAAAAATGTGGGGATTTTGCTTAAATGTTTACTTGAAGTTGATGCAGGAAAAATCATGCATGAGTTACATGAAGGGGAATGTGGAGGACATCTTAACTGGAAAAGCACAACAAATTATATCATCAGATCTGGATACTATTGGCCTACCCTTTTCCCAAACACTCATAAGTTAGTCATGTCCTGCCACAAGTGCCAAATTTTTTATGGCAGGAGAAAACTCTTACCACTACTTTTGCAGCCCATTGGTGTTGAAGCTCCCTTTTAACAATGGGGTTTGGATTTCGTTGGAGAAATCCACCCATCATCCTCAGCCCAACACAAATGGATCCTCGCGACTACAGATTATTTTACCAAATGGATAGAGGCCATACCCACTAGGAATGCTACTGACTCTGTCATCATCAAATTCCTTGAAACCAACATATTGTCCAGATTCGGTTGTCCTAGAAAAATAATCACAGACAATGCTACTACCTTCAATTCCAAAAGGATGGTAGATTTTTTCCATAAGTATCAGATCTCCTTAGGTCATTTTACTACCTACTACCCCCAAGGAAACGGTCTAGCTGAATCCTCCAACAAAATCCTTGTTAATAGTATCAAAAAGTTGCTGGAACAGAATCATAAATCTTGGCATAGTAAGCTTGTCCACGCATTGTGGGCTGATAGATTGACTACTAAAAAGTCCATCGGCATGGATCCCTATCAGTTAGTTTACGACATGGATGCAGTCTTCCCAACATCTCTGGGAGTCCCGGTCATGAAACTCCTTCAAGAGGTCCAAGCTGAAGAAAATGATATGCAAAGAAGGATTAATCAGACCATTCATCTGCAGCAGTCAAGAGAGGAAGTATATAAAAAAACACAAGTAGTCCAAGAAGGGATCAAGAAATTATTTGATAGGAGGACCAAGGCAAATGACTTCCAAGTTGGAAATGTAGTTCTGAGATGGGATTCCAGAAGGGAAGAGAAAGGGAAACATGGTAAATTCAAAAATCTGTGGAAGGGGCCCTACATTATTCATTCCATAAGAGGACGCAATGCATTTTTTCTACAGGAGTTGAATGGAGAAGAGGTGTTTGGAGGACCTGTCAATGGCAGGATGCTCAAGCACTATTTCTTCCAAGAATCTTAGTTTCAGAGTTTTCCATCCATTGTACATACCATTGCATAAGAAAAATGAAAAACTACCAAAAACAATAGAAAAAAGATAAGAGGGCAGGTGAAAAGAAGAAAGGTACAGCCCCATACCAAAAAATAGAAAATCTGAAAGTGTGCAAGCTCAAACGCCACTACTTTAAAGAAAACACTGCTATTTAGTCATACAACCTAATCATGACTAGATAGATTTCAATTTACTGCTGATAGGTTAGTGAAAAGGATTTGCCAAACTTTTTAATCTTGGCTTATCAGTAGAATAGATTAGGACAGAATAAAAATGGCTTTAACAAGATCAAAACCTGAGCCAAAGAAAGGAAAAAGCAATGGTTCTAATATGCTAAAAACTTGAACCAGGAAAAGAAAAAGAGGACAACTAAAAAAGGATCAAAATAAGAGCTGGAAAAGAAAGAAGGATGTCTTTTATTTTCAGATCTCAAGCCTTCGCAATTTTGTTTAAATTTTCTGCAAATAAAGCCTATGTGCACTTGTACATACAGCCATAGGCACTACAGCAAATTAGACTGTTTAATCCTGGTTTGTTTGTGTTTAAATTTCTGTTTTAGAATGTAGAGAATGCAGATCTGTCAAACAGTTTAATCTTGATAGATAGTAGATTAGGTATAGAAGCTTTAGAGTCCAACTGTTTAATATGGACTCTTGGAAGAAATAAGGGTAGCATTAGATAGTTTTATCTTTCTGCTTTCAAAATAACATCTAAAAGAGATGTCAGTCCAAGTGCTCTCAAGGGAAGAAAAAATGCTAGGACAAGTAGTTGGGTAGGTAGAAGGTGTTGTCTTAAAAGAGTTTTTCATGATGTAGGTCATTGAAGAATTGTCAAAATGTAAAGAAAATCAGCAAGAAAACAAAGAAATTTGGCCCAATGGATGAGGCATTGGTCTGCTAAAGGCCATAGATTGATAAATTGAGGTCCTTGACCCCTCCAAGGAGCTTCCATCCCCCAATGGAGCCAATGTTAGCCATCAGTAAATTTTGTTGCAGCAGATGATGGCGAAATTTGTTATGTAAGCCTTCAAGAGATTATTTTCGCAGAAAAATACTCATTCTTGAAGCCTTTGGTGTCCTCTGAATCAAGAGTAATCTTCATTGTTGTTTCCTTGAAAAGAGCATCCCAAGAAGCCCTGTTGTTATAAAGGAAGTTGTTCTTCAGACCCATTTCTCATCATTTTTCCTTTGAGAAATCCCTCTGCAAAATCCCCCCCACTTTCCTCATATTGCCCTCCATTTCATCAAAATCCCCTTTAAACCTATAAAAACCTTTTTTTTAATGGTTTAAACTGTCCTTTTTACTCTATCGGAACCTTTGAAAAAAGGAAAAAAAACCCACTTTGCAGCCTATTCCGACCTTTTTCAAAACACAAGTTTTTAAGCCCCCTTCCTTCCCCGCCATAAGACTGAGGCCCGAAACCTCACGCTAAAGACTTAAGACCTTTATCGCGCCATCGCATATCGGAATTTTCCAATTTTCCATGCCTTTGCCTGTTTTTCCTTCAAAATTGCGATTTGTCGATGCGCTCTCCAGATTAAGTCTCAGCCGTTTATTCCCCTCCCGAGATCGGCGGTCAGCGCTTGTCACATCGGCGCCTTCCATATCGCATCGGTGTTTTATATCACATTGGCATTTTCTTTTTCTTCATCCCTTCACCCTTTCCCCCGCCGATGTGATTAGCCCTTGTTCCTTAGCTCCTGGTCACTTGTCCCTCCACGTGACCATGCCCCAGCACCAAAATTTAGCCCCCATCCCATCGGTGAAACATGTTTTCTTCTTCATCTCCCTCTCTTTTCTTCCCCCCGCCAATGCGATCTCCCAAGGGCCTTTTTCCTCCGCCCAGCCTCTGTTGCAGTTGAACCAAGAAACGCAGGATTTCTTAACCAGTTGTCATCGTGTGCAGGTTTAATGGTGGATTTATCCACAAGTCTCCCACAGCCAAATAAATAGTGTTCAAAGGGGCTAAGGGGTCGAATTTCAGAGTTTGATCAAAGGTCTCATGGAAATTGATTACAAATCAAACCTTCCAGCGCGCTGAAGCAATCGGTACACTGAAAAAGAGGTCAAAAGGATGAAGAAAAAGGGTTAAGCATAAAGTTGAAGAATAAACGCTTAAAATCAAAGTCTCGAAGGGCAAACACAGTCTAAAGACAGAAGATGGTTCGATGAAGGTCTAATAAAGCCTAAAAGCACAAATTAAAAGCAAATCAGTGTTTAAAGGGGCTTAAACAGGACAGATCAGCAGAGAAAGGGTCTCGAATGCCACATCTACAGAAGTATTTATTCCTCCAAAGGACTAAAAGGAAACCTACAGCCTTTTTTAATTTCCACAGACACTTTGACAACCATCCTGCTGACAGACTCTCTGTGAAACTGTCAGAACAGTTATTAAGTAGACGTGGGGCTACAAAACCCAAAAAGAGACAGTTACTTGTTTCAGAAATAAAACAGAGTACTTCAGCCACAATTATATTCAAAGAACACACTTCTGAGTTATTTCCCTGCCTACCAGATATGCACCAAAGATAGGAAAACGACTAAATCAGTACCCTCAGTTAACGTAAAATTTATTAAGCAGGATGGGCAAGAAATTAATGTAATATTTATGGCACAGAATGGGCATTCAAATGCTTTTCTCCTCTGTTTTTATTAGTCATTAAGATCATCTCTATCACGACTCCTCCCCATTCATCTATAAATCCTCTTCGAACTCTCATTGTAAAAGTTGGCATTTGGTGAATTCTAAAGTAATACTTAGGCTATTGTTTTGAAGAAGTGTGGATGTATTTGCTTTTCTGTTGATGAAGGAGGCTGGACCATTGGATCCCTGAGCTTGGTTTTGGTGAAGTAATCTCTATTCGTTAATGTTATTTCCTGTTTTTTCACTTTGTTCCATTATGTTCTGCTTGTAGTAGAGTAAAAATCTTAGGCTAAGAAATGTCTCCCAGAAGCACCTTAGACCTGTTTACTCTTCACTGCCTTTATGTTTTCATCTGTAGAAGGTTTGTTTAGTAGTTTTACTGCTTTAAAAATCTTAAGCTTGTTTACTTCAAAATAGTTAGAATATTTGGTATCAAGGTAGAATTATGGTTTGCCCTGTCCGCTTGTTGCCTCTTGAAAGCTATTTCTGAAAGCATCCTTCAAACGTTATTATCTGCGGTTTGACAGAGAGGATTTGTTCTGATATTACCCTTTTTTTCTTGCTGAGATAATAATTTTCGAAGGTCTTCATTATTGCAGCCTTAGATGCTTGGATGTTCCCCCTTTTATGGTTGCAAATGGTCGTGTTTCTTATATGTTTTCTAACTCCTTTAAGTGAAACAATTCGAAGATACAGAGTGTTCCTCTCCTTCTTTGTCTTACTTGAAAGTCTGTCTTGTTTATGTTATCTGCATAAGGTATGCTATTAGAATTCATGGTTAGCCCTGGCTATTGGATATTCATTTATTTTTAGATAGTGTTGCAAGTCCCTTCGTTGAAAGGTATACATGATTAAGGAGCCTTAACTGCCCTTAAAAGCTCTACTTTTCCTCCCAAATCCTTAATGTTCATCTCATACCACCTATATGATTCCATAGATCCATTTACTAAGTTAGATTGGCCCTTTGGTTCCCCAAAATTCATCAATCAGAACTGTTTAGACTTCCACATGACTCCATTTCCCAATGGCTTGTAGATTTTCATATTCTATCTATGCTACCTAGATCATCTATGTCCAACCAACATAATAAATAAACGTGCACTTCATAACTAGCCTAAAATAAACCTCCTAAAAGCATCAAGTTATATCTTTATACACATATTGAGAGATCCCTCTCTGAGACTAGGAGGGCTAGATCCTAGAGCTCTAAAGCTTGGTTTATATGTTGCCTTGTCATTTGGTTTTCCAATCAGCGAAATCATAGGACCCAAACAGAAAATATGGAAATATAAACACAAAGGCATGGGACTAGCTAAATACCTTGGGACTAAAAGCGACGTAAGGAGACAAGCTGGAGTGGCAAATATTCTGAGCAGGGTTCTGCACTAGCGTCCGACTGATATATGCTTATGGAGGAAAAAGACAGCAGTCATGTGAGAAATGTGGGCAATATAGGGAATTTCAAGACGGAGGATGAAAAATGGAAGGCTAACTTTGAGACAACGTCATCAGATTGACACGTGTCTTTAGTGGATTGACCGAATTTCACTGGGTAGGTGTAGGGTGCGTAGAGGACAAATGACGGACCCGTCTTACAAACTTTACCTTACCTTACCTTACCTTGTTGAGCTCCCTTGATCTACTGGATTGTGCATTATAAAACACTTCACTGGTAGTCCCTACCTGTTTTTGGCGGGTCGAGAGGCCGAAGCATGGAGGGGAGATCACCCCCCGAAATGCACCTTGGCTGCTTATTTGTGTGCTCAAATACCTAGTTCCGGAAGGGCGCATCCTATTAACATTCACGTTCCTTTCCCCGTCGATATGTCATAGGATTTCACCTGTGAAACCAAAGAAACATATTTCTCCTTAGCTTCCCAATAGATAACTTCCGGGAATTTTCCCTTTAAAGGTAATGTTTTTTTATATTTTTTGGGAACTTGGCACCTAAGGAGTGCCCTTCACATCTTTTCTCTGTGGTTTCGAACTTCATTAACTTGGGATCTATAATTCATAATTATTTATACAAAAATTGATGTCTCTATAGTGAATCATATGCTTGGTACAACATCGGCTCCATCTGGGGGCAGCATGTTGAAAGCAGCATGCTGAGAACCTGGAGTCTTGTTTCTTTTTTTCTTTGGGCATGGGGTCACTTTATTGAAAACATTGTTGGAAAATAAAAAGAGAAGCAAAGAGCTAAAAGTAAATATGTATAGACAGATGGTATGTACAATGAGGGCAGGAATATCTTTTAGTATTGGAAATACAACTTGAGAAACTGCCCATTGACTGGCAGCTCCAGTACACCACCTTCCAAGTTTTCTAGCATAAAGGTATTTTTCCCTCTCGCTTTAGTGATTTTCAATGGCCCAAACCATAAGGGGTCAAACTTTCCATGTTTTCCCTTGTCTTCCCTTCTCACATCCCATCTCAATATCAAATCCTCAAGCTAGAAACCTATGTCCTTAACTTTCCTGTTGAACAAAGACTTCATCTTGTCTTAGTAGTTAGTAATCATGTGGTTCACATGTTCCCGATTTTCTTGGAGCCCTACTAGATGGTTTATCCTTCTTGTTAAGGCATTGGGTTCTTATTCACTATCCTCCAGGAACTTTTCCACTTGTAACGCTAATTGTATAGGGAAAATTGTTGCCTTACCATAGACTAGCTCATATGGGGACTTCCCAGTGGATCTCTTAGTGGTAACTCTTCTTTCCCACAAAGCGAACCTCAGCTGTGAATCCCATTTCTTCTAATTTTGTGTTATTTTTTTCTTATATATCCTTACCAAGGTTTTGTTTGAAGACTCAGCCAGTCCATTCCCCTGTGGGTAATAAGTGGTTGAATGACCTAGCAAGATATATTTTTGACAAAAATCCACAAACCTTGTTGATTTTAATGCTAGGGTATTATCTATTATTATTTTCATTAGACAATTGAACCTAGAGAGTATGTTTTCCTCAATGAACTTCATTACTACCACATATGTGGCATTCCTGGTAGGAACGGCTTCAACCCACTTGGTGAAATAATCGGTTGCTGTCAGTATCCATCGATGTTGGCCGTTAGATGGTGGATGGATTTCACCGATGAAATCAAGTCCCCATTGTCTGAAAGGTTCCTCCACGTGAACAAGGATGAGAGCAAAAGAGGTGAACTTATGTTTCTCTATAAACAATTGGAACTTATCGCACACTCGTACGTAAGCATGAACATCCCCAAATAGTTTAGGCCAGAAGAAGCCACCATTTAGTATTTTATGCACGATTGCATGCCAACTATAATGTCCCCCACACAAGCAGTCGTGAAAATCATCTATCACCTGTTGGAATTCGTCTTCTACCAAGCACGGGAGTAATATACCTATCAGATCTCTCCAATATAGTTGACCATTAGCGATGATAAATTTTTTAGATCGCAATCCCAAGGCTCGGTACTTCACCTTGTCGAAGTTCAGTGGGCATCTCAGGAACAAAAAATACTCGACTATGTTTGTATACCAAGGGGAAACCAAGTACTTCATCTGAGTCTTTTGTGACGCGATCTCGATCCCCATCTATGGATCTGTTTTTCCATTTCTCACCTCTATCTGGGCCAGTATATTTATCCATAATGCTTGTCAGTTTGATTATGATATAATTTTGGCTAGGCCCTGCCCTTTGATCAATTTCGTGGGCTTTATCTCCATCTCATATTCATGTATCTTAGCTATCCATTTTCCCCTCTTCCACTCGATGTCTCCATGTATGAGGATGTATTTGACCGAAGTTGTGGGTACTTAGGATACTATGTTAGATCGGAGGATGTACATCCTGAAGACTTTGAGGGATTTGGACAGGGCATATTCCTTCTTTTCTAGAACATTGTATTTTGGTTTGGCCTCTCTTAGTACCTGACTGGAAAAGGAAATTGGTTGCTCATACCCTTCATCATTGTTTTGCAACAATACTGCATCTATTGTGTGGGGAGAAGCAAATGAGAATACAAAAAAAAGGTTTCAAGTAGTCGGGGCTGACTAGGACAGGTGCTTCTGCCAAATCCTGTTTAATTCGTGCAAACGAGAGGGTGTAGTCCACTTGACTTCATTTTTCCTTTTTAACATCTCAGTGATGTCTTTGACTATTTCTGCATAATTCAGTATGAATCTCCTCAGAAAGTTTATTCTACCCACGAAAACTTGGATTTACTTCTCGTTCCTTGGTAACGAGATGTTATTTATAGTTTCTACCCACTTTCAGTCAATCTTGACACCCTCTTTGGCCCATATATGCCCCAATAATTTCCCTTCATGCAAGGCGAATTGTGACTTCTTTGGATTCAGTGATAATACATATCTCCTACACTTCTCAAAGGCTAGCTTTAAGTGTTCAATATGTTCTTCTTCAGTCTTAGAAAAAACAGTGATGTCGTCCATGTACACCACCACAAACTTGTCTTGGTCTCCCACAAAGGTTATGTCCATGGCCCTTTGAAACGTGGCTTCCCTGTTTATAATAATAAATGCATCCTAGAATACACGAAAGTTCCTCAAGACGTGGTGAACGTGGTCTTTTTTTGGTCATCTAGGTGTACTGCCACTTGATTTTATCCATAGAACTTGTCCATCATGGACATTCGGGCGGACCCGAATACTTTCTACAGGATATGATCCGTCTTTGTTAGCGGGTAGTTATCCTTCAGGGAGGCTCTATTTAGGTTCCTAAAGTTGACACGTAGCCTTATTTATTAACTATTCTTTCTCATCGGGACTAATTTGGCCACCTAATCCGAATATATGAGAGGTACAATGATCTTCGCCTACAGTAATTTCTTCATCTCCTTTTCTATAGCAAGGAGGTGGAGCAAGTTAATTTACCTCAGTTTTTTCTTACGAGGTTTTGATCCTTCTTTCAGAGGGATTTTGTGTTGTATAATACTTGTATCAAAAGTTTAAAAATCTTGATAAGACCAATAAAATACATATTTATAGGTTCTGAAAATATTTAAATACCTTTGCTTGAATTCCTTAGGGACCATTGTTGCTAATTTGATGAATTTCGACTCTTCTTTTGAACCAATATTATGATCTTCCACCTGCTCATTGGGTTCTTTCTTGCTAGGTTTGGAAGGGACATCATTAGAGTTGAAAAAACTTTCCGAAGGAACAAGCCCCCTGGGAATAGTATTCCCTCTCAATTTTAGGATTTTATGGCTAGCAACGGTCTCTTCCCAACTTGAGCCATGCACCTCTATCATCGTCTCCCCCTCTTGGTCAATAATTAAATTAGAAAATTATCCCACAATCTCCATAAAAATATTTATTTTCTCATCGTCCTCAAAAACTTTCCAGTGCTTGAAATTGTCAGGAATGGAGGGTCTATACCTGACTTCGATTTCATATCTTAAGAGAGAATTCTGAGGGGGTCGGAAATTACTAGCAATCATAGCTAGTGAATCCGCCATCTAGTTCTTTTCATGGGGCATGAACTGAATATTGAAAGTCAAGAAAAAAAATTATATCAGGTCCCATACCTCGTTTCTATAAGCCCTAATCCATGGGTGCTTAACTTGGCACTGATTCCTCACTTGTTTCACCACCAATTCTGAATCTCCAAATACCTTTAGGCTCTGGATATTCAAGTTCCGGGCCGCCTGCAGGCCCAAGAGCAAGGATTTTTATTTGGCAACGTTGTTGGTGGCTTCCAATTCTAGTTTTAAGGAGAGAGGGATTAAACAACCCTAAGGTGAGATTAGAAATACTCTGGCTCCATTCCCGTCTTTGGAATAGGCTCCATCGAGCTATAACATCCATATTTCAAAAAAATTTGGAGCTTGTTGATTTACCTGAATAGGGGGCAAGATTTGTGTTTCTTCTAAGATGAGATTGTCCTCTTCTAGTAGTATGCAGGAGAATTCACTTTGAGAGTGTAAACTTCCGTGATCCATAACATACTAAAATAAATATTTTGGGAAATCACATGAGAAATTTTGGAACCAATGCGTTTCAAACTACTGAATGTAGTTCATCATCAGGATAATGAAGACTGGCTCATCAAGTTAACCATATAAATATCATGCAGAGCAAAGCAACGGTCAAAACCTATAGAAAAATAGACGTTAAAAGACGGTCAACAATGAAAAATAAAAATAAATGAATGAAAACGAAATAAATCCCATCCTAAAGCAATAAAATAATAAAAATAAAGACTAAGTCAAAAAACAAATAAATAAAATAAAAACAAAAATAAAATAATCAAATTTAAAATCAACAAAATAGTCAAAATCATAAAAAGAATAATCACCATTAATAAGAGGATTAATAAGAGACCCTACATTGGAGAAACTGGTTGGTCGATTAATAAGAGGTTTCAAGAGCATATTGTCGATATCAGGCATGGTAGAACGAGATCCTCAGCTCTAGCTGAGCATGCAGAGAGGACGAAGCATCACATTTGTATGGAAGAATTTAGAGTCATTGCTAGGGTTGAGCATTTCCATCACCGTAAATTTAGGGAAGCTATTGAGATTGAGAAAGGTCATGTACGTTAAATAGGGATGACGGGTGGAAAGTTAGCAGTTGTTGGATTCCATCTCTTTGCTCTCAGTAGTGGCCCTTCCTCTTGTGTTTTCCTCTCTTTTTGTTTTTTCTTAATAAGTGTTTGAAGTTGATGTTCACTTATTTATTATAAACTTTAAATATTATTTCTATTATTGTCATAGTTTTAGTATATTTTTCTTTTTAGGTAGTATTATTTCCTTGTCGGAAACATCATTAAAACTTCATCTACAACGAGGCTATTGTGGAGAGTGCGAGGCTTGTCGCGATGTCAGGGAAGCTTTATGAGAGGATTTCGATGCCTGCTGTGACGACTGCGAAGTTCGTGGTGAAGACTGCTGAGCTGGTCTGGCAGGTGGGTCGACCTGAACAGTTGGAGGGTAAACGAATTCATAAAAATTCTACCACAGGACCGAGGAAGGCACAAGAGCATGATTATACAGATCATACATGGCTCGAATTTGAGTCAACTCTGAGTAATCCAAGTTAGCACAGAACAATTTTCTTTCCATTCTCAGGAGGAGAAATTATTTCCTCAAACAGGCCACAACGGTCTCACACTTTAACTTGGATTGTCCTCTCATGGGTAGGGTCCACCCTGCTTTTAACCTCGAATAGCTTATGCTCATAAGTGTCTCATTGTATAAAATCTCCTTCCCAATCCCAACAGGTAGGTAGTCCCGCCTCGATGACCTTCTCAAATTCTACATCAAAAACCTTAATTCCCTTGGTGACTAGCGCCAAACACTCTTCAACATTGACCCAGGCATCTTCCTTTTGAATCATCCTCATAACTTCCATAACAGTCCCAAACCAATCCACCACATCAATGGTCCCTAACCCCTTAGCTCGCAGTTCCTTGCAAACAAAGGGTTCTTTGCCCCAAATTCCCTACCCGCCTCAAGTTGATTTTTGCAGTTTCGAACTATGACCTTTTTGTCATTTACCAGCATGAGGTGTTCCCAATGTATTTTCATTTCTGAGATGATATCATCACATATCATTTTTCTGGCTTCGACCAGGGACATATTCCCTTTGAGTTTGGCTTTTAGATCTGAAACTTTCTTATTGGCCACCTGCAAATTCTTAGAAGCAAGGTTATCTTCGGCTTAATTGTTTCTAATTGCTCTTCTTTCAAGGATAAGTCTTATCGAGTTGCATCAATATCTCTCTGTATCATCTTCACTTCACCCTCGGAGAGCTTGAGATTGGCTAGTTCCCTCGTGACTTGATCTGTGGGGGTTCTGGGGGTCATCAGGAACAATCACAACGCAGATGTGGGTGTCCAAATTTTTTTGTAGCTTTGCTAATCGCTACTTCATTGTTAAGAATTCATCATTCATATCAAGCAAATTTTTAGCTAGAACCTCATTCTCCCTTTCCACCTGAGCCAACTCAGGAGTTTGGATATGTTCCCCGCCAGGCAATTTAAGTTTGTGACTTAGCTACTGGACTTCTTATTGAGATCTCTTGAGGAGAGATTTAATGACTTACTGTCATTCAAAAGCTTCCCCTTTTCCGGTGATCATTTTATGATAATACTTGACCTGTAGTGTTGAAGTTTGCAACAAGAAACAATGAAATTGGCATCCGGAAACAACATGAAAACACCTACACTAGTGTGGGACCAAGAGGTCCAAGCAGCACCTACACTAGGGTGGGACCAGTAGGTCCAAGCAACACCTACACTAGTGTGGGACCACAGGTCCTAGCAGCACCTACAATGGTGTGGGCTAAATTTGGTGCATGTCTATTTTGATTATCCATTAACTAAATTGGACAATAAAATGTAATATTATCTCATAATCACTTGTAATAGTTAACTGAGTGTGATAAACTCAGTTAGCTCATGAATTTCGAGTTGATGGTAGTTGGTGAGGCATGTAGAGTAATTCTAGTTGTAACAAAGTTCGAAGTGCAGTTGGTGCATTAGTTTAATGCATGTGTAATCAGTTAACTCAGTTAAGTGAGTTAAAGTCAGTTGTGCTAGTTGTAACTGTTTGTTGCACTAGTGAGAGATCAAGTGAATTAAATTGGATTTAATTTGCAATCAGTGATTTTCCATGCAACTAACGATTTACTATTAATAGTTGCATGCACGTCAGTTCCAGTGGAGACCCAGTTGAGACAAAGTTTAAAGGGAAGTTAACTATCAGTTGTGATATTAGCAGACTGCCCAGATGCATTTAAAACACCACATGATGCCCATGATACTCATTGCAATTGAGGAAGGCTGAAATTCCTAAAGAATAGGGATTGCATTCATCAGGAATTGCGTGAGCAAGGCAGGCTGAAGTAAGGTTGAGAATTGGCTAAGTGTTGGCTCGATTTTGTTTAGATTAGTTTGAGACGATAGGCAGAGTACAGGAGACTCTTGTGAGAAGAGTGCATTTTAATTGTTTCATGATTCCTTATGGAATATACAACAGAAGATAGATGGGTTTTGAGCAGCAAGCTTTCCCCGGGAAATTATCTATGTTGTGGTTTGATTAATTCTTCTTTGCTTCATGTGATTGGCGATTGTGTTTAAATTTCCACGTAGAAGCGATTTAGTATCTAGATTTAGGACATTGTTAAATCGGATTGAATCCATGATATACATATTGTTTGTATAATTTCCACATGGTATCGGAGCACATGAAATCACAATAGTGGAGGAGAAGCTGAGTTTGTGACTGAATAGAATTCGAATTTGCAGAAGACTTTCTTGGTGCTACAAGTGATTCTAGATCGAAATGGCTTTCAATGGCTTGAGATTGGAGTATGCGCTCGAGGGTATCTCTAACAATATTGCTTGGAAAGACGGGATAGAGGCAGTACTCCAAGATAATGACTTGAAGGAATTCATTGACAATGATGTTCCTAAACCCGTTGTGACAGATGTTGCAAATCTTGATGCATGGCAAAAGAAAGTGGCAAAGGCGAGGAGGATCTTATTGGAGGGAGTAAAATACCACATTGTCTCCAGTCTCCATGGAAAATCAACACCATATGCTATGTGGAAAGCTTAGATATATCTATTTCAGAGCAGCAGTGATCATAGGAAATTGGCACTCAAATATAAACTAAGAAATATCAAGATGGAGGAGAACGACACTATTCCATTATACTTAACAAAGTTTGTCAAATGTTGAGATGAGCTTGGCAGTGTATGAATCAATGTCGCTGATGATGATTTGGAGAGCCTAGCTCTTCTAGGACTTCCCAAGAGTTGGCATAGTTATCAAGACTCTGTCAATGAAAGGGAAAAGCTGCCAGATTGGGAACGACTTTGGTCGGATTTGGTGCAAGAAGAATTCAGGCGGAATACCAGAGATGGATCTTCATCTAAGAATGAAGATGAAGAAGATTGTGCTTTAGATGCCAAGAAGAAAGAAGGGGAAAGGAAATAAAATTGATTCCAAATTTGAGTCCGGTGAAGAAGGCAAGGAGCGCGACATGTCCAGAGTGAAGTGTTTTCACTGTCATGAGCATGGACATTATGCCACTAATTTTCCAAAAAAGAATATGAACAAGAAGGCTTCAGGATCTATAGTTGGTGAGGCTTTGGCCTCGTAATTTGAGCTTGACTTCTCGTTGATCGCATGCATGGTTTCAAGTGTGATGGGATCAGGGTGGTACTTGGAGACTAGTGCATCTTTCCACATGACGAGAGATAGAGAACTTTTCAGTATCTTGGAGGAGAAGGACCTCCATATGAATATCGAAATGGGTGACGACATAAGGTATAGCGCTACCGGGATTCGTATAATTACTTTCCAGAGACAGTCAGGTAAACCATTTTTATAAAAAGATGTAATGCATGTACCGAGCTTGAAGAAAAAATTAGTTTCAGTTGCAATGTTGGAGGATAGAGGCTATGATGTTGTTTTCAGTGCAGGAAAAGTTTTCCTTCGACACACAACAACAGGACAAGCCAAGAATATTGGGATTCGTGTGAAGAATCTCTATAGACTTGACGTAGATGTGGTTTCTACAGAGCTTCCAACCATGGGGAAGTGTGAGAATGCCATGCAATTGTCCCTTGAGAGGGAGCTTGATTTGCATGCAGATGAGGAACTCTCGGTTCTAAAAAATGAACCTCAAGATGTGGAGCAGCCACATGTGGAGGATCATGGAGTGGTATAAAGTACTCAAGCAAATAAATTTCGAGCTATATGGGTAGAGGGAGTGCATGTAGCTATACCTCCAGGTGTGAGGTGTGGTGACATGCAAGATTAATCGCAAGAAGAAATTTGGGCAGGGTCCTAGAGATGGTGCATCTCATGGATTGAACTTGGCTACAGGGAGCCCACTATACAGCAATAGCAGGAAATATTAGTTAGATTGATGCAGTCAGATGTCAAGAGGACATAAATGAGAGTGACAGGTGTCAGATATTGGAGCGCATATTAGAGTTGGTAGTAGTGCAGAGTGCATGGACGCAGATGTCAACAGCGTAGAGAGTGCAATAGACATGTGCAGTAGCTAGCAGCAGTCATAAGACTCTGATGACAGATGCATTATACTGATTCAGTTGTTTGGAGGCTATTTAGTTTTGGAAGTGTTGCATGCAAAGATTTGCATGTGTAAGAAACACTAGAGAAGTGTTGGACATTGGGTTCAATGCTCCCCATGTGCTTCGCGACATGGCCTAACCGCCTCTCATGGATCCTAACTCTTGTGATTATAGCGGAGACTAACGCCTACGAGTTTTGGTCTAATGGCAATCGTGATTCCAACAAGTGGTATCAGAGCGACAGGTCTCGAGTTCGAAACTCACCTGGCTCGCGTTGGGGGGGATATTGTTGGACATTGGGTTCAATGCTCCCCGTGTGTTTCGCGACATGGACTAACTGCCTCTCGTGGATCCTAACTCTGGCAATTGTAGCGGAGACTAGTGCCTGCGGGTTTTGGTCTAACAGAAATTTTGATTCCAACAATAAGTGTTGCATGGAAAAGTTGCATGTCGCATGCAAGGACATTCCTTTCTTGTTGAGAGGGAACGTTGAAGTTTGCAACAAGAAACAGTGAAATTGGAATCCGGAAACAACATGAAAACACCTATACTAGTGTGGGACCAAGAGTTCCAACAAGCATCTCACTAGGGTGGGACTAGGAGGTCCAAGCAACACCTACACTAGTGTGGGACCACAAGTCCTAGCAGCACCTACAATGGTGTGGGCTAAATTTGGTGCATGTCTATTTTAATTATCCCTTAATTAAATTGGACAATAAAATGTAATCTTATCTCATAATCACTTGTAATAGTTAACTGAGTGTGATAAAATCAGGTAGCTCATGAATTTCGAGTTGAGGGTAGTTGGTGAGGCATGCAGAGTAATTCTAGTTGTAATAGAGTTCGAAGAGCAGTTGGTGCATTAGTTTAATGCATGTGTAGTCAGTTAACTCAGTTAAGTGAGTTAAAGTCAGTTGTGCTAGTTGTAACTGTTTGTTACACTAGTGAGAGATCAAGTGAATTAAATCAGATTTAATTCACAATCAGTGATATTCCATGCAACTGATGATTTACTATTAATAGCTGAATGCATGTCAGTTCCAGTGGAGACCTAATTGAGAGAAAGGTTAAAGGGAAGTTAACTATCATTTGTGATATTAGCAGACTGCCCAGATGCATTTAAAACACCACATGATGCCCATGATACTCATTGCAATTAAGGAAGGTTGAAATTCCTAAAGAATAGGGATTTCATTCATCAGGAATTGCGTGAGCAAGGCAGGCTGAGAATTGGCTAAGTGTTGGCTCGATTTTGTCTGGATTAGTGTGAGACGATAGGTAGATTGCAAGAGACCCTTGTGAGAAGAGTGCATTGTAGTTGTTTCATGATTCCTTGTGGAATATACAATAGAAGATAGAGGGGTTTTGAGCAGCAAGCTTTCCCCGAGAAATTATCTGTGTTGTGGTTTGATTAATTCTTCTTTGCTTCATGTGATTGGCGATTAAGTTTAAATTTCTGCAATTGATTTGTAGAAGCGATTCAGCATCTAGCTTTAGTACATTGTTAGATCAGATTGAATCCATGATATACATATTGTTTATATAATTTCTACATGGTATCGGAGCACGGGAAATCACAATAGTGGAGGAGAAGTCGAGTTTGTGACTGAATAGAATTCGAATTTGCAGAACACTTTCTTGGTGCTACAAGTGATTCAGGATCGAAATGGCTTTCAATGGCTTGAGATTGGATTCTGCACTCAAGGGTAGCTCTAAATATATTTCTTGGAAATACGAGATGGAGACAGTACTCGAAGTTAATGACTTGAAGGAATTCATTGACAATGATGTTCCTAAACCCGTTGTGACAGATGTTGCAAATATTGATGCATAGAAAAAGAAAGTGGCAAAGGCGAGGAGGATCTTACTGGACGGAGTACGATACCACATTATCTCAAGTCTCCATGGAAAAGCAACACCATATGCTATGTGGAAAGCTTAGACATATCTATTTCAGAGCAGCAGTGATCATAGGAAATTGGCACTCAAAGATAAACTCAGAAATATCAAGATGGAGAAGAACGACACTATTCCGTTATACTTAACAAAGTTTGTCCAATGTCGAGATGAGCTTGGGAGTGTATGAATCACTGTTGCTGGTGATGATTTGGTGAGCCTAGCTCCTATAGGACTTCCCAAGAGTTGGCATAGTTATCAGGACTCTGTCAATGGAAGGGAAAAGCTGCCAAATTTGGAACGACTTTGGTCGGATTTGGTGCAAGAAGAATTCAGGCAGAATACCAGAGATGGATCTTCATCTAAGAATGAAGATGAAGAAGATTGTGCTTTGGCTACCAAGGCGAAGAAGGGGAAAGGAAAGAAATTTCATTCCAAATCTGAGTTCAGTGAAGAAGGCAAGGAGCACGACATGTCTAGAGTGAAGTGTTTCCTCGCTTACATAATATAATCACCTTTATGTGATATTAATCATAAATGAATAATGAAGGGCTCCCCTAAATCACGTGTCCAAGTAGATCCACCTCCAAGGCCTCGAAAGCCTCCCCATGACACTAAATACCTATGAAGATAAGGAGCTACCATCCATTAGGGGGTAGTAAATACATTAGTACCATAGACCTAGTGGTGGAAAATCAAGGTATTTGTAGAACAAAATTAATTCTCCTTGCTTGGTAATTACTTGTGATATTTGTTGGATTTTTATTACTTAGCTTGACTTCTTCATCAAGTAATTACCAAAACATGAATATCACAAACACACAAAGAACACAAGATATAGGCTCCAAGTCAAGGCAAAACCCCACAATTGGGGAAAACTCGAACAATCCTCTTCTTAGAGAATCAAAATGTGACCTCTAAGACCCAAAGACTGAGACCTTCTCTAAGCATCAAGCCAGCTCTACAAAAGTCTTCCTCTAACAAGTCAAAGTTTACTAAGTCATAGATGGTCAAATTTCTTAAATTCTACTACAACTCAGAGTCTCGACCCTCTGCTTCAGGTCTGTAAATTAGATCTGAAATCCTTGTCCCTACAACTCACACAAAAACCCTAACATACTCGCACGGTTAAGAAAGACAATCCAAATTTTAGATCTTTTTCTTCTTCCTTGGGTTTTCTCCTTCTTCCTTCTCCTTCGCCCTTCTTTCTTCTTTTCTTGGTGCAGAGATTGAATGCTTGAATGAATGTCCAAATAGGTCAGTGTCTTCCAATATATACCCTTCTCATGGGGTCAAATAGGCCTCTCCTAGGACGACTTTCTCTGACAGGGCCGACTTGGTCTTGGGAGTCAAAATTGACTTTCTAGTATAAAAAATAATTTTTCTTTCTTTTTACAAAATTCCCAAATGGGTCTTTTACATATGAAAAAGACTCTTTCCACTCATTAAACTCTAGGATCATGACTAACATGCTTTACCTAGACTATATCATGAAACCCATGCTTAAATAAAATTATTTTTCTTCTTTTACATGAAATACAAGTACAAAGATAACTATGAAGACCGAACCAAGTTATTATTCCAAAACTCCCTCTTAAATAGGGAGGTATTCATAATGATTCATCAAGTTTATCTCAAGTTGAAATATTCACATAAAAAGTGATCCAAGTTGATAATCATCACAACCAATATTGTCTCATTACCAAGGCCTTGACATATACACTCTATCTCTCCACAATATCATAACACAATGTTGGGAGGCATTCCATGGGACATAATACCACCTCACCGAGGTACATACTCCACCTGGGATACCCAAAGTGAGTCCTCCATTAGAAATCTCTGTCCACCGAACCATTCTTTATCCAAGTCTGTGTACTTGACTTGGGATCTCCATCCTAATCCATCACAATACATGACTCAAGAGTGTTTGTCCAAGATGCTTATCCAATCCACTATTTTCCTTATCCATTTACATGTAATTGACTTAAGATATCAATCCTAATCCCTTATATTAATTGAAACAAAGAGAACTAGTGTTCAACCTTACTCCTTCTCAATATGAGAGGAGAAATCCATGCTCACTCCCTCTCAAAACAGGGAGAGTGCATCAACAAGCCTTAGTTTGTGTGATAAGTACTCATAATTCCCTTAGAACAACTACCTATTATATTTGTAGCTTCCTCAACCAACCCTCTTATCATTGAGTTTTCTCATCTTGTAACTTCTTAAATTAGGGATCCAAATCTGCCTCCTAATAGTCCATTGTCCTGTACTTGAGGTATTCACCTACTACATCTTTCATTGTGTCCAACACTACTTCTTACACTGCACTGCTTCCTGCCTTAAAGGTAGTCCATCACACAATTCCTTCAACTAGTTAATTATCACAATACAAGGTTAGCCAATCTGTTGTTCAATAAACCTTGAACATAACTTGCCTAACCTTTCCAATCAATCTCTAGAAATTGACACAGCTTCATAGACTTAAATAATTCTGCCCTCTAGAAGCTATTCTCATTTTTCCAAAATATCCAACTCTAAGGGTCTTCAAGCAAAGCTTCTTTTCAGTCCTCTAATTTCCTTTTAGATGATTGTCCTTGGGATTTTTTTTAACAACCCTATAACTATCCTATTGTTGCTTCAATTTGGTAGTCCTTAGGGTACTAATCAAATTTCCTTTCAATAATAACTTTGTTGTTCCAATATTACTATCACAAGGTCTTCCAAGCACAACCCACTTGATAGTGAAAGTATACTACTTCATTGTCCTTAGTTTTTTCACAAATATGCCCACACAATAGTGATCCAAATCTTGCACTCAATGTACATGGAACTTCTTCAAGTATTCCCTATAAAAAATTCTTAAATATGAGCCTGCATCATTCAATCCTTTATAACGCTTCCTTGTAGCTGCAAAACACAACATAAAATCCTCACTAAAGGACTCTCTTTCTACGTAGTTTCCATAGGGTGATGTGACCTTGTTTTGGAAGGCATACTATGCAAATCGGTTTGCAAAACATGCCCTTCTTTCAACTTGCAATTACACATAAGACTTGTCCCTTCTTGACTATCGGAATCCTCCTTATTTTTCTCAAAACCACCCCTTTAGACTTCGGCCAAATTTCCTTCTCAACTATGCACTTAGGGCATACAAGGAACACCTACTTGTTGCCTTCCAACCACCACAAGATGATCCAACATTATGTCCAATCTTGGACCTTTTATCCATTAGCAAACATCAACACAAGACTCATTCAACATACCTGAATTAGCTACCTTATGCTACCTCTTAAAGTCTCAGCCCATGCTATATTATGAATTTTGACGTGACACTAGTTAGGGCTTACATCTACCCTAATTATACTCTGAAAACTTTACAAATTCTCCTCAACGGATCCTCCTCTTCTTTGTTATCTCTAGGCCTTATTTCTCACTATTGTTCTAGCTTGATCAAATCTCACCAATCCGAGACTAGGGCACGGTCCCTCCTCTACCAACACATAAAATTTGGGTTAGTTTTAGAGAAACTTGCACCATGAAATTTGCGCAAAACATGCCCACAATGAACCTCCTTCCTTTGCTGCCAGCCCTTACCTACTTGAACTAACAATCACAAGAAGAAAAACACATCAAACAAACCCTCTCCTGAACTTCTCTAGGTATCACAAAGATGATCTTCTTTCAAATTTGGCTACTCCATTTCAAGAACAAGTCCTCCATGAGCATGTGACTAGATTTAAGAATACAAAACCAAAATTACTCCTTGAGAACTTGATCATTCTTGACAAAATCCTTCTACAAAAGTTGCATCAAAATGGATCAGATCACAACCTCCTTACCAACCCATCTCGACTTTCAAGTTCAGCCTTCACATGGACTACATTTTAAATTCTTCTTACATTATCTGGATTTATGCAGGAACGCAACAGAATAAACATATAACAATAAATACAAATATGCAGCGGAAATAACACTTCATTTCATTAATATCAAAGAACTGAAATTTGCTTACAGACTGAATGGAAATAAAACTAGCTAGGGCGCTGGCAGCTATCTCTGAGAAGAGATGTGGCGGCTACATGCCTCTGAAATGAGTTACAATGAGGCTCGAGGGCCTATTTATTATTTAGAAACAATGGGAAATCCCAAACAGCAAAAACCCTAACCCTAGGAGATGAAGTGCCAAAACTATGGGCCCCATTTGGGTAAATTGGTGTTTCAACTTCCCAGGGGCGTAACTTTGGCATACGATCTCCGTTTGACGCATAACATACCTCGTTAGAAAGATCTATCCGAGGACTGGACCGATGTTGCTCTTCGTTTTCCCAAAAAACGTCGTTTAGGGCCTGTTAACAGGAGGATGGGTTCAGCATTTAAAAATAGTAGAAGTTGTGCCAAAATTGAAAAGGCAGAAAGAGGCAATGGTGGGGTCCCAAGTGGAATAGGCGGGTGACCACCAATATCCCTGGTGCACATTCGTCCCCTCTTGGAAAGCCGATTAGCCCGAGTGCGTTAAGTTCCTCCATGAGATGAGGAAATTTCTGCTGAACTTGGTCCCTGGTGAACCACTTTCCTTAGTGCAGGAGTTGGCCAGCTTTGACAACCCGATATAGTTGGATCTTCTGCTGGCGAGTGTTCTTGATTTGCATGTCCATGATGCAATCTATGGTGGCCTGTTCCATGCAGTCTGGATTTAACTCAGTTGGTGTGAGTTGTTCTGCAATGTCCGAGGTGTCCAGTAGAGGTGGGAAGTAAGGACGAAGGCGGTCCACATTGAAGACTGGGTGCAGACCAAGGAATGGTGGAATACTGAGCTCGAATGCATTGTTCCCTACAGCCTTGGTGATGGTGTACGGCCCGTATCGGAGCGGGCGAAGCTTGCGGTGGGGTCCAGTGAGGCGCTCCTTCTGCAAATGTAGCCATACTTTGTCACCCACCTGGAAGTTGTGTGGCACCCGGTATTGATCATGGCTTTGCTTGTACTTGGCATTGGCTCTGTCCAATATATCATGAACCTGTTGGCGGATGTGTTGAATGTGCTTGATGAAGCTACTTGCTTTGTCAACTTCAGACTGGACATGAGCTGAATTGGCCTGAGCAGCTGCAAATGGTATGGCTACGTCGATGGGACATAGTGGCTGGAATCCCAAGCCCACCTGAAAGGGGCTATGGCCGATTGAACTGTGGAGAGCCCGATTATAACTATGTTGTACATAGGGGAGGCTCTTGTCCCATGTGCGTGGATGCTTTGAATTTTACATGCGCAGAATGTGTACAATCATTCTGTTGATGACCTCTATCTGGCCATCTGTTTGGGGATGGAAAGCTGTGGAATTGGTGAGCTTGGTATCCAACATCGACCAGAGGCTGGACCAAAATGTGCTGAGGAACCTGCTATCTCGATCTGATATGATAGACTGTGGGATCCCAAAGTGCACCCACACTCGTTCGAAGAAGAGTTTAGCAGTGGCTTCTGCTGTGATATTCTTCTTACAGGCCGCCATGATGGCCATCTTCGAGAATCTGTCAACGACCACGAAAACACAGTCATTTCCATTCTTAGTAGAGGGCAGGCCCGACATGTAATCCATGGAGGTGGATTCCCACGGTCGACTAGGGGTAGGTAGTGGAGTATATAGGCCTTGCTTCTTGATGGTCGGTTTGGCAATGGCACAAGCAGTGCAGGATCTGATGTGCTTCTCGACATCCTTACGAAGGTTCGGCCAATAGAAATACTTCTGTAGTATTGCTACTGTTTTCTCGACCCCGAAATGCCCAGCGACTCGACTGTAGTGTGCTTCCCATATCATCTTGGCACGCTCGCTTGAAGGAACACAAAGGTGTCCCATGTGACATAAAAGTGCATCTTGGAGATGAAAATTTGGAACTTGCGTACCCCCCAAGAGTGCCTTGTAAGTTTGGCCGAATTCTGGGTCACTCTCATAGAGAAGCGGCCAATCAGAAGTCTCGTGCCCACAAGAGTTGAGCATAGTGGTGAGCGCCACAATCGGTGGTCGGCTGAGGCAGTCTGCAACATGATTGGTGCTACCCTTCTTGTACTTGATGTTCAAATGAAACTGTTGCAGATATGTGGACCACTTCTGATGGTGATCATTCTGCAACTTCCCTTGTGTCTGTATGAACTGCAGGGGCCGGTGGCCTGTGTGGATGATTGTTTCCTTCCCCAAAATGTAATGCTTCCATTGTCGACAAGCTTGCACATTGGAATACATTTCTTTGTCATAAGTGGGATACTTGCGAACTGTGTCAGACAATGTCTCACTGTGAAATGCCACTGGATGTCCCTGTTGAGTAAGAACTGCCCCAATAGCATAGTCAGAGGCATCTGTCTCGATCTCAAATGGCTGTTGCAAGTCTGGTAAAGTGAGCACTGGGGCAGAACAGAGGCGGTTTTTCAGTTCTGTGAACGCCTTCTGTTGAGGTTCCGACCAAAAAAATTTTGCTCTTGCTCCTCCCTTGGTGACTTGACTCAAGGGCCAAGTGATATGAGAGAATCCCAACACGAACCTCTGATAGAAATTAGCAAGACCCAGAAAGCTGCGAAGCTCTGTTATAGTGGTTGGGGCTGGCCAATCCCGAATGACTTGGATCTTGGCTGGATCCACATGCACCCCGCTTTCATCTATAATGTATCCCAGATATTGAACCTGGGTCATGCCAAAAGTGCACTTCTCTAAATTGGCACACAACTTGTGTTGCCGCAGTGTTTGGAGGACTTGTCGGATGTGGTGAAGGTGCTCTTCCCAAGTCTGGCTGAAGATCAGAATGTCATCCAAGTACACCACTACAAATGAGTTGGTGAATGGCCCCAAGATGTCATCCATCATCCTCATGAAGGTGGCGGGAGCATTCGTCAACCCGAAAGGCATGACCAGCCATTCAAAAAGGCCTTCCTTGGCTTTGAAGGCAGTCTTCCACACATCGGAGGGTTCAATTGGTACCTGGTGATACCCAGACTTCAGGTCGATCTTGTTGAAATATTTTGCACCTTTGAGTTGGTCCAGAAGGTCATCAATCCATGGGATTGGGTACCTATTCCGGACAGTGATCTTGTTCAGCGCCCGATAGTCAATACAGAGTCTCCACGTCCCATCCTTCTTATGTACCAACACGATCGGGCTCCCACAGGGCGATGAACTTGGTCTGATGTGACCTTTCTGCAACAGCTCCTGAATCTGCCTCTTGATTTCATCATTCTCCAGAACAGAGCGCCGATAGATCGGTCCATTTGGTAGCGGCGCACTGGAGGTCAGATCAATCGGGTGCTTGACCTGACAGTGCAGAGGAACCCCTGTGGGTGAGGTGAATATGTCCCCGTACTCCTCCACAAACTTATCCATTTGTTGTTGTTGTGCAGAGGAGCCCTGTCTGGAGGTCGTGGCCACAGTCTTCTTCTTGCCCTGGGGGCGGATCATCAGGAAAACGAATTTCCTGGTTTGGGAAATGAGCTTACTGCATTGTTTTGCAGTAACCAAAGAGATAACGGCAGGAGGTGGTACCTCTGGTATCCTGTACAACTTATTTCCCAAAGTAACAATAACAGCACGAGGCCGAGACTCATACACAGCATGACACTTCCACAAGTATGGTTGTCCTAATAATACATCAGAAACATCAATAGGATCAACGTCACATAATACCTCATCCGTGAAGGGCTTGATGCTATAGGGAAGGCGACACTGCCGGCTGACGCGGAGATCTCGTCCTTGGTGAAGCCACCAGATGGTGTATGGATGTGGGTGAGCTGTGGTCGGCAAGCCCAACCGCTTCACGGCGTCTGCTGAAATGAGGTTCTTTTGGCTCCCATTGTCGACAATGAACTGTACCGGGGAGCCCTTTACCCACATCTGGGAGTGGAAGAGACGTTCCTCCTCCTCTGGATCTTCCGATTCCTCCTTTTGGATCTTTGCAGTGGCAACAGTGGCGTTGGGCTCCGCATCAATAATCTGTTTCCCTTTTTCATTCGCCTTTTCAGGTTCTGATTCGGAGTCAGAGCATGCATCTGACTCAGAAGCCCTCATCTCGACCACTAGCGACTGCTTGGCCCGACACTCACTTGTGTTGTGAGTGGAGCTCTTATGGAACTCACACCACTTTCCCGTGTCCTTCTTTGGCTTTGCGGTGTTGTTCTTTGCTTGTGGCTTCGACAGGTTGTCTTGAGTCACCATGCCTTGGCTCTGTCCTTTGTTTTGCGGTTTGGGAGCACCTTTCCCTTGCTTTTGATTCGCAGATCCAAAGTCTCGCTTCTTCTGTTTGAATTTCTGCTCAATCTTGGCAGCATACCGGTATGCCGTACTAAGCGAGGAGATGTCGAGGAACTCCATTTCCTCCTGAATGTATCTGTGCAGACAGCTGCGATACTTTAGCACCAAATGTTTCTCTGAATCTTTGATACCCAACTTTGTGCGCAGGGTATGGAACAGATTCGTCAGCTCATGCACATCTTGATCCCTTTGTTGTCGCAGCGTGGTCCATTGTATGTACTTGTCCTCATAGCTCCCCACGGGATAGTACTGTTCCTTGATGGCGTCTCGGAAATAATTCCAAGTTGGTACGGCCGAGAACAGAGAGGGTTCTATCTGGTCCTTGTTCTCACAGTAGGTTTCCCACCAGTCCTTAACATGGGGGGTAGCTTTGAGGAGTGCAAAAATAATCTTCTCCCGGTCTGAAAAGTCATGAACAGAGAAATATCCTTCTAATAGATTCAACCATCTATCTACGGCATCTGCGTCTATTCGACCCTCAAATATGGGAATGTCAAAATTTACTTGTACCTTAAAGGGAGTCGCAACTCCAGAGTGGCTACTGGATGCAGATGCGCCGCCGGTGGGCAGCCGTTGAAGGATCTGAGCAAAGCTATCCATCATCGCGTTCCTTTGTTTTTCGAGGGCCTCCTCGAGCAATGTTTTGATAGGATCTCCTGCTCCCTCATCTTTCTTTTCGTCCCCCATGGGCGTCCGTCGAGGTTTGCGAGGCTGATCTTGCAAAGGTTCCACCAGATCGAGCCCTAGCTCCTTATACCCCGACCTCGTTGGGGACATGCAAAGAAAGATCGAGAAAAAGCAGACCGCTCTGATACCACTGATCCAGATTTATGCAGGAACGCAACAGAACAAACATATAACAATAAATACAGAGATGCAGCGGAAATAATACTTCATTTCATTAATATCAAGGAACTGAAATTTGCTTACAGACAGAATGGAAATAAAACTAGCTAGGGCGCTGGTAGCTATCTCTGAGAAGAGATGTGGCGGCTACAGGCCTCTGAACTGAGTTACAATGAGGCTCGAGGGCCTATTTATCATTTATAAACAATGGGAAATCCTAAATAGCCAAAACCCTAACCCTAGGAGATGAAGCGCCAAAACTATGGGCCCTGTTTGGGTAAATTGGTGTTTCAACTTCCCAGGGGCGTAACTTTGGCATACGATCTCCGTTTGACGCGTACCATACCTCGTTAAAAAGATCTATCCGAGGAATACAAATTTTGAACGAGCAACATCGATCCATGGACCCATGTTGCTCTCCATTTTCCCAAAAAACGTCGTTTAGGGCCTCAAAACGGCTCCAGAAGTGCAGGACCCGAAAAAACTGCTAAAAATAGTAAGTTGTGCAGAAACTGAAAAACTGAAAGAGACAATGGTGGGGCCCCAAGTGGAATAGGTGGGTGACCACCAATATCCACCTGGATCATTACATCTTCTCAGTCTTCTTGAGAGTCTTAAAAAAAATATTGTATCAATGCCAAACTCTGGAGGAGATGTCGCACATCAAAGGTGTAGCCCGTACTACTGTCATGTTATGCCCTCTTCGCATCATAATCAAAGGAGTACTCACATGAAGAACTTGAATCACAAAACAACTTCATAACTTGTATCATTCTACTATCAACCTTCTCATAGTTAATGAGGAACTCACATCACTAATACTTAATTTGTATTGATTTAGTCATAGCTCAGATATAAATATCATTGTTACAACTTGGATGATGAAAGTGTCTCGCATCATAGTTTTAGGCTTGAATCAGAACTTTGTATCTCAATCATATCGTGGGATAATAGTCATAACTTGCATTGAATCAGAACTTCGCAATAGAAGAGAATTCATATAAAGAAACTTGTCCATCATACTTGGATTCTTGGATCTCTATCATAAAGATATTAGATGGCAAAAGGATAATTCAGATTACATCTCAGATTAACTTGTCTTTATTTTAGAGGGCTCTCAGATTACTTGTTATGCCCAAAACTTAAGAATAATTTGTATCTACCCATAGCCAAACTTGTATCAAACTTCAGATCCTTCTTGTAGTAGACTTTCTCATAATGCCAACAACATGTGATCTTTTGGCCTCCTACCAACCTTAGCTCTGATACCAAGTTGAAAAATCAAGGTATTTGTAGATTAAAATTGATTCTCCTTACTTGATAATTAATTGTGATATTTTTTGGATTTTTATTACTTATTTTTACTTCTTCATCGTGAAATTACCAAAACATGAAGATCACAAAGACAAAAAGAGCACAAGATATAGGCTCCAAGGCAGGGAAAAACCCCACAATTGGGGAAAAACAAAACAATCCTCCTGTTAAAGAATCAGATCAAAATGAGACCTCCAAGACCCAAAGACCAAGACCTTCTCCAAGTGCCAAGTCAGCCATCCAAAAGTCTTCCTCAAACAAGTCAAAGTTTACCAAGTCAAAGATGTTCAAACTTCATAAATTTTGCTTCAACTCAGAGTCTCGACCCTTTGCTTCAGGTCTATAATTCTGACCTGCAATCCTTAGCCCTGTAACTTGCACAAAAACCTTAGCATACTCGCACATGTGAGCAAGACAATCCAAAATTCAAATCTTTTTCTTCTTCCTTAGGTTTTCTCCTTCTTCCTTCTCCTTCGCTCTTCTTTCTTCTTTTCTCGGTGTAGAGACCGAGTGCTTGAATGAATGTCCAGATAGGTTGAAGTGTCTTCCAACATATACCCTTCTCAATAGGTCAAATAGTCCTCTCTTAAGCTGAATTTCTCTGACAAGGCCAACTTGGTATTGAGAGTCAAAATTGACTTTCTAGTATAGAAAATAAAATTTATTTTTTGTTACAAAATGCCCAAATGGGTATTTTATATATGACAAAAACTCTTTTGAATCATTAAACCCTAGGACCATGAAGAACATGCTTGACCTAGACTTGAGCATGAAACCCATGCTTAAATAAATTTATTTCCTTATTTTACATGAAATACAAATTGATACAAGTACAAAGATAATTATGAAGACCGAACGTATTTACTTTTCCAACACCTAGAGGTAATGAAGATGGGGACTAAAAGGATTGGCCATGACTGATCCACATGGGGATCCAAGATACCTTATAGCCAACACTTGTACATATCATCTGACATGGCCTTATAAGGAAACAATTCCACACATTTGGGATTTTAATGATGTTGACTATGTATACAAATGTAGGGTATGCTATAGGGGTTTTGGGGTGTAACATGTACTAGATCATCCTTTAAGGCGATGACTATGATATTTAATGAATTTTAAAATGAACGTGTTGTGAGTATGACAAGTACATGAGAGCTATGGACGAATGGGGGCTTAAGAAGCTGGTCAAGGGGAACTACTTTAGGATAATTATTTAAAATTTGACATATGGGGAAAACAAATTATGACATCTTCGAATTGTTTTTATGAGAATAAAATTTTCTATCCTCCTTTTGTGTTAACCCATATTGCTTGTGAGGGCTTGTCCTTGATAGCTTATAAGTCCCAATCTAGCATGGCCCTTATGCCAATGGGGGTAGCTACAAGGGACTTATATCTCCCACTAACATAATAGTTGACTATTATGGGGTGAGTATGTCCCCTTGCTTGAACTTCCATCCTTCTTTGTGGTACATGTCGTGTGGGTACATATATGTGAAATGCCAATCATATACACCTACTTATGGTGACTTGAATTGCTTTTATGACTATAAAATATCCTTTACTCTATTTGTTTTATTGCACATTTATTATGAGGGTTAATCCGGATTAGAATCTAAGTCTCAACATACCATGATCCTTATGCTAATAATGGCAGCCATAAAGGGGTGGTGTCTCTTACTAACATAATGGTTAATTGGTTGCGGGATGAATATGCTTCCATGCTTGACCTTCTACTCCTCTTTTATATGATGTGTTATGTGGGTGAGAGTGTAAAACAAAAATAATAACTTGTATTAAGTACAATGAATATTCCTCACTCTTATTATGTAATAGTTTAATGGTGAATTTTGATTCCCCTTTCACTTCTACATTACCGAAACCAAGATTAAAACACAATTTTATCCCTTCTACAAAGCATTTATCTAAACTTGGTTGTTATAAAATCTTATACTTCTCTCCTCCTTATCTTGAAGTACTCCTATCACTTCAATGGGTCCCATATTTCCTTACACCATAATGGTAGAGTTAAATTTCACCCAATTTTCCTTTTATCTTGTTGCTCATCTTTTATCTTTCAAACAAGAACATAAGAGAAATTATCGAAGACAACATTCAAACAATATCAGTTAAAGGCAATTATTTATTACAAATCTCTATCGTTATATTTACATTAGAAGGCATGCACAAAACACTGGGTAAGAAACCCCCCTTCCTAATTTTTGACAAATTTCCTATTTCTTCCTTTTAGGAGAAGAATTAGAGGAACCGAAGAACATGTGGAGAATTGATTCTTTCATATGATCAAGTACTATAGGGGCATTTTTCTCGGTAGGCTTAAAAGTGCAGCTAAGGAATGAATTGTCGAGTATCCATCCTTAGTTGAATGTAGGGTTACGACAACTACTCCTCTCTCCACTATGGATGGATCTCGACTAACTACTTACTATTTATGAGTGTTGTGACATGCCATGCTTAGTAGTTGCATGAGTTGCATCCATTATTGGAAAGGAGCGGTACCAACACAAACCAGTCAAGTAGGTAACACAAAGGTCCCAATATACTATCATCCTTATGCCAATTAAGATGTTTACAATGGTACATATCATCCTACTAACATAACCACTAATTGGTAAGCAAATATGCATGCTTACTTGACCTTATCCTCCCTCTCTCATATACTCTCTCTATAAAGGTATTTATGTGAATAAAAGAAAAAAAGAGTATTTATGTGAATAATAAACAAATATTAAACAACTCAAATTTTAAAAATTTCTTCATTCAACCCTAAAATCCCTATCCTTATATACATGTGGCAAAATTATAATTATTGGTACAACTCAATTATTTGGTTGCCTCAACTTTCTCTAGATTCCTGTGAACATAAAAAACCTTCTCTACTATCTTTCCTAAAACATCAAATATATAATATATAATATTTTTATTAGAAAGTTTTAGTGCACATTTTTTTTTTTTTTTTTTTTAGCATTTTCTCTATTTTTTAAAATTTTTTATTAGAAAGTGAAAAAACCTATCATAATTAGGTTTTTTATTTTTTATTAAAATGTGACAAAACCTGTTGTCCATTAACATTGAGGACAACCATCACTAATTGCTATTCACAAATAAAAATTGACTTATTACTATTATTAAAAGAATGCCAAATCATTGAAAATGAACCATAATTTATAAACTTAACTTCTAGTCACTACCCCACCTAAATACCTCTAAATCTTTGTGCTATTAGTTAATTGAAAATAGTTATAAACTTTACTTTAAAAATAAAAAGTCAACTTATATAATATATTAAAAAAAAAATATTCTTTATTATTAATAAAATTATTTTAAATAAAATCATATACTTTTTATCGAAAAAAAAAACTTTAATCCTACACATAGAACAAAAATACATAATCACTTAAATTATAAGTAAATTATTTTTATATTAATTATTATTTGTAATTTTTAATTTTTTTAAACCATTCTTACTACCAAATATATAATATAATATTTTAATGAAAATTATTCTAGTTTGGTGTTGTTTATTGAGACCACAATTTTGCCTCAAGGGCCAAATTCTAGCCCATAAATTCTGGAGGTGTATGAATCATTTTTTATGGTGGCAATAGATTCAACACCATCAATAACTCTTGACCTGAAATTATGTCCTCTTTTACTACATTCACTTTACCAAAACACCAAACATAATAGGCCTTGTCCAAAAAAAATTACAAATTTACCCAGAAAACCAAAACTTGCAAAAATCTGACTATTTTTTTCCAAAAAATCTGAGCAAAAAATAAAAAATAAAACAAAAAACCTCACCAAAATCTAATGCTCTACAGCTATAATCTATAATTGGTATTTTCAAAAAAATTTGCTAATTTTTTTTACGAAAATCAAGTGAGAATTTCCATTATTTTCCCGACAAAATGCAGCATCGTTACACTCCGGGATTTTAATGAAAAGTCGTACTGACATCAGGGGTATCTAATATAACATTTCGATGAAAAATATTCGAACTTCATCAAAACGCCAAACATATCATACAATATTTTAATGAAAAGTCGTACTGCTAGCAAGGGGCTGAACTATAAGTGAGCTTTCAGAAGCATAAAATCGTCGACGAATCATACCGAGAGGCAATTTGATCTTGATCTCACGTGTTTAGGCCCAGGGTTTCGAATTTGAATGGAGAAGTGGAGGCGAAGTTCGCGATCGATGCTTTCAGCCATCACTAGATCAAATGCAGGTTCTTTCTCATATCCTTACACTCAATTATGGTTAATATCAACTGTAATCCTTCATAAACGGATTCGAAACGAACAACCATAAGTCTTTCTTCCTCTGATTTGAACACAGTAATCCACCAACCAGAAGTTCAAACACAGAGCTGCATCATCCATTTTACGGATAGGCGGTATTCGGAGCGAAAAAATGGCGGGATTAAATTTTTGCGAGATAATTGAAAGATGATGTTTCTTCGCTTTTTTATAAATATATTGAAAATACCTTTCCCAACTGTTGAGTTTAATTCCGAAAACATTCATCTATTAATCGAAATTCCAACACAGAGCTAATTGCGTGGTTAGATTTCCCTGCGATTATTGAAGTATTACGTATGTTTTCATCTTTAATTACTTATAAATGCTTAGTTTTCCGTCCTTATTTTTCAGTTGTGGGCGGCAAGTTATTCCTAGATATCCAAGCCTCAAGGATCAGTTTTGTTAAAATATTTTGTGATTTTCCAGGAATATAACAAAATTCCCGTTCTCAATTGTTGAGTGCTCCGTTTTATTCTACCGCCTGTCAGAAATATAACAAAGTTATTGTGGCCCTTGAGTTTTCTTGTCAATTTATCACTATATATGATAAAATATATTATACAAAATATAACTATTTTATAAATGTGCCAATTACAACATGTCTAGTCTCGGCCTAGATTTGAAACCATGCCACTGGGAGCCACTAAAACTGAGATCCTTTGATTTCCATTTCCATCATGAGTTTTTTTTCAGATGAAAAACGTCTGGTATATATATTATACCAGTGTAAATGCAATCATAGTTCTGAAAGTTCGTACATGCTCTATGTAGCGCACAGTAACATTATATAAAAATACAGTTCCAAACAAATCTGTGGCAGGAGACCAGGAGACTGAACATAAAAGTGGGGCAAGCAAAAATTTACGGCTGTATCAGAAGATATGTTCCAAAATAGACCCAAAACAGTGTCTCAAAAAAGCAATGGACAGATATCATGGAAACAGAGTCCCGCGCCTGTGCATATCATGGAGTCCAGATCGCAAAGAAGTCGACCATCCAAAAACAAAGAAGGAGCAGCATCAGAAAGGTCATCGATTCCATCATCCTACACAAAACTGGCACGAAGTGTGTCAAGCTGCAGAATCAGAGGAAATTAACAGTACCACTAGCCCCTCTCCCTCCTGCGTCCAGTAGTTCATAATGCATGATACCAACAGTCCCCTGTAAACCTTTCTTGGACAAGTATTATGAGTGTTCAAGTGGTTGATGAGCACCTTAGAGTCTCCAAAAACCCAAAGAGTTTCAATGTACAGCTGTTTGGTGAACCAGAGGAGTCCCCACAGTGCCAATATCTCAGCCTTAGTGTTTGTGCCACAACCCCCAAACCAATGAATTTTGTAATGGCACTGTGGGTTGATCATCAGCCATGCACCACAACCGCAGTTGTGATTCTGGGCTGCACCATCAAAAAACCCCGCCGGATATTGAATGTTGAAAGGTCTCAGTCTATGAGAAAGATCCTTCGGTGGTCTGTTGAGATTCTTTGGACCCCCCATCCCTGCAAAACCCGATCTGCCATCCCTCCCACCGTGCAGGCTATATCTTGAAAGATCCACTTGTTGTGTCCACACCACAGATGCCAAGGAAAATGTAAGGGTATGTCTCTTATGTCAGCACTCCTCTCGTTCCACCAAGAGACACAGTCCTGAACCGAAATGAAGTGCTGATGTTGTAGTTTAAGACAATCGAAAAGTATGCCCCAGATACTTCTGGCAAAAGCACAATTGTAGAACAGATGTACGTTGTCTTCCTTTGTGCTCATGCAGAGCCTATAGATCCCTGACCCAATCCATCCTTTTCTCATGAGATTAGGCCAAGTGAGATTCCTGTGTTTCCAAACAAGCCACAGAAAAATAATTATCTTTACCTGGACTTTCGACTTCCACAGTTTCCCAAACCAGCACTTCTGTGGATTTCCCCTCTTTTGCAGGATGAGATCCTTGTAGGTGTCTCAAGTAATCACATGTCCATCTTTCATAGTTCCTCCCCAGAATATCTGATCTCCCCTTTTGACAATGGAGCAGACCCATGTACCTCAGTCCCTTGATGTATCTGTCCCATGTGCCAGCGCTATGGTCGGGTATCCCCATGTCTGCTGCCGCTTTCCAAATTGGGTAGCCATCATCCCATTTTTCAATAACCTGTCCAATGTAGAAGATGCCTCTGCCGTGTAGTTGGTTTAAAAGGCCAATATCCATGTTGTTGCATGAAGGGAAGCCCTGGATGACCCCATCTCCGATCTTTATTTTAGCACCATTGCCAAAGTTCCAGCATAACCTGCTCATGAACGGAAGCCAAATGTTCCAGAAGCCATTCCAAATAGCCGATCCCCTCGTGTTTGGGCATTCCCCATGAATGTACAACTCTACCAAAGACAAGGTCTTCAAGTATTTTCCTTTGATGATATCCCGCCATAGGCTTGGGTTATTTAGACCCCGCCATATGGATTTCACGAGCAATGCCTGTCCAAAAACATCAATGTCTAGAATCCCCCATCCACCCACATCTTTAGGCATAGATATATTATCCCAGTTTGCCAAATGGTATTTCCCTCCCCCTTTACCCCCCTCCCAAATAAAATTAGTAACTGTTGATTTGATTCATTTGATGATGGATTTTGGAAGGAGATACAGTTTTGCCCAGTAAACCGATAGTTGTTGAAGAACCGCCTGAATCAGTCTACCACCCCTTGACAGCCACCTGGTGGTCCAACTGTTGATTCTATTCCTGATTTTCTCAATGAGCCACAACTAATATGCCACCCTGTATTGCGTGGGCTTGAGCCGAAATCCCAAATAGGTAAAACCATCTTTAAGCCGGGAACTTCTAAAGTTGAATAAATCGACCACCTGTTTAATTATCTCTTGTTCTCCCACCGAGAACATGATGTTGGACTTTTCTTCATTTGCTATCATCCCCGATGCCCTATCAAATTTCGATAGAATGTAGTTGATTTCCATCCAGTATTGCTTCTTGAGCATGCCAAAGATCAAAACATCATCGACGAAAAGGCTATGTGATGCATGTCTGTCTGCCGTGACTTTAATTCCATGGAAATTTCCTCGCGCCACCGCCGAGTTTATTTTGTTGCTAAGGGAGTCCATAACCAGGATGAAAAGAAGTGGTGAGAGGGCACAACCCTGTCTGAGGCCTTGCCCCGCATAGAAGAAATTAGAGGGGGTGCCATTAATCAGGACCGGCAATGGTGCCCCAGTAATGCATCCCATTATCCATTACACAGACTCTCACTTCATCCCAATCATGAACAGGATCATTCGCAAGAAGGCCCAATCGACCCTATCATAAGCATTTTTTAAATCAACTTTCATTACCGCCGCTTCCATGTGTCTGGTGTGAATCGAATGAATCACCTCCTGGGTTGTGGCCACATCATCATGTATAAGTCTGTTGTGAAGAAAGCCGAATTGTTCCATCGATATATGATGGGATAGAACCCCTTTGATTCTATCAACAATGATTTTTGAGATAATCTTATACAGAGTATTGCATAGGGAGATCGGCCTGTAATCCTTGAATGTCCTCGATCCCTTTTTCTTGGGAATTAAGGCAATAAAGGTAGAATTAATCACACCATTGACATGACCATTTATCCTAGCCTCCTCCACCAGGTTTGTTATGTCTTGTAGGAAGTAGTCCGAAAAATGTATGAAGAACTCCGGAATCCATCCATCCGGACCCGGGCTCTTGTCCCGTGAGAAAGATTTAAGTACTCCTTCAACTTCAGCGCTGTTGACCACCGCCCCCAGTTTCAAATTGTCCTGTTCGGAGAACATGAGAGGGAAATCCTCCACTCCCCATAGTTGATCTTCTATGATAAGTTCCTCCCGAGCTTTAAAGAGACCTTCGAAATGCTTCACAACTTCCCTCTGGATAGCTTCAGTTTTGTAGTGGTGAACCCCATCCATAGTAATGTCCCAAATTGCATTCATGTTCCTCCTTCCATTTGCATAAGCATGAATTCTTTATCACGAGACATTTAAATATTGGTTTTATTAAGTCAAGTTTAAAATGTATTACAAAAAGCTGATTCCACTTTGATTCCCTGCACATCGCCTATGAGTGGTTTTAGTTTCATGTCATCAATAGGAGAAACTGCGGATATATTAAACCGCCGTGAGTTGAATCGAAAATTTGGTTTTAGTTTCATGTCATCGATAGGAGAAATTGGGGATAGATTAAACCATCGGGAGTCAACTTGAAATTAGCAAGTTGATAAACTAAAGTCTAATATGTATTTTTGTAGTGTAAGATGATGCAAGGCTAGATTCCACCTCAGTAGTCTGCATTATAAATTTTGAATTTTGGCAAGAATTTTTGGCCTGAAGTGTAGTTGTCAAGGTGTTAAACATGGAGAAATTGAGAACAAAGTTGTGGCATATGCCATTCATAGTTTTCGGTGGATTCGGCTACTTTACACATACTTATCTTGGCATATTATGAAGTGTTATCAGACTAGGTTATGATGCTGGTAATAAATATTTTTTTTGGAATTCGTGGGACTTCTATTAGAGAAATTGTGAATGGGTGAACCACAACGATAAAAAAATTACAAGTAGTTGTTGTGCTCCTCCCAAGATGCAGTGAGACAACCAAAAATTAGTCTTAGTTGTAGCTTTCTAATTCAGAAGATTAATCTTTTGAAACCCTGGATTCCAAAAAATAAAAAAAGAGAAAAGGGAAAGGGGTGAGAAGGTTTTTTGGTTGAAGAGATCAATAAGACTGTTGGTTAAGAAGGACTATGGAATTCCTATATCAATTATAGGCGAATTCTTTGTAAAAATTTAGCTAATGTTGAGGGAATTAATGAGGATCGCCTCTTGAGTATTAACTAGGCTAAATAGGCTTCTTCAAGCATGGATGGGGGGATGGCATCTCCAACAAACCCTGACGATGATGACTTCAATGCTGGCTATAGGCTTCAACGACAACATTATAGGAGCTACCTCAACTCTTTGCCGCAACCTCACGTTGGCCTTGTACCTCCCGCGTTTCCCATGCACCGCCGACCCTCATCCTTTACACCTCCACCTTCCCTCGCTCTTGTTGGAAAATGTAACTAGTTTCGGTCTTCATAACTATCAATGTACTCAAATCAATATGTATATTTTATGTTACAGGAAAAAGAAGAAAGAAAAATATTATTTTTGAGCATGGGTTTCATGCTCCATTTTGATGGTCATCTCGGTAATGTTGTAAAATGTAACTAGGTTCGGTCTTCATAATGACATGTAATTATGATCTTTGTAAATGATGAAAAGAAGAGAATACAATTATTATTGTAAGTCTTGCTTCATGGGTTTCATGAGTAAGAGGTTTTATTGTAGATGGCTCCCATTGTGAGCCTTTAGGAATTGTCAAAAGAATTAATGTAATGTATGAAGAGCTGTTCTTGAGCATGTGTCAAATGTATATGAGTCTATGAAAGTGTCTAGAAGCCCTCCAAAGACAAGCACAATCCTCCTCTTCAAGTCGGCCTCCAAATGAAGTAAATAGCATATGTCATCTTACCCATTTAGAGACACAACCCTTCATATACTCAGGTCGGCTTATTTATGGAGGGCAACCACTATATATAGGTGTGAAGGATTTTCACATTTACATAATCAACAGTTCGATATTTCTTTGAGATTTTCAGTGGACAAGGCAAAGACAATTTAGATGGAACTCGGATGGGGCAGTGTGAACGGTTCAGATATAATCTCATTCAAGGGAATTTGGATCCCTTTGAAATTCGGGTGAATGAGCACAGTAAAGAGTTCAGATATCTCTGTGCTTTCAGATGAACAGTGGCAGAGTGAAGCTCAGATGCAATCACAAAAAGGAGCTCGGATGAGGAAGGGATTGCGAGGTTCTGTTTAGGACTAAACATAATCTACAGAAGTTCGGATCTATCTCTAAATTCGGATAGATAGATGCAGTGACAAGGCCAGATAAATTGCAGTAGAACTTGGATCGCAGTGACAAGGCCAGATAAATTGCAGTAGAACTTGGATCACAGTGACAAGTATTTCGGTGCTGCTACAATGGTCACATTTTGGTGACACTACATTCACATGTCTTGGTGCCATCTCTATTGTATCTGTAGTTCGTTGTGGAGATGATCTCAGCATTAAGAAGGTTGAAGAGGAAGAGGAGTCAAGAAGAAGAAAAGAGCAGAAGATAGAGAACTAAACTAGTGTCTTGGTCTTGGAGTGGCTAATAGGTCAAGGGTCTTGGTCTTGGTATTCGTCAATTGGAATCTCTATAAGAAGAATTTGTGCGGGTTTTCCTCTCAAAGAGTGAGAGCTTTTGGCCCTAGCCGATAACGTACATTCTGTGTCTCTTGTCTGTTTATGTTTATGCATTGGTAGCTATTTGATGAAGAAGAACACTGATAACTTAAGCAAAGAAAAAATCCTAATCTAATGAACTAAAAGATACTCACAAGCAGTTACTAATCAAGAGAAATCACCTAATTCATGAAGCCCTAGATTCCTCAACAAGGTATCAGAGCTAAGCTGATAGTTAAGGAAGGGCATCTAATCAAAGAGGCACTCAAGGATTGAGTTTGAAGGAAGGCATCAAAGCAAAGTGAAGGATCTACATTGAAGAATCAAACCCTAGATCAAAGGAGGAAGTCCACTTCAAAAGAATTCTTGGGATCATCAAATAATTGAGGCCAAAAGCCTTACTTCTATTCAAGGAAAATAGATCTACAAATCAAGGCAACTAGAAGTCTACACCATCAAGAGTATTGGATCCTATAATATTTAGTAAAAGACCACAAAGACCCTCATCAAGATGAAGATATCTACAAGGCAAGGCAACCCAAAGTATAGAGAAGCATTTCTAGGACTAAGATCACATCATCTTAGAGATCCTAGAAACATTTCTGATCTGCATTCATTCACTACCAAAGAAGTCGAAGTATCTTGAAGGTGAGAAGGCATTATTATCTTCAAAAGCTATAAGGCAAGCTCCCTATCATTGCAGCAAGGATCTCATCCTTATCCTTGAAGAAGATCATCCGAGGAAGCATCAAAACATCCTCATCAATCACCATCAACAAAGGAAGCTAGATCTAAAGTCATTGACATCATAAAAGGAGCAATCTCCTTTATTGAAGAAGGTCTTTTCATTTGGAAGAAGATCATCCAAAAGGAGCACTAATATATCTTCTTCAACCACCATCAAAGTGATCAAGTTGAAGATTTCATCTTCACTTGTCAAGTAAGTATCTTTCATTTTATAATAAAATTTGGTAAAATGACTTCGTTTTGGAAGGAGATCTATAATCTGGTTGGATCATCGAAAATCTTTACATGGAAAAAGGAGGATAGACATAGTCCTCGAAGAAAGTGAAGTCATTGAACATATCAATGGAAAGGTCTCCTCTGAATACATGGAAAGGGATTCTTATGAAAGGTCCCCTCATATAGCAGTATTGGAGACATCAAAGAATATATGATAAGCTGGTAAAACTATTCTCTGAAGATGCGATAAAGAAGATCATATCACTTCGATATGATCTACACAAATTGCAGGTGTCAAAGGATAAAAGGTTATCTTCATAAGATCTCAACTGCAAGGATCTGGGAGAGATGATAAGGAGATAATCCTCATTATTCTAAATGCACTAACTGATGAACAAGGTAGCAAATGTCTATGAGGACAAGAAGGCTATCCCATTCAACAACTTGTGGTTTCTATGCGATATAGAAGGAGACAGGTTGAGGGAAAAAGTATTCAGACATTTGTCGAAAGGAAAGAAGAACATAGCTAAGATTTAATGCTAGGAGCACTACAAGAAAGATTGTTCTAAGTTCAAGGGCAATAACAAGGAGAATAGGGAAGAAGCCTATTTCATCGAAGAAGTGGAGGAAGCTTAAAGAAGGAAGTCCAAGGAAGAGGAAAAACATTAGAAGCAAGAGCTTGTGACATCACCATAGGGAATCGTGAAGGACAACTGGAACAAAATCTATGGCAGTCAAATGTGTAGGATATAGCTCTTGGGAACCTCATTGAAACTTAAGAAGTCGTCTAGGAGAAGTCTCATCATACATCAAGTCAAAAAGGAAACATCTGCTGGATAGGGATATGCAAGATCCTCAAGATTCTCTGATGGAATCTTCATTGGAAGATTCACCGATCCAAAGAGGAAGCAAGTGTTTCATCAGGAACTCCAACTTGTGGAATTCATGGGACGATGACATAAGAGATGAAGTAGATCAAGGGGTTGAAGATATTTTCAGTCAAGGAAGCTGCTGAAAGAAGACTAGATGACCTAAAGGTAAATGAGGTATGCATGCTTGAATTTGATTTTATAAAGTCATGTTATATGGTTGCAGGGAACTTGGATCACTGCTCTATTTTGAGAAGCATGATCAAAGGAAAGGAATCTCCTCCTATGAAAGAATGTTGGACACTAGATGGAATCAACATAATATGTCCTCATATGGAGTATGAGTCGGTTGACTACAATTGAGGAACGCTAAATGGAAGCTCTTGGGAATAAAATGTGTGAAGAGAAAGAAAGGAAGAGATCATAGACTATGCAACCATGGAAGAAGGCATTCAACATCCAAGACCAAGAAGATTTGACTAGGAAATCTCCTGAAAGGATACGAAGATTCTGATGGAAGTCTGGAAAAAGATGGAGACCCTTGAAAATGGATATCTTTGGGAGATATGTCAACATGTGTAATATTCCAAATAGAAAATTTATAGTGATATAGAAAACATGCAATAAACTAAACACAAATTATTTTATCTCAGCTACACAGATACAAGAAATATGCTGGGAACACCAAATTTTATTAATATAGATGGCTGGAGTACAATATGAGATGGAAGATGTGCACCTGGGCTTGCACAAGGCAAGCTACAGGTCTCAAGTGAACAATAACAAATGATACAGCTGCTGCGACAACTACTTCTTTGAATACTGCATTGTCTCCCTAAGTCACCTGATACGGGGATACGGGAATTCGAGAATCGGATTCGGGATACGGTGACACTCGGAACAGGACACTTCCGAGATACAATACGTTATATATTATTTTATTAAAATATATATATATATATATATATATATATATATATATATATATATTAAAAAGTAGATATTTTTTACACAAATTCATACAAATTCATTGATTCAAACATAGATTTAAGATCTTAGATACTCATACATGATACATTGAAATTTGATACATTGATACATCATACAATTGTCAAATTTACTCAGAAAGACAAGATAGTAAGATATTGTAGTTTTCTCATTAAGTCATCAGAATCAAAATGTGTTACATAAGTACACTGCCAATGGCAAATAGAAATAGAAAATACAAAAAAACTATAGTCTCCAAAACTACAAGCCTGAAGCCTCAATGAGTCAGAGTCAATGAGTCATCAATCCTCATCATCATAATCAATATCACTGTCCTCATCCCAATCATCATGCTCACCACTGTTCTCCTCTGGCTCTGATGCATCCTCCTCTGTCATCAGGAACAAAAATAAACAAAAATAACCAAATATATAAAACATATGCACATGCAAACACTAACAGCAAACTAAATGCAAAATATAGAGGGACAGTGCACTTACCGGATGCTCGAATCTCTTCGAAAGAACTCCCTTTCTCCTTGCTAACCCTTTCTTCTTGCAAACCCTTGCTCCTTGCTCACTTCACAAACACAAAACGGTGAGAAAGAAAGAGCAGATTCGGTGTTTTATAAGGCAAAATCGCACTTTTTTGAGACAGCGAATCCGACTGTACGGGATACGGCCGTATCCGTACAAGGTACAGTCGGGATTTGCCGTACCCTATACGGATATGGCCGTATCCCGTGAATCGAGTACGAATCCTGGCGAATCGTATCGGATTCGCTAGATTCGAGATTCGAAGCCCCTGAGGGACGAATCCGGTTTCTTAGTTGTCTCCTAGTTTCTACAACTGCTGGCTGACTTCGGTACTAGATTTTCCCACTGAAAAGTACTTAGAAAATCCTAGGAATTTGGGAAGGTGATCCTTGCCCAAAACCCATAAAAACCCAGAAATCTCTATCCCAAATTCCAATCTTCAAAATTGGACCCTTCTCTGCTTGGCCCTTCTCCAATTTCGAAATTTGCTGTTGAAGATGCTATTGAAGATCTCTGCACTCCAAAACACCAAAAAACCTCCAACAATACACCTCCAATCAATCCTCCAGCTCCTCAACCCAAAATACTCCGGCAAATGCTCTAACCAAATGCTGCCCTCCAAATGACTGCGCAGTCACTAGGTGAGTGACACAGTTCCTGAAGTGATAATGATAGGGACAACGTATAACTAATCTCACATGGACTAAAGCTGCTCCGACACTCCTAAAATCCACCAATAACTTCTCTAATGGTTGCTCCATAAGATTTCCTTCACCGCACAACTCACACACAACAGCTACCTTCCTCTACTGCGCAGTCACAGCTCCTTCTACGTCCCAGCTGCTCTAGAAATGCGTGGGAACTATGGCTGCCTCTCCTAATCACAAAAACTGAAGAAAACCCTTCTTGAGTGGCACTCGAAGTCCACCGGAGAAGGGGTGAGCTTCTCTCCTTGGGAAGCTCCTATGTTAAACAACACAACGTTTGGCTCAGCTAAACAGCTAAGGCATTTCGAAAATCAAAATATGCAAATGATGCCTAAGCCTTCCCCAAACCTTCCTTTTATATTTGCTCGCTATGCAAAATCATGGTCCCTCCATGCATTTCGATTTACCCAAAGGAAATCGATTTACTTTCTTCCCCAATACGCTATCCTTGTGGGCCCCAACTTCCACTAGCAACTTACTTTATTCTTTTCCTTCTTTATTTCCTATATTAGCCGCAAAAAGGTACTTCATTTTATTTAATTCAAAATTTTCAAAATGTATTTTCCAAACATTAGGAAAATTTAGGAAGGGACATTACAGTCCTCCCCTCCCAGATGTTGCTTGACTCCAAGCAACTGCAAAACTGGAGGTTGTAAATTCTGTTCATTCTCGCATGTGGCATCCTCCTCCGGCAAATCCTTAATCTGCCCATGGAACACATGGTTCATACAAGACTGGAAAGTAGCAGGAGCGTTGGAGGAAACTCCTGGAACACCCTGTTCCTCAATCTGCTCTCTCGGGTATCCAATATCAGATCTGGTGTCAAAACCAAATGCACCTCATCATCCAATGGAGGAAACTTTGTTGCTGCTACTACCTGCTGCCCCAATTCCTTCTTAAGGCATGAGACGTGAAAAACATTGTGAATCCGGCTCTCAAAAGGCAGCTCCAGCTCATAAGCCACCTCACCAACACGCCTCACCACTCGGTAAGGTCCATAAAATCGAGGCGCAATTTTTATGCACCCTTCTGCTTGAGTGAAGATTGCATGTACAACTATAGGCGCAAATAAACCATGTCCCCAATCTTGAACTGTCTCTCCACCCTGTGCTTATCAGCATATATCTTTTGTTGATTTTGAGCTACCTGCAAATTGTTCTTGAGAGCTCGGAGAATCTTCTGGCTCTCTTGAACCCAATCCTTGGCCCCAGGGGCCCTGTTGTCTCCAAAAATCATGTCAGAAAAAGTGAGTGCATCATATCCATAAAGAGCTTGAAAAGGAGACATACCAATAGACATATGATACGTCGTGTTGTAGCAGAACTCCCCCAGATGTAGCCATTTGACCCACGCTCTCCACTGTCCTGTCACATAATTGCGTAGGAACCCTTCCAACCACTTGTTCACAATCTTTGTCTGCCCATCGGTCTGGGGAAGATAGTTGGTACTGGGTGTGAGCTCAGTCCCCAACAAGCGGAACAACTCCTGCCAAAAAGCTCCCATGAATCTACTGTCCTTGTCACTCACAATGGTCTTGGGGAGACCATGCAATCGTAATACCTCCCGAAAGAATAACTCAGCCACCTGCGAGGTTGAAGATCTGGAAGAGATAGCGAAGAAGTGGGCAAACTTGGTCAGTCTATCCACTACCGCATAGATACAGTCTCTCCCCTGCGCTGCTGGTAGGCTTGTAATGAAATCCATAGATACACTCTCCCACGTCCTATCCGGAATGGGAAGTGGCTGCAACACCCCGGCTGGATGTGAGAGCTCCACCTTGTTTCTCTAACACTCTACACACTCTCTCACATGCCTCAAAATGTCTCCCTTAAGACCCCTCCAAGATAATCTCTCCCTGACTGCACGGTAGGTCTTGAGGAAACCTGGGTGCCCTGCTAGTGGAGAATCGTGTGCTGCCTACATGATCCTCTCATTTAGCTGAGATTCTGGAACCAAATAGATTTGATCCTTGTAATAGATCACATCATCCATCACTCGGAATCAGTCATCACTGCATGCACCTTCCAAAATCTCACATACTGGCTTGTCTTTGGAATACTCAACCAACCATTGAACCTTCCGATCCTGCGTGGCATCCATCAGTGACAACGCTGCTGGTCTGCGTGAGAGGGCATCAGCTACCACGCTGTGTTTTCCAAATCGTAAGCTTGAAGCTTACCCATATTTGCTGCCACACCTTGAGCGACTGCTGCTCAAGGAAGAATCAAAGACTGTTGTGATTTGTCTTTACCTTGAACCGGTTGCCCACATGATATTGTCTGAACTTCTCCAACGCATGCATCACTGCCAGCATCTCCTTATCATACACTGAATACAATCTCTCATGAGGTAGCAACTTCCTGCTCTCAAATGCAATGTGGTTTCCTCCCTTCGTCAGCACTGCTCCAACACCTTCGCTTGAAGCATCACACTCCAGCATAAATGGTCGTATGAAGTCCGGCAAGGCCAAAACTGGACAGTTGCTCATGACCCTCTTGAGCCTCTCAAATGTCTCCTCTGCCACCTGCGTCCACTCAAAAGCGCCCCTCTTTGTTAAATCTGTAAGGGGTACTGCCAGATGTGAAAATCCCCTCACAAACCTCTTGTAATAAGTACAAATACCCAAGAAGCCCCTCAACTTCGTCACATTCCTGGGTGTTGGGCAATCCAAGATGGCCCGAATCTTCTCCTGATGCGCCTTCACCCCATCTTCTCCTATGACATGCCCAAGGTACAACATCTCCGTTAGCCCAAATTCACATTTGGACATCTTTGCATACAACCATTGCTCCTCAAGTATGTGTAGCACTTCCTCCAAGTGCTAGAGGTGTTCCTCCCACGTCCAACTGTAAATGAGTATTCATCAAAGAATCCAAAACAAAGTGCCTCAATTGCCCACGGAACACATGGTTCATACAAGACTGGAAATTAGCAGGAGCGTTGGTTAGCCCAAGGGCATCACCAAGAACTCGAAATGTCCATAGTGACGGTGAAAAGCGGTCTTGGGAATGTCTGGTTCCCTCATGCGTACCTGTGTTGAGATTTTGGGGTAGCATCAGGTGTGCTCTAGCTTCGAAACTTTGTGGAGGGGCTAAGACACACGAGATCTCCAAGACCCAGAAAGCGTTTGGAGAAATTTCATCCGGTGTATGAGTTATTCAAATAATTTTTTTTTTTAATGGGGACCCTAAGTCTAACTTAGGGAAGTGAATTAATTTACACATGTGATGAAATGTTCTAAGTGACATGGATCAAGCAGTCTTTTAATCTGAGCCGTCGATTAGAGATTAGATCACGACTGTTGGTTTCCCAACGAGAAAAGTATAAGAGAAGGGCTTGGGATCAGTTGGAGGACACACACATTGCAGAGCACTGAAGTTGAGTCGAATTTCTGGGGCGGGGTTTGCTAAGGAATTCGAAGTGAGTTTGCAGTGCAGTGAGGGGCAGAGATCAACAAGGGATGATCTGATTCGAGGCCGAAAATATAACAATAGAGAGGCAACTTGTACCAGCAACATAGATGCCAACCAAAGGGATGCAGTTCAGCCAGCACCACGCAGAAGACTGCGTAAGCCCAGTCAGGGTGATGTAGGCCCAGGTAGCGCAACACTAGCTAGGGTGACGCAGGCCCAACCAGGGCAATGCAGAGGCAACGCAACACCAGTCAGGGTGACGCAGTGGGTACGCTGGCTAGTAGGCACTGATGCAGAGGCTACAGAGGCAACGCTGAGGGTTCAGTGGGCTAGAAAGGGCTCGATTTTGTAATCCCCTATAAAGGGTTGGATCAACCATATTTTTTGTCTCTGAGTGAAAGGTACAACTGTCGTGTAATTTCTCTGTAAGGCAGATCATTTATGGTGCCTATATAACTGTATCTATATTTTGCATAATAATAAAACCCTCTAGAGCTGCTGCACCGGTTTTCCCGCATTGGGTTTTTCTGGGGACATTTTTCTGAAAAATATGTGTAATTTTGTCACATGTGCGTGTTGTTCAATAAATGATCTGTAGATGTGTAGACTGCAGTTTCTATTTTCTTTAGTGTTTTTTTTGAATATTCAGATTAATAACTTGTTAATTAATCAAACAAATAGGTGAAGTAGATCAAGACACTGCAGTAGGGTTTCTGTTTTGAAAATTTCACATGGTATCAGAGCATTGCAGATCAAGCTGATCCACCAGCAGAGTGGCTGAAGATAATTGCTGCAGAAAGGGCAACTGAAGCAGCAGAGATGCAAAAGAGAGCAGTGCATCACCAGGAGGGACGCAGCCCAGCCAGGCTGACGCAGAGCCGTCTGAGTGACGCAGAGGCAACGTAGAGCCTTCCAGAGTGACGCCGGGGTAGCCTGCACTGCGCAGAGGCTATGCTGAGCCAGTTTGCTCACGCAAAGGCTAGCCAAAGGGATGCAGTCTGTGTGGAGAATTGCTGTGCAATTTGCCAAAGTCTGCAAGTGCAGCGTCGGATCTTCAATAGTTGCTGGTGTGGCACAGGTTTTGTCGGTGTAGAACAATGCCTAACAAAGGTGATAAAAGCAGGAGGAGAACAATCGTTCAACAAATTTGTGCCAAACAAATTTGAGATTCGATTAGGAGGGTGATCATAGAGGATTGATTCAGGTGTTTTTGGCGGAGGATTTCTGGGAAGGAAATCAGTTGTCAGAGGGAGCAGCTACTCTAGAGGGTTTCTATCGCCAAGAAGACCAGATCCAGTCTCCAGTTGGGTGTTGTAGTAGGAAGAGGGAGAGGAGTACCTGTTTCGACAAATTTGAGCTAGATGGCCTCGTATGGACTGCGTGATTAGGATAGGTTGGACGGTGTGTCCAACTTCGCGATCTGGAAGGCCAAAATCCTGTTAGTCCTGGAGGAGTACGACATTAGGGAACACACAGAAAATGTCGTAGCTGTGCCGACCGATGCAAACGCTCTACAGAAGTTTAATGAGAATTAGGCGCGGGCAAAACGCTTGATCATGGATGGGGTGAAGGATAACGTGGTCCCACACATTGTCGAGAAGAAGACGACTAATGAGGTGTGGACAACTCTGACCACGCTATATCAGGGGAGCTTCGTCCAACGTAAGATGCTTCTGGAGAACCAAATGAGGATGTTCCAGATGCACAAAGGGGAAGAGATCGATCCATTCCTTTCCAGGTTGTAGACTATTAGGGATGAACTAATTTCCATGGGATCAACTCCAGATGAAGGACTCTTAGTAAGGACAACCCTGAATGCTGTCACTGATGAGTGGGAGACCTCTGTCCAAAGAATTTTGGGCAGAGCACAACTCCCTAATTGGGGTGACATGTGGGCCATCCTTCGGCAAGAGGAGATCCGGCGGATGACCAAGAGGGATTTCAGCAGCGGAAGTAGCAAAGTGAAGGAGGAGGAAGTGGATGCAGCCCTTGCATCAAGGGAACGACGACAGCAAGGGAAGAAGAAGAGGGACCTATCAAAGGTCTGGTGTTGTAAATGTGGCGAACTTGGATACTTCCCTGACACTTGTCCTAAGAGGAATGACAAATAATCTTCTGATTCCAAGGTAGCAACAGTTAGAGGCGACAGTGGTAGTGAAGATGATGTGGCTATGAGCGCTCATGTGCCTTGAGAGAAGAGGTGGAGTGACATTGATCTGTAGAGCAGCTTTAGATGGGTGGCAGGATCCTTGAGGTGCCCAGACTCTTGGACCACATACGAGCTACGAGAGCCTTAAGACAGTAGCAGGATGAATGGAGCATGGGTGCAGAAGATCACGGTGAAGTAGAGGGCTGAGCTGGGACGCTGTATATGGGAGCAGCGCAGTGCAGAGGCATCAACAACATAGAAGCAGTAGCGTAGAGGCTGATGGGACTTCAACAGCGGAGAGGAGCAGTGCTTATGCAGTGCAAAGCAGCAACAACGCAGTGGCTTCAGAGAGACAACGCAACGCAGCAGCCAAGGGAGCTTCAATGATGAGATGCAGCCCGACTGACTTGTCTGTCAGTTACTGGGTAGTGGTCCTTCAATTGCTTACTTCTCAGCAACTGAGTTGCAGTGCAGTAGTTGGCAACACGATGCAACAATTTGAGAGGGAGCTACAATACGGATGCAGCATTGTCAGTGGCAGTGACATAGGCAGCAGTATAGTGGTAGCAGCGCAGTGGATGGAGGGCAGCAGGCCAAGCATCAACAGCGCGGGGATCAATGCCGAGATCAGGCAATGCTTCAGTATGGAAGTATTGCTAGAGCACACTCCTCGCTAAGAGGGAGTGTTGAGATTTTGGGGTAGCATCGGGTGTGCTCTAACTCCGAAACTTTGTGGAGGGGCTAAGACACACGAGATCTCCAAGACCCAGAAAGCATTTGGAGAAATTTCATCCGGTGTATGAGTTATTCAAATAATTAATTTTTTTAATGAGGACCCTAAGTCTAACTTAGGGAAGTAGAAAAATTAAAGTGAATTAATTTACACATGTGATGAAATGTTCTAAGTGACGTGGATCAAGCAGTGTTTTAATCTGAGACGTCGATTAGATATTAGATCACGGCTGTTGGTTTACCAACGAGAAAAGTATAAGAGAAGGGCTTGGGGTCAGTTGGAGGACACACACATTGGAGAGCATTGAAGCTGAGTCGAATTTCTGGGGCAGGGTTTGCTAAGGAATTCGAAGTGAGTTTGCAGTTCAGTGAGGGGCAGAGATCGGCAAGGGATGATCTGATTCGAGGCCAATAATATAGCAGTAGAGAGGCGGCTTGTACCAGGCAGCGTAGAGGCCAGCTAGAGGGACGCAGTTCAACCAGCACCACGCAGAAGACTGCGTAAGCCCAGTCAGGGTGACGTAGGCCCAACTAGCGCAGCGCAGGGGCAGCGCAGCGCTAATCAGTGTGACGCAGTGGGTACGCTGGCCAGTAGGGGCTGCCGCAAAGGCTGCACGTGAAATTTTCAGTTCTGAAAATTATTACTGCAGTGATTGATTTATTTCTCCTACTTATTAGATAAGTTATTTAAAAATGCTTTAGTAAATTTTGAAATAAATACAGCTCTAGTACTTCACTCTTATCAAAAGCAGAAGAACATAAGTTACACAAGTAGCACAATAGAAACAACCATACGAACACAATTATTTTTCGATAATTGTCCCTGAAAAAACCCAATGTGGGAAAGCTGGTGCAGCAGATGAGTGTTTGTATTTATCTTCAGCAATGAAAAGTTCTTTTACAAAAGTCTTGGTGAGCAAAGTAAAATTAGCATACACCTAGCATGAATTTTCTGGACACATCGGAAGTATTTCCGACCCTCGGGGTGACCTCCTACACCCTCTGCGTCATCCAGCGTAACTGCGCTGCGTAGTCCCTCCTTGGACTGCGTAACTCTGCGTGGAGGGGATGGTGCTACTGTTCAGCACACCGTTCCCTTCACCCTTCTGCCTTCTCCTTCTTCGTTAGCTGATCTCTCCCTCCTCCTTCTGCCTCTGCAATCCCGCCTCTACAAACTCATCCACTAAAATCGAATTCTCTTACTTCAGAATTGATTTCCTTCGGGTACTGAGAATGTCCCCAGCTTTATTTCCAAATGACCCTCAAGCCTCTTCTTATAGTCTTCTCGCTGATGAATCAACGACCAAGATTATATCCTTAATCAATGGCTCAGATTAAAAGATGACTTGATCTTCGTTTTCTAGAAGGTTCACACTCTGCTGTATTTATACGCTTTAATTATTTAATTTCCCTAAGTTTAGACTTAGGGTCTGCATTAAAATAATTAATTATTTTAATAAAGCAAATTCGAGTGGAATTTCCACAAACAATTTTTGGGTTCTCTGGATAACTGCTGTCCAAGCCTCTCTACCAAATTTGAGACTTGGAACACTTCCTGATGCTATAAAATCAACACTCCCTCTTAGCGAGGAATGTGTTCAAGCAAGATACCACTGTACTGCTCTGACTCTTGAACATCTGCTGTGCTGATGATGTCCTGGGTGCTGCCCCTCATCTTTGCGTTGTTGCCCTCTGTACTGCTACCTGTGACACTATCTCTGCCACTGCCTCATCCGTACTGCAGCTCCCTCTGTCTCTGAAGACCACCAGTTCCTCTAATGGAAGGGGTTCTCGACCATCCCCATCTTCTCTCTGAAGTAAGTGAACTAATCTTACTCAGAGCCTTGGTGAGGATATCTGCCACTTGTTCCTCTGTAAGAGTGTACCTCAACTGCACTGCTTCTCGTTGGACATAGTCCCTGATGAAGTGGCACCGAATGTCAATGTGTTTCGACCGGTCATGAAACACAGGATTCTCAAAGAGCTTAATGCAACTCTGATTGTCACACATAATCTCGGTCGGTTCCATTCTCTTCTTGAGTAGGTTCAAGAGTAATTTACGAAGCCATATGGCCTCGCACGAAGCTGTGCTTGCTGCCATATACTCGGCCTCAACTGAACTTAGTGTGACGGACTTCTGTTTCCTGCTGCACCAGGAGGTCATTCCTGATCCGAGACTGAAACAATACCCACTGGTACTCTTTCGTCCACTGTGCTTCCAACACAATCTGCATTTGTAAACCCACTCAATTGGACCTCATTGCCCTTGGTGTACTTCAATCCATACTCGATTGTCCCCTTCAGATATCAGAGAACATGTTTGGCTACTGCCCAGTGAGCCCTCCTTGGTTCCACCATGAACTGACTGAGGGTATTCACTACATAATAGATGTTTGGTCTAGTATTGACCAGATACATCAATGATCCGATGAGCTGCCTATACAAGGTGGGATCAGCCTCATCATCCTCCGTTGTGTCTATCTTCTTCCAGTTAGTAATCACTGGCGTGGCCATGGGTCTACAGTCTTCCATTTGAAATCTCTTCAGGATTTCTGTAGTGTATCTTCCTTGCCCCAGGAAGATTTCTCCCTTCTGCTGCCAGAATTCTAATCCAAGAAAATAGTGCATCTACCCCAGATCCTTCATGTCAAATTCTGTAGCCAGATTCTCCTTGCAGTCCTTGATGAGCTTAGATGATCCAGTAAGAAACAGATCATCCACATATAATACCAGAATTAACGGCTCATCCCCTATTCTCAAGTAGTAGAGATTGGGATCTGCGTCACTCTTGACGAACCCCATCTTCTGCAAGTAGCTATCAATTCGCCGATACCATGCCATGGGGGCTTGTTTTAAACCATACAAGGCTTTCTTAAGCTTGCAAACATGAGTCTCCTGCTCATGTGTCTCGAAGCCCTCTGGCTGTTCTATGTACACTTCCTCCTCTATCACCCCGTTCAAGATCGCTATCTTGACATTCATTTGGTGAATCTTCCATCCCATCTGTGCTGCCAGAGAGATGACGGATCTCATAGAAGTGCAACGAGCTACAGGGGCGAAGGTTTCCTCATAATCGATCCCTTCCTTCTGTGCGCACCCCTTAGCTACAAATCTGGCCTTGAACTTCTCTATGCTGTCATTTGTAGCATACTTGATCTTGTAGATCCACATGGATCCTACAACTGATCTCTCTTGTGGTATAGGGACTACTTCCCAGACATCGTTTGTCATGATGGAGCTATACTCCTCCACCATGGCATCCACCCACACCTGATGTTGAGTTGCCTCCCGAAAGCTGGAAGGTTCTCCAACTTGAGCTACCAGGGCCTGGTATCTGTCAGGTTGCCTTCATACCCTCTTCCCGTCTCTAGGAGCTCCAACAAATTCTTCTGCATCCTTCAGAATTTGTTGAAGTTCTCTGCTCGGTCCCCCACTGGTGGTGGGCGGTCTCACCTGCTCTCTTGCCTACTCTTCTTCGGAGGAACTCTCCTCAGAATCCTTGTGCCCTGGAGAGGCACTTGACCCATCCTCTGTAGGCCGTTGAGGCTGTACCAGTGGATCCTCCTCAATCTGCGTATCTATAGCCATTTCTCGAGATTTCCTGAAGGCTCTTTCCTCCATGAATTTCACATCCCTCCTTACTTCGATTTTCCTGCTCTCTGGAATATAGATGCGATATGCTTTCGCATTTTCACTATAGCCCACAAGAAAACCCTTTTCCGCAATCTGATCCAACTTCTTCCTCTTCTCATTTGGAACTTGGCGGTACACCATGCTGCCAAATATGCTGATGTGGCTCACCTCTGGCTTGCTGCCTGTGAACACACTCTTAGGAGTTTCCTTCCCCAATGCTCTATGGGGAACTCTGTTTTGCACATATACCGTGGTATTGCAGGCTTTTGCCCACAAAAATTTGGGCATATCTTGGTCATATAGCATTGCCCTTGCAACCTCTATTATGGTCCGGTTCTTCCTTTCTGCAACTCCATTTTGCTCTGGATTGTATGGAGCTGTCCATTCTCTCTTGATGCCTTCCTTTGCGCAGAAGCTGGTGAAGTCCTTATCGATATATTCTCCACCATTGTCTGATCGCAGCTTCTTGATCTTCTTTCCTGTTGAATTTTCTACCAATGCTTTGAACTCTTTGAACCGATCAAAGACTTCATCTTTAGTTTTGAGAAAATAGATCCAAGTCTTCTTGGAATGATCATCAATAAAGGTAGCAAAATACTTTGCATCACTGAGAGCGGTTGTGGACATTGGACCGCAAATATCTGAGTGTATTAATTCCAATATGCTCTTAGCCCTGCTGCTGCTTCTTGGAAATGCTGCTTTAGCATACTTCCCTAGTACACATTGCCTGCAGACTTCATCTCTCCTTGTGATGAGTTAAGGAGCTCCTATGATGGTATTCTTGAGAATCTTCAAGGCTCCATGATGTAGATGCCCCATCCTTCTGTGCCATAATTCATTCAGATCTTTGTCGTCCGTACTGCCAATCGGGGCTACGGGGGATTCAAGCTGGAGCTTATATAGCTTATGACTCCTTACTCCAATTTGTGTCTTCTTGCTCCAGCTAGGATGTTTGACATACACTTTGTTTCCAATAAAGTATACGTCATAACCCTTGTTCTGGAGCTGAGACATTGAGAGAAAATTCATCCCCAACCCTGGTACATGCAGAACATTTGTGGCCCGAATCTTGTTGCCAACTTCTATCTGAAATGTTATGGTACCACTTCCAACGGGGGTACACTTGGCCTTGTTTCCCATAGTAATCTGGAAATTCATCTGTTCTTCTTGGTAGCTTGAAAAACATTCTCATACCCCAGTCATGTGAGCAGATTCTCCACTGTCAATATACCAAACACTTGGAGGAGCTGTGCTCGACACACAAGCAAGATCCTCCTCTAGTTTGGATGCCAACACTGTCATGTCATGTTCCCTTTGCGTTTCAGCGTGCTCTGGAGGACTGCGTGAACCCTTCCAGATGTACGATCTTTGGTCCATAGTAGATCCTCCCTTTCTGTCTTTAACCTTTTGCTCTGATACCATGTGAAAATTTCTGCTCTGAAAATTATTATTGCAGTGATTGATTTATTTTTCCTACTTATTAGATAAGTTATTTACAAATGGTTTAGTAAATTTTGAAATAAATACAACTGTAGTACTTCACTCTAATCAAAAGAAGAAGAACATAAATTACACGAGTAGCACAATAGAAACAACCATATGAACACAGTTATTTTTGGACAACTGTCCCCGGAAAAACCCAATGTGGGAAAACCAGTGCAGTAGATGAGGGTTTGTATTTATCTTCAGTAATGAAAAGTTCTTTTACAAAAATCCTGGTGAGTAAAGTAAAATTAGCATACACCTAACATGAATTTTCCGGACATCGGAAGTATTTTCGACCCTTAGGGTGACCTCGTACACCCTCTGCGTCATCCAGTGTATCTGCTTTGTGCAGTCCCTCCCTGGACTGTGTAACTTTGCGTGGAGGGGATGGTGCTACTGTTCAACACAACCTACCCTTCACCCTTCTGCCTGCTCCTTCTCCGTCAGCTGATCTCTACCTCCTTCTGCCTCTGCAATCCTGCCTCTACAAACTCACCCACTGAAATCGAATTCTCTTACTTTAGGATCGATTTCCTTCGGGTACTGAGAATGCCACCAGCTTTATTTCCAAATGACCCTCAAGCCTCTTCTTTAGTCTTCTCGCTGATGAATCAACGACCAATATTATATCCTCAATCAATGGCTCAGATTAAAAATTGACTTGATCTTCGTGTTCTAGAAGATTCACACTCTGATTTATTAATACCCTTTAATTATTTAATTTCCCTAAGTTTAGACTTAGGGTTTGCATTAAAATAATTAATTATTTTAATAAAGCAAAATCCGAGTGGAATTTCCACAAACGATTTCTGGGTTCTCTGGATTACTGCTGTCCAAGCCTCTCCACCAAATTTGAAACTTGGAACACTTCTCGATGCTATAAAATCAACACTACAGAGGCAGCGCTGAGGGTTCCAGTGGGACAGAAAGGGCTGGAATTCATAATTCCCCAAAGAGGGTTGAATCAGCCATATTTTCTGTCTTTGAGTGAAAGGTACAACTGCCGTGTGATTTCTCTGTAAGGTAGACCATTTCTGGTGCGTATATAAATGTATTCAAATTCTACATAATAATAAAACCCTCTAGAGCTGCTGCACCAGTTTTCCCGCATTGGGTTTTTCCGGGGACATTTGTCCAAAAAATCTGTGTAATTTTGTCACATGTGCGTGCTGTTCGGTAAATGATTTGTAGATGTGTAGACTGCAGTTTGTATTTGCTTTAGTGTTTTTCTGAATATTCAGATTAAGAACTTGTTAATTAATCAAACAAGTAGGTGACGTAGATCATGGCATTGCAGTAGGGTTTCTATTTTGAAACTTTCACGATCTGGTGGTATCCCGAGCGTAAGTCTATCTTAGAGAAGTAATTGGCTCCTCTAAGTTAATCCATCAAATCATCTATATAGGGAATGGGATACCCATTCTTCAAAGTCTTCTTATTCAACGCTCAGTACTCTATGCACATGTGTAGCGTCCCATCTTTCTTCTTCACCAACACTACCGAAGAAGCGAAGGGACTAGGGCTAGGCCGGATATGTTCCAATCTCAGTAACTCATGTATGACCTTCTCTATCTCATCGTTATAGGCCTTGGGATGCCTATAAGGAGTGGTGATGACTGCATTCACAGCCTCCTCCAATTCAATGGTGTGCTCGAATCCCCTATTTGGCGGTCTCCCTGGTGGGACATCTCCAAAAACCTCCTGATGTCACTCCAGCAAAGCTAATATGTCTGGGTGTGTAGCCTTGGCCTGTGACCCAACCTAAGAAATGCGTAGCTCTACTACCCACTCTATGTCTCCATGCCATAGGTCGGCCTCCATCCTGTGAGCTGAAACTGTTTGAGGTGGATAATAGTGCATCCCCCTCAACAATACTGACCTCCCATCAGGCCCCTTGAATTCCATCTCCAGCTGTTGCCAATCAATGGTGACCTTCCCCAACGTATACAACCACTAAACTCCCAACACCATGTTAGTATCCGGAATATCAACAACAAAGAAATGATCGGTGAGAGAGTAGTTCCCCTTCTGCAGAGTCAATTCCGAGACATATTTGGTACAATGGATGGTCTGGGCTCTAGGTATCAGGACTGAGAATCCCTCAAACGTGGCTGTCTGTATGCCTCTACGCTGGGCATCAAGAAAATTGTGGGTGGCCCCACTGTCAACCAAGACTGACACATGCTGCCCCTGAATGGTCCCCTTGACTCTGAGTGTCAGGTACTACGGCACACCTCGAAGTGAAGTAAGAACTCCTACTGGAGCAAACGGTCCTCCTCCCTGTGGGGGTGGTGGTGGTCCTCCTGCGCTTGATGGACCTCCCTCATCCCTCAACTTCTCGACTATCTCGGTCTCCTCCTCCTCTGGCTCACTATCCGAGAACACCTCAATGAAATGGGCCTTGCACTTGGTGCACTTGTGCCCCGGTGCCCAAGGCTTCTGATACGTGAAGCACAATCTCCTCCTCCTGAGATCCTTCTGTGTCTCTTCATCTAACTGACCACACCCTCCATCTCTCTGTGGTGGTCTCATGTCTCTGTTTTCTTGTGGGATTGTGGGTCTCGAGGGAATGAAGGCCCTGTTCTTGGGCACTATGCCAATTATATCTCTAGCTCAAGAGATGGCATCTTGTAATGATGTGGGCTTGTAGGCCCTCGCGGTTCACCCATCCACGTAGTGGCTCAGCAAGCCCCTCTACAAACAACATGATCAACCGGCTCTCCGCAATATCTGTCACCATCACTGCTAGCCTTTGGAACTCAACAATGTTGGCCTCTGCGATACTTGTCTATCTCAAGTGAGCCAACTCTTTGAAGTGCAACTCTGGATCCTTCCTCTCAAATCTCTACAACAACCTCCAGGTGAACTCCTGGTATGAAGTGATATGAATATGACCCAGTGTGATCAATCCATGGTACCACCATTCCTGGGCATCTCCCTCCAGGTGAAGAGTGGCAAATTGCGGCATCTGCTTCCTTCACGGGGTTCAAATGAAAATAGGTGTCCAACTTTTGTATCTAGGCTCGTGCTGAACTCTTTGCACCCCCATCAAAATTTGGAAGTGTGACCTTCCCTGCCAACCTTTCCACCTCATGGCTAGATGATCCTCATTTAGAATAATTACCAGCTCCTGTGGTACGTCTTTCCTTTAGGTGAATAAATTCACCGAAGGACATTACCCGTCTGACCCGGGCATCCAATCCCTCATACTCATCAATGCCTGAAGCAATTGAGTGTACTATATCATTGACTGAATTCGACTCCCTCTTAGGCTCTGACTCTTCTATGAAATTTGGCATCAAGGGCTGGCTAGTCTGCCCACGCTCTGGAGTGTGTGGGAGCTGATATGTACGGCTACCTCCTGCTCTGGAACCCCCATCACCTTGAGGTTCTACTGCTCCATCCAGTCTAGCACCCAGATGCAATCCCATTACCTGCTGCATCATGTCCATCATGACCTGCCCTTTTCTCACCATCTGTTGATTAGCTCTCAGCAGCTCCTCCAAAATCTGATCTGGGTCCTTGTGCCTGGGCTCCTCCTCCTCATTGTGCCGATCCATTCCTTCCCTCCTGGCTTCTACTTTTGTGTCTGAAAATGGGTTTGTGTTACCTTATCTTCCACGACCTCTACCTCTACCTCTGCCACGACCTTTATGAAAGACCACTCCTTGATATCTTTGTGGCATTACCTACTCCTGTTACCCACACTGGCCAAGAACATGCTCTGATACCACTGTAATATTCCAAATAGAAAATTTACAGTGATATAGAAAACATGCAATAAACTGAACACATAAATTTTTATTTAAGCTACACAGATGCAAGAAATATGCCGGGAACACCAAATTTTATTAATATAGATGGTTGGAGTACAATTTGAGATGGAAGATGTGCACCTGGGCTTGCACAAGGCAAGCTACAGGTCTCAAGTGAACAATAACAAATGATACAGTTGCTGCAACAATTGCTTCTCTGAATATTGCGCTGTCTCCCAGTTTCTACAACTGCTGGCTGAATTCGGCACTAGATTTTCCCACTGAAAAGCGCTCAGAAAATTCTAGGAATTTGGAAAGGTGATCCTTGCCAAAAACCCAGAAAAACCCAGAAAGCTCTACCCCAAATTCCAATATTCAAATTTGGACCTTTCTCTGCTTGGCCCTTCTCCAATTTCGAAATTTGCTGCTGAAGATGCTACTTAAGATCTCTGCACTCCAAAACACTAGAAGACCTCCAACAATACACCTCCAATTTTCTTTGGGGTTTTTCCCTCATAAATTCAAATTTGAGTGACTTGCAAGTTTCCCTCTGTTTACCCCAATTTAATTTTTATTATCTAATGTTACCTAAGTAATATTGAATAATAATGCCCCTTTTAAAATGACTATAGCCTACAGGATTAAATAGGCTACTATGTCCTTCCTTGGGCAATTGATTTGAAGAGGACATTACAGTACCCCCTTCTTGACATTGCTTGTCCTCAAGCAATTACAAATTCGGGTGCTGCAAGATCAATTCCTCTCCCACGTGAAATAATTGATGGCCATTGCTGTCTAGACAATGCAAGTATACATGGCTGCTCCAGGGATCTCCATACCTGAAACTTGATTACCATGTCGAAATGCCTGATGCTTAAAAATGCTTGTAGAGAAAAATAAAATAAAGGTAGAACTACAAATCCCATTAAACATTCAAGCAGAAATCTGAGCCCAATGGAAGAGAATATTTTGTGGTCCTTCTTGATATAGAAGTGAAAACTATAGGCAAAAACGCGTAGATTCATCTTGCTTAAAAACTTCCAATAAAGTAACTGGAAGCGAAGTAAAAAGGATGTTAAAAAGTGACATACCAGTCATTAAATGCTACTTCTCCAAAAAATGAAGCATATGCTTCAAAATAAAACAAGGTAAAGCAAAGGTAATGTTTTTGTAGAAAGAGTAACATATCATAGTTGCTATTCATCAATAACACCAATGTCCATGTACAAGAAGCAACCGTTCAAGGAAACAAAATTGAGCTATGGCAAAATCACTTGCCATAACAGCCTGCATGCCTTCAACAGCACTGAAAAACTAAGGAAATTCATCCTTGAGCTGCCAATTTTCAACAAAAATGAAGGAAGCATGTTGTAAAAATTGAAGAGTTCCCATTCCTCGAGATAGAAGGGCAAATTTTGCAGCATCCAATTTTGCCATTGCTTGGGGACAAACAATGTCATGAAGGGGGGACTGTAATGTCCCTTATGGATTAATTGCCCATGGGAGGATGAAATAGCCTATCCAACCTTGTAGGCTATAGTCTTGATAAAGGGGGAAAACCCAATTACATTGGGTAAATTTTGGGTCGGCTGGGGCAAAAAAGCCCAAATTGGGGGTTGCACTTGCAACCTCTCACATTTGAGAACCCCTTGAGGGAATCTATAAATAGAGGAGAGTTGGAATCATTTTGGATCATCGATTTGAATTGGGATATCTCTGATTTTCTTGAGCCTGAGGCTCTGAGGGTTTTAAGGCCCCTTGTTCTTGATTAGTTTCGGTGGAGGTGATCCCACCCTAGCTAATCCTTTGTCTAGTTTGGTGGAGCTGATCCCACCCTACCTAGACACCTTTTTTCACTGTTCTGGCACAACATCCTCTTCTAAGCAGCTTGTATCTGTCTGGTTATCAAAGAAAATCTACACTGTGGTCTGTTTTAGAGAAGCAGAAGTCTTCCTAGGACTACAATCACAGAGTCTCCTGTGCAGTGGATTTTTGTGATTTTTTTGGGACACACTGAGAGAGAAGTGAGGACCGCAAGGTCCCTATTCCGGGAGCAGAACTTCCCCCTTTTTGTCTGTCTGTACAGCCAGCAAACAAGGATTCAATCCACGGCCTGTTGAAGGGCAGAGGGACAGCATAGTGGTGAAAAAACAGCGAGACAGCACTGTGAGACTGCAAGCCGCAGACAGCCGCAGGCAGCCACAGGGCTGAAATCTGCCCGCAGTATGATCAGCCGAAATTGCTGATTGCAGCACACAAGACAGCAGGGAATCCTGAACATTGAAAGGCCTGTTACAGACCCTTACCTGACAGTGAAGCAGGTCTTTGAACAGAACAGTCCAGCTGGCAATTGCTAGGACGCCTGTAAGTTTACTGTTGATTAAATAGTGAGTTAGCAATAGCAGAACTGGATTTAATTAGTAGTGTTTCATGTTATCAGGGCTGTCCTCATTGTTGCAACAGCCCTAGGGTGAACTCATTTAATAACTGGAATTGTATTGGTTAATCCTTGTATTACTGCTGTTATGTGGAACTGCCATTGTTATAGATCAGAAGTGCTGGATTAGTTGTTAAACTGTACTGTTCCAAGTCATCGATGTATTGTGGAGTTTACTGCTCAATTACAGTGTTGTGTATTCTATATTATCCTTGTCTGAAGTTGAAAGAAATTCTGTGAAAAGCAACACAATTCATCTTGAAAACCCTATAACCTTGAGGACAAAAGTTACCCTAGGACGTTGCAAATTCTTTAAGGAATAATATTGCTAATAAATGTTTGGTTGTCAGATGTGCCATCAAAATAAATTAGTACTGATAAATTTCTATTCTTGATCAGTTATAGCTCAAGCCTAACTAGTGGCAATTTAGCAGCTGCACTGTGACTCTTTTGGCTGTGATCATTGGAAGATGCCCAGAAATTCTTTTGGCTGTGATTATTTGGCAGCTGCAAGATGTATCTCTTTGGCTTATCTAGATTGTAATGAATTCATCATGAGTCAAGCCTCATATTATGGCTGGAATTCTTACACATGCAAATGATTGATTATATGCACTTGCTTTACTGAATCTTTAAAAAAGGCTTGCAGTGATATTTGTGTGCATCTCTATTATAGAGAGGACAAAGGTTAAGGACATGTAAGGCTATGCAGGGGCAGGTTTCCATGCAGTGTAGCAACGTAAACATGCAAGACATTGTAGGAGCTGAGTTGGATATATACAAATAAAAATACTATTCATGATTTTATACATTGAATTATTTTGTGGGTTAAGTTCTCGAAGGTATTGAATCGCCACTTACCAATTGCATTTGCTGTATTAATAAGTATATATAGTGTTCTTTATTGTGCATTTGTACCTGTGTTATTCCATGTAAATACATCACTAGCTATTATCTTATATTTAAGACTCTAATTCCACTTATGTAGGTTTCTTTTGAAGTATTGCTAACACTTTTTGTTAATTATACTTATCTGAATGAATTATTCTATTTAGTCTCAACTGATTGAGCTTGTTCCTCATCAACTTGTATAATCTGAGTGTCTTCACAATTCATTTTCAAAATGAAGCTTTTAAAATGCTATTGAAAGTTTAAGGGAAAATTTCCATTCTGGAGCATTCTCCTACAATGGTGAAGAGATAAGAGAAGACATGATAATTTTATTAATGTCCGACAGATGGCCACAAATATCAAGAGCAAAATCTGCTCTGGATACTGGTATCTTCTGGAAGGAAGATGATAAGCTTATTAATGTTCAACAAATGACCAAAAATAGGTCAACAAGACGGTTCAGTACAGAAGTGGCAATAATGTGATACAAACTTTGACTCCAGTTTGCAGCTGATTATTGTGTTTCAACTTTCAGCAAGAATTGCAGAGGCAACACCCTTTTATGATTAAAATAGTATTTTTTTGTTTTGTTTTTGTACTGGAAAAAGAAAATAGCATTCACAATCTTTATATTCTTAGTATTACGAAGTATGCCTCTTACACCAATGAATTACATACTCTAAGATACTGTTATTTTGTGTTTCTTTCGTGCAGAATATGCTTGGTTTATGTGCTCCAAGTTATATAGATCGGAAGGCAATTTATGTTTTGAAGTTTTACCTCAATTGGGAACTGATAGAAAAAAAATCCCTAATTCCAGCACAAGGCCTATGAATAAACGACATCCCTTTCAATCGGCATGCAAGTCTTTTTGGTTTTCTCATTTTGCTCCACTTTCAGAGCTAGAAAGTTTATATGACTTGCAGACAAGATCTTATGGAACTGCAGCTATGAAAATTCAGAGAAATTCTTCCTTTTCTATGATAGAAGCTAGAGATATTCTTCATTTTCAAAATATACTTGGAGAGAAAAATGTCGTTCAGGATAAAGATGAATTGGCTACAGCAAATCATGATTGGATGAGGAAATATAGGGGTTCAAGCAAACTCCTACTTCGTCCTAGGAACACTGAAGAAGTACACACTTAACTTTCTGTTGCTTACGTCTTCTTTATTACATATTGTCACTATCAGTTCCAAGGATATTCGGAATTCCTGATATGATTTGTGATCTTTTTAGTTTATCATTGCTTTGTATCGTCTTTCCACAAAATATCCATTGAATAGGATTGCATATTTTCTAACCTTATTGTGATGTATAATTTGTTCCTGACCTTATACAACTTAGATAGTGAAGACTTCATTGGACTTTTCTTGTGAATTGTCATAATTTCAATGGAGGTTTTACGTATTAAAAATAAGTTTAATTCTGTGGTTGGACTACTTAAGCAGCATACTTGAACATGGCATGATGTTAAAACACTTGAGCTTGATTTATTTAATCATGGTAACATAGATCTGTATCAAGGACCATCAAAAGCTCATGTCGTTATGAACTTCTGAAGTTAAAATGCTAAAAGCACTCAAGTAAATCCACGCATATGAAAATTTATGCAGGAGTTTATGCTGTTCTTGCGCTTCTCATAAATATGGATTGCAGATTGGGTAGGAGGTTCGAAGTATTGGATACGGGTACGGTGACCCTGGAACAAGATACTTCTGGGATACGTTACGTTATATATTATTTTATTAAAAATATATATACATTTTAATATATATATATATATATATATTAATATATTAAAAATTAGATATTTTTTGCACAAATTCATACAAAATTCATTGATTCAAACATAGATATTAGATACTCATGAGTCATACATCATCATTGATACTATAATACAAATTACAATGATACATTGATACACCATACATGATACAATCGTCAAATTTACTCATAAAGACAAGATTGAAGATAGTAAGATACTGTAGTTTTTTCATTAAGTCATCAGAATCAAAATGTGTTACATAAGAACACTGCCAATGGCAAATAGAAATAGAAAATACAAAATCAACTACAGTCTACAAGACTACAAGCCCGAAGCCTCAATGAGTCAGAGTCATCAATCCTCATAATTAGCATCACTGTCCAAATCCTGATCATCATGCTCACCACTGCTCTCCTCTGCCTCTGATGCATCCTCCTCCTCTATCATCTCTGCATCTGCTGGTGTGGAGGATGACCCCTCTAATCCATCATCAAATGTGACAGGCTCTAGCACTGGCGCATTGAGATCCAAGTTGGCCAATGCCAACTCAACATTGCTGTCCAGACCCATATCATCAGGAAAGACATCCCACATCTTTGTCTTTCCCTTCAACCACTCCTCCCTCTGCCTGTAGATGAGACAAAGGTTGGTGTGCACATACACCATTGTCTCTGCCCTGGACTGCTCAAGCCTGCTCCTCTTCACACTATACAAATTCCCATATGTGCTCCAATTCCTCTCGCAACAAGAGGATGAAGTCACCCGAGAGAGGAGCCTCATGGCTAACTGCTGTAGAGGAGGGCTTGCTGCCCCATGAGTTGCCCACCAAGAATGGGGCTTCTTAGCCCCCCTGTCTCGAATCAAATCATAGCCTCCAAATCGCCCCCTGCCAGTGGAAAAATCTGCAAAGGCATCCTCCACCTCATCAAGGGATGCCCTATCCCGAAAAATCCTCCTCAATGCATCTTTCCTCCCCTGTGAGATTTCAGCATCCATGTGAGGAGGGAATCTGCGGGAAGGTCCACCATTCAGCCACTCATGGCTATAGTATTTTGGGTTCAAGGAGTGAGCCAAACAATGTAAAGGTGTGCAATTCTTGTCCCATCTGTTGACAAGAATATCTTGTATGACGGTGAAGAAGGCCTCAGGTGATGTCTCATACTCTGGGCACTGACTCTGTAAAATAATGGTCCTCATAGACTCAATCATGGAATCCCATCCCTCATAAACCTCTCCTAGGACGGGTTGGTCTGTATCTGCAAATCTGAGCAAGGAAATGATAGGCTCCATGATCTGAATAATTAGATCTACCTTCTCCCACCATATATCATCCAACACTATGTCCTTCACCTTCTTTGAGGCTGCTTGATCCGTCTTTCTCCGAAAAGACCAAAACTCTGAAATAACCATAGACCCAAGAGCGGTCTTGACCTCCCTCAACCTCTTCAACATGATGAATGAAGAGGCAAACCATGTATCTGCAATCTTCAACAATGATAGATTGCTGTACTCCTTGTAGATAGTGAGGGCATTTGTATGGTTTGTTACAAAGTTGCGGATATGTCATGCATCCTCAATAGTGGCTCCAATCCAAAGCACATCAGAAGCAATAGATTTCAGTGCCAAGTTCAATGAATGGACAATGCAAGGTGTCCAAAATACTTGTGGATATTTTGCTTCCACAATCATGCCAACAGCCTTGCAAACAGGTGCATTATCTGTAATGATTTGCACACAACAATCCACACCTACACTTTCAATAACTTTGAGAAATAACTCACCCATATATTGTGCATCCTTGTATTGTCCAAGTGCATCCACTGATTTCAAGAAAACTGCACCATTCGTGGATGACACCATGAAGTTAATGAGTGGGTGGCGTGCTGGATCTGTCCATCCATCAGAAACAATGCTAACCCCAGATGTTGGCCATGCTGATTTAATAGGCTCAAGCATTTTTTCCACCTCTTTATTTGCCTTTGTCAACAATGTGGTTCTGAGCTTCTCTGACCCAGGAGGCACATACCCTGATGGAGCCCCATGACAAAGAGCTCGACACATCTCAATAAATACAGGTGACTGTGCAACATTAAAGGATATGAAGTTCTGATAGAAAAAAATGCAATGGTGAGGTCAAGCTCTTCCCTTTTCTCTTTTTGGAAAATCTTGTCCATTGGACCAACTGCAGTTGCCTTTCTCTTTGCTAATTCTCCCCTGCTAGAAGTCTCAAAAGGGAACTTGCCGCTGCTTTTCCTCGAAAATGGAAGGGGGTCATCAGTCTTAGATTTTTTTGATTTTGCTGCCACATTTGCCTCACCAATACTCTGTTCTTTCTCCAATTTCTTCCTATCTGGCGATTCAATTGTTGTACAACATTTAACGCCACAACCTGGAATACCCAACAAATGAGCTTTCACACGGAAATATGTGCCATTGAAATGGCCATTGCAAAAATTGCATTTCCATGAACAATTTCCTCCTCCCTTTTTTGTTGCCCCTTCCTCTCTTGTCGCATATTTCCACAATGGGTATTTGGGGTCAACAATTTCTTTTCCCTACACATTTGAAGCTACTGTTGCAGCCCCACTTCCAATGGATGGAATACTTGCAAACCCTGATGAAAGAGGGACAGGAGGGGCATCTCCAATGGAGACATTCTTCCCCTTTCTTTGCCCCTGTCTTGCTGCCTTTGATTGAGCCATGAATACTGTAAAAAATAAAAAAAAACAACTAAATATATAAAACATATGCACATGCAAACACTAACAACAAACTAAATGCAAAATATAGAGGGACAATGCACTTACCGGATGCTCGAATCTCCTCGAAAGAACTCCCTTTCTCCTTGCTCACACTTGCTCCTTGCTCACACTAGCTCTCCTTCTCACTTCACAAATGAAATGGATGACAAAATAGAGAAGAAAAACCGCACTTTATAAAAAAAATAGCGCGATTTTGCTTGCCGCGGGCCCGGCCGTACCCGGCTGTACGGGATACGGCGTATCCGACGGGGTACAGTCGGGATACGACGTATCCCTTTTCGGACACGCCGTATCCCGACCGTACCTTGTACGGATACGCTGTATCCTTTGAATTGGGGCCGAATCCGGTACGGGTAGGTGTCCGACACGGGGATTCGGGGATTCGATGGCATTTTAGGAGTATCCAAGACTTTAGATAATAAGCTCCAAGCAACTTTAATTTAAGGAAAATGCAGAGACATTAACCTCTAATTTGTTTCTAAATATGCCTATGTCATGTCCCCATTTTTATTTTCCTCTAGTACAATCAGGATGGGTTTCCAGGTTATGTGATGGCTAGGCTGCAGGAGCAGGATTACATTGTCAGGGGTCCCGGGGGAGTTTTGAGGAGTTTTTGTGAGATCCAATGACATTCACTTGGCATATTCCGTCATCTGCACAACTTGCCTTTCGTTTCGTTGCATTTCGACAACTTTCAAAAAATAACATTATTATGGGGCCTAACTTAATTAATTATGCTCAAAGTGGTGTTCTAGGAAGATTATTTGATGGAACACCTCAGTGTAATAGCTTGTTGGAACTGGAACGAGAAGATATACAAGATTAGATGCTAATAAGTGACTTCTAGTGGTTGGAGAGAGTATGGTGAGTGATTTACCATTTTCCTTGATAAAAAATGACTTTAATTAGTCATTTAATTAAGGAAAAATAATTAATTGGAGGAAAAGGGCCAAAAATGACTTAAGTGAAATAAAATAAAATTAAAAGTTCACTTAAGATAAAGTCAATGGGAGGGCTTCTAGAATACTAATAAAATAATAAAATAAGACGCTTCTAGAGGCTTCGAGATCTATCCATCAGATCTATAAAAGAGGACGAGGAGATCATTTGGAGACATCTTGGTTTGGTGCATTGCCCTTGTGTGAGAAGTTTGAGAACCTAGTTCTCTATTCCAGTATCCCCAGGATGGAAACCCTTGGGTGATTCAATTAGAGTCGGCGAGAACCCATTTCTCCCCTTGGTGGATTCATCCAGAATTCATAGAAGCAGTGATTAGTTTAGCTTTATTTTGGAGGCTAGTGCAGTATTGTTGCATATTTCTTGAGTAGCCATTATTTCAGCCATTTCCATATTATTGTACTAGCATATGATATCTGTGGCATATAATGAAATAAGGCTGAAATCTTCTGCACATTTCTCTTGTTCATTCTTCAGTTGCAGTTTATATTTTTGCTGTTGATTTGTGGTTGAAATTGTGCACATTTTTTTATTTAAATTAACGACAAAATTTCTGAAGAAATATCCAACAAATTTATCATTTGGGACATTACAGTGGTATCAAAGCATTCCTTGTTTTTCCTTGAGATTTGTGGTTCAATTTGTGAAAATTGTTTATGGAGCTGATGGCTAAATTTTTTGAAGCAATTTGTGCTAAATTTATATTTGGAAGATTACAGTGGTATCAATGCTGGTTTTCCTGCCAACCTGAGGGTTTTATTTGCAAATTGTTTGAGGGTTTATATTGGAGGTGCCAAAAGAAAATTATTTCTGGAGGAAGCAAGATTAAATTCTTCTATTTGTCGAAGTTGTGATTTTGTTGTAGCAAAATATATTTTGCTGGAGAAATGAGCTATTTTTGTTCATGGATTAAATTTCTTAATCTATTTGCCAGAGAATAATTATTGCAGGTGAATTTCTAGGGATTCGCAAGTGCCAAAGTGACACATTGCCAGAGCCGGATTTGTCTTTTTTATTGGGTCAAATTTATTTTGTGAATTTGAATTCATTTTGCTGGGCCAAATTTATCTTTATGGACCGAGATTATTATGTTGGGCCAAAATTATTTTGTTGTGCCCAATTTCTCTCGATGGCCCAAAATTATTTTATTAAGCTGAGTTTATCTTGTAGTGCCAAATTTCTCTTGTCGGGCTGAATTTCTCTTGTTGTGTCGAATTATTTTGCAACAGTGAAATTTATTGGAGCCCAGTTTAATTGCCGGAGCTAGATTTATCCATTGGAGCCAAGTTTATTTTCTAGAGCCCAATTTATTTGTAGGAGCTAATTTATTTATTGGGGTCGAGTTTAATCATCAATTCTTGAAGGCTGAATTAAATATTCCTAGGAGGAGGTTGGGATTATCATTTTAGAGGCTGAGCTGATTTATTTATTGTTGGGGTTAGAATTTTATGTGCTGAGGAGAATATCAAGGTTCTTGATTTGATATATTTCCTGTATTCTTTTTTATCAAATTAATATTTCCCTTGAAGTTTATAATCTTGCTCTCAAAGTGTTCGAATGCCTGCTCATAAATAGTTTGACAACCATCAGTAAAATTTGGGTTTGTTGACCTAGAAATTATGACTCAAATTGGAGTATTCTTAGGAATAAACATGCCCAAGATTTATTTATTTATTTTATTTTTTTCTTAATCTGGGTTTGATGATAGTTCGTGGTTAAAATTTCTAAATTTCTGTATAATATCTTAAGTCGTAAATCTAAACATTCCTTCAGCAATTTGTTTTATTGGTAAACTGGGTAATTCACACCACTTGGTGGGTTTGATCTCAGCTTGGAGTTAAGCCAAACCATTTTTGGGTTATTATGGTTTTTGTGTGAGGAGCTCCAGGTTAAATTTTAGAATTTTCTGAGCAGTGTTTAGGGCAAAAACTTCAGTTCTTCTTCAGTAGCATCAGTAGTATTTTATGGACAGTGCATACTACCTGTTTGGGCCATTTCCAACACTTGGGTCTACTTCATTTCACCTGGGTTTTGCATGCATGCAGTGTGGTATCAAATTCATTTGAGCATTATAATTCCCTCAAGCATTTGCCTCATACTTATTTATGTTGCATGTGTTTCCACTTTATTTGCAAAGTATTTGACAAAAGTACTGCTTGCTAACTATTTGTTAAAATTTCTCAAAGAAAGTTTTTAATATTTGTTGTGTTAGTGAGAGAGCATGGTGAGTCTACATGAGGTGTTCATATTATATTTAGACCTTGTAATTGTTGAGTGTGACTTATGAGGGATGAGTATGTCTTGATGTGAGAGGTCTATGTATTGAGTCAACTAGTCACTATTGTGTACTCCTTGATGTACTTGTCATCATTAAGCTATGGGGAAGTTCACAAAATTCCTGAATAAATTGAAAATATTGAATCATACAAAAGATGCAACATTGGACCAAAAACCCAAGCAAAACAACAAACCATTCTCAAGAGGGGTTCATGCCCTTCTTCAGTAAGAGCAACTCAAGGATGTGCAGAAGGGGCCAGAAATAGGACACAAAATCTTTGCACTTAGGACAAATTTAAAACACATGAGGGTCACAGGGAAAGTCCTTTTCAAACTAGATGAATTGGATGCACTCCTTTCTGAAGTGAACCAGTTAGAAGGGAAGAAATTGATTTGGGCTCTAAAACCAACTATGCTTGCTCTCATACAACACAAGTTCTTGGAGAAACCTTGTGAAGGGGTCAGACTTCCAGTTGCATCTTGTCTCAGTAACATCACAAGATTAACTGCACCTATACCTCCTTATAATGATGGTGTTATGATGAGAGTTTTTAGACTGATAGTGGATACCTTTCAGGATTTGAATAACTGTGAGGGCCCTACCTTTGGGAAGAGGCTAAAGATTCAAGAAGTCATGGCCTTGGTTAGATCTTATGAACTCATTTTTGAGCTGGAGTGTGACGATTTGATCTCGCATATGTTTTAATGCTTTCTTCAGCATTAGGAAACATCATCCTGACATGATCATAACACACATGAAGTCCATTTTGTCTTCATGCATGGGAGGAAATGATGCCATTTGCAGAGAGTTACAGTCTATATTGTTGGCCATTTGGAGGGAGGAACAGTTGGTTTCACCTGTTGCTTATGAACTAACGGAAAGGTTGGTCGAGCAGCACATTGGGCTGTTCAAGGAACGACTGACCTAGGAGGAGTTGTAGTGGACTTGTGGTGACCAACCATGTTGCAAGAATGAGTTGGGGAGGAAGGGTCTTTGCTTCATCTGTAAGGAACCTTGGTGACTTGACCACTCATGCTTGAGTGATGTGGAGAAGATGGAAGAGGTAGAGCAGGAGGAGATTCCGTTTGACTTTTAGGATGAAGATTCTACTTTAGATGAGTCCATGTGGTCATACGAGGATGCCCCTGGGGAGCATGAGTAGTCATGTGGAGTTGTTGACAACAAGCCAGATTTATATTCTGGTGTGTATAGTGAATAGTTAGTGGACCCTATGGGAGACAGTCAAGGTGATGAGTCATCAGTGACGATTCAGCATCAGAAGCATATGGTCGAGCATGAGTCAGTTGAGGAGGATGATATGCACAATATGCATGATGAGCTTTTTGTGGAGATCCAATTGGGGGTTCATGTTGAGCCCATGATAGAGGAGGATGAGCAACCATGTTTTGCACCAGGCATTGATGAGGAGCAGACAGATTCACAGAATGTTGATTTTTGGTAGCATCGGAAGTGCTCTAAGTCTCAAAATTTGTGGAGAGGCTTAGGCACATGTATTCCAATGAACCCATAAATCATTTGTGAAAATTTCACTTAGAATTTGTTTTATTAAAATAATTAATTATTTTAATGTGACCCTAAGTTTAAAATTAGGAAAATTAAATAATTAAAGGGTATTAATAAAACAGAGTGTGAATCTTCTAGAGAACATGGATCAAGTCAAGTTATAATCTTAGCTGTTGATTGGAGATCTAATCTCGGCCGTTGATGTCTCAACAAGAAGAATATAAAGGAAGGCTTGAGAGTCATTTGGAAGATACACCACTGAAGATACTCAGTTGCCCAAGTAAATCAATTTTCTCAGTGGCTGAAGTTCGGCAAGAGAAAATCGATCCAGAGGGAGAGTTGTAGGTGAAGGAGAGAGAGAGGGTTCAGCATCAATCCGGGGTGCAGGAGCGGGTGTTGCAGTGAAAGGAAGAGACAATGCAAAGGTAGGAAGGAAACAACGCAGAGGGGTGACACAGTTCTACGCAGTACCCAAGCAGAGCTGGCGCAGTGGTGACGCAGGTGGCCCAGGAGGGTCCCTCTGGAGTCATTTTTCATATGGAAATTTTGTGAGAAATTTCTCCAGTGTTATTACAGAAAATTCTCTTCATTATTGCTGATTGTAAATTGTACAAGAAGATTTTTGCTGAAGAATAATAGAAACTATCATCTGCTGCACCAGTTTTCCCACATTGGTTTTTTCCAAGGACAATTGTCCAAAAATATCTGTGTCAATTTTGTGCTAGTATTTCCTTATATTTTAGCTCAGTAATTGTATGGTGAAGATTGCAGTTGAATTTATTTCAATATATACTGAAGGGATTTCTGTAAATAACTATTTTTAAATAATAAGTAAGAGAAATAATATCAGATATTGCAGTAAGATTTCAAGTTTGAAATTTTCACATGGTATCAGAGCCAAGTTGGACAAGGAAGCAAGAGGGTCTACCCTAAAGGGAACTCGTGGTGTTGCTCCAACAACAAATCGTACTCTTGAGGGCTTACACATTCCTTCTGCAGAAATTGCCAGGAAAAGGAAAAGCACGAAGATGGAAGATCACGTTATTTTAGAGTTGACCTCAAGGATGGAAAGGGAATGTGCCTGTTTATCTATCTCTGAATCATCAGATGATTGGTATATTAATAGTGGGGCTTCAACCCATATGACTCGAGTAAGAGATCATTTCTCCAGCTATCAAGAACAAATAGACTTCAAAATTACTATGGGAAACAAGACAAAGTGTGTCCCTGTAGGAAAAGGGACCGTAGCATTTCAGACAAAAGCAGGAGACAGACTTCGAGCCACAAATGTGCTGCATGTGCCTGGATTGGGAATGAACTTACTTTCAGTGTCTCAATTGCAGGACAAGGGATATGTTGTATACTTCATTGGAAGGAAAGTCTACGTTAAGCATCCAAGCTAGAAGAAGAAGGCTCAGATTGAAACTCGAAGCAACGGACTATACAAGTTGCAGCTCAAGTCTCCAATGGCACTGGTAGGTAGCAGTCTAAGTGGCGGAACAGATCTAAATGAGCTATGGCACAGTCGAATGGGGCATCTACATCATGGAGCTCTGAGAATGCTTAGAGAAACTGTTACGGGAGTTCTAGTCCTAAGCACCAAGCATGATGACGTGTGTAGAGGGTGTGTACTAGGGAAGTATGCTAAAGAAGCATTTTCCAGAAGCAACAATAGGGCAAAGAGTGTATTAACATTTAGATATCTGCGGACCAATGTCCACTAGAGCTCTTGGTGGTGGCGAATACTGTCACCTTCATTGATGACCATTCCAGGAAGACTTGGATTTACTTCTTAAAGACCAAGGATGAGGTCTTTGATCGGTTCAGAGAATTTAAAGCTCTGGTAGAAAACCTAACTGAGAAGAAAATCAAAGTATTGCGTTCAGATAATGGTGGGAATATACTGATAAGGAATTCACAGATTTCTGTGCAAGGGAGGGCATCATAAGAGAATGGACAACTCCTTATAATCCGAAGCAGAATGGAGTTGCAGAACGGAAGAATAGGACTATTGTTGGGGCAAAAAAGGTAATGTTGTATGACCAGAATCTACCTAGTTTTCTGTGGGTTGAAGCATGCAACACAACTGTATATATCTAGAATAGGACCCCTCATAGAGCATTAGGCAAGAAAATGCGCGATAGTGCCTTCACAGGGATGAAGCTGGAGGTAAGTCACTTCAGGATTTTTTGGGAGTGTGGCATATTGTCATGTTCCAGATGAGAAATAGAGCAAATTAGATCAGATTGCTGAGAAAGGGTATCTCGTAGGATATAGCGAGACATCAAAGGCATACAAAATCTACATTACGAGTAATAGGAAAATTGTAGTAAGGAGGGATGTGAAATTCATGGAGGATCAAGCCTTCAGAAAATCCCAAGAAATGCCTACAGAACAGCAGTCTGAGGATGTACCTCTTGTCCAACGGAAGTAGGGAGAAGATCCAACAGATGGACAACCATCAGGGTCAAACACTATGACCAGTACTAGTATTTCTTCAGGAGAAGAAAATCCAGGTAGCTCACAACTTATGGTACAACAGGAAGAAGAATTGATTGAACCACCCACCACCAGTGGCAAAATTAACAGAGAAGTACGATAGACACTTAGGGACGCAAAGGTGTTTGTTGGGGCTCCTAAAACTGGGAAAAGGCAGCATAGATAACCTGACAGAAACCAAGCATTGGTAGCACAGGTGAAGAACCCTCTAGCTTTCAGGAGGCCATACAACATCAAGTTTGGGTGGATGCTATGGTAGAGGAGTACATCTCTATCATGACTAATGATGTCCGGGAAGTTGTTCCTAGACCACAGGACAGATCAGTTGTAGGTTCTAGGTGGATCTATAAGATCAAATATGCTGCAGATGGCAGTGTAGAGAAGTACAAGGCCAAGTTCGTGGCTAAGGGATATGCTCAGAAGGAAGGGATAGACTACGAAGAAACATTCACCCTTGTAGCCAGATATACCTCTATCAGATCCATTATATCCCTTGCAGTGCAGATGGGATGGGATATTCACCAGATGGACGTTAAGACTGCATTCTTGAATGAGGTGATAGAAGAAGAGGTTTTCATCGAACAACCAGAAGGCTTTGAAACACATGAGAAGAAAACTCATGTATGCAGGCTGAAGAAAGTCTCATATGGGCTTAAACACACCTAGAGCATGGTATGGTCGAATTGATGGTTACTTGCAGCAAATGGGATTTGTCAAGAGTGACGCTGATCCCAATCTCTACTATCTCATATTAGAGAATGAGCCTTTGATTTTGGTTTTGTATGTAGATGATTTATTTTTGACAGAATCATCTAGGCTCATCAAGGACTGCAAGAAGAATCTAGAAAAAGAATTCAACATGAAGGATTTGGGGCTGATGCACTATTTTTTAGGATTGGAAGTTTGCCAGCAAAAGGGAGAAATCTTGGGCAAAGGGAGATACTACAGAAATTCTAAAGAGATTCAGAATGTAGGACTGTAGACCCATGGCTACTCCAATGATTACCAATTGGAGGAAAATTGATGCATCTGAAGATAAAGAAGTGGACCCCACCTTGTATAGGCAGCTCATAGGGTCTCTCATGTATCTGGTCAACACCAGGCCAGACATTTGCTATGCTGTTAATTCCCTTAGTCAGTTCATGGTAGAACCAAAGAGGGTGCACTAGGCGACTGCCAAGCACGTTCTCCGATATGTTCGAGGAACAGTCGGATATGAATTAAAGTATACCCAAGGTGATGATATCAGGTTGAGTGGATTCACAGATGCAAATTGGGCAGGAAGTTTTGTAGATCGGAAAAGTACCATAGGGTACTGTTTCAATATTTGATTAGGAATGACCTCCTGGTGCAGTAAGAAGCAGAAGTCCGTAGCACTGAGCTTAGTTGAAGCAGAATATATGGCAGCTAGCACAGCTTCGTGTGAGGCCATATGGCTTAGGAAACTGCTCGTGAATTTATTCAGAAGGAAGATGGAGGCGACCAACATTCTATGTGATAATCAGAGTTGCATTAAGCTCTCTGAGAATCCTATTTTTCATGATTGGTCGAAACACATCGACATCAGGTGTCATTTTATCAGAGACTGTGTTCGGCGGGGGGGAGTACAGCTGCAGTACGTTCCCACAGGAGATCAGGTAGCAGACATTCTCACTAAGGCCCTAGGGAGAACAAAGCTTGTTCACTTCAGGGAAAAGATGGGGATGGTTGAAAATCTGTTTCAATGCAGAAATGGATGATGCAACACTTGAGGAGGACCTGTAGTACAGATGCAGCAATGGCAGTGGTACTGTCAAGGGCAACAATACAGTTACAACAACACAGTAGTTGGTGGACAACTTGTCAGACATCAGTAGTGCAGAGGATGATTCAGGGTCAGAGCAATGTGCAACAGGCATGTTGTTAGAGCACTTTCCCCGCTAAGAGGGGGTGTTGATTTTTGGTAGCATCGGAAGTGCTTTAAGTCTCAAAATTTATGGAGAGGCTTAGGCACATGTATTCCAAAGAACCTAGAAATCGTTTGTGAAAATTCCACTCAAAATGTTTTTTATTAAAATAATTAGTTATTTTAATGTGACCTTAAGATTAAAATTAGGAAAATTAAATAATTAAAGGGTATTAATAAAACAGAGTGTGAATCTTCTAGAGAACATGGATTGAGTCAAGTTATAATCTTATCCGTTGATTGGAGATCTAATCTCGGCCGTTGATGTCTCAATGAGAAGACTATAAGGGAAGGCTTGAAGGTCTTTTGGAAGATACACCGGTGCAGATACTCAGTTGCCCAAGTAAATCGATTTTCTCAGTGGCTGAAGTTCGGCAAGAGAAAATCGATCCAGAGGGAGAGTTGCAAGTGGAGGAGAGAGAGAGAGGGTTCAAAGTCAATCCGGGGTGTAGGATCAGGGGACGCAGTGAAAGGAAGAGACAACGCAGAGGCAGGAAGAGAACAACGCAGAGGGGTGACACAGTTCTGTGCAGTACCCACGCAGAGCCAACGCAGTGGTGAAGCAGGTGGCTCAGGAGGGTCCCTCTTGGGTCATTTTTCATCAGTAAATTTTGTGAGAAATTTCTCTAGTGTTATCACAAAAAATTCTCTTCATTACTACTGATTGCAAATAGTACAAGAAGATTTTTGCTGAAGAATAATATAAACCCTCATGTGCTACACCGATTTTCCCACATTGGGTTTTTCCGGGGACAATTATCCAAAAATCTCTGTCATTTTTGTGCTAGTATTTCCTTATATTTTAGCTCAATAATCGTATGGTGAAGACTGCAGTTGAATTTATTTCAATATCTACTGAAGGAATTTCTGTAAATAACTTATTTCTGAATAATAAGTAGAGAAATAATATCAGACATTGCAATAGGATTTCAAGTTTGAAATTTTCACACAGACAACTAACAGGGTTATAGTACTTGCAGACACTTGTCATTAGGGGGTGTTGGAGTCTAACATGATAGCTTTGCAAGAGGTGGGTAGACTGGAGGAGCATGGAGATCCATGTTAGGTGAGGGAGATGGTGGTGCATCCATCTTTGGGTCTACCCATTGATAGGGTGTAACCAGATGCAACGACATCTAGCAAAGCTGCAACATTTTTAGGCAGCAACACTCTCTAGGAGTACATAGACAAGGCTTGCAACACAACTTGTTCACTTTGGCCCATTATAGGAAGAGGGGCAGGATTTCTTCGATAGATCTTGTTGATGGATCAGATAGAGCAACATGAGTTGAGCATGGACCAATAACAAAATAGTAGATCTGTTCCCTATACAGGTGTCCACGCATTCGATTCTTTCCACGGGGTAGATTGGCAGGAGATCACGTGTTGGTATCTTATTGGTGGAGTCATTCTTAGTCAGGAGCTCAGTACAACGGGGGCCCTTAGAGATAGGGGACACTACATGCCCTAGTTGGCAACAGGGCATAGGTTGGCTGTTCGTCAACATTCCTTCACAGTATCAACATAGAGGGGTTGACCTTGGTATATGCCAAGAGTTAGACTAGAGAGAGGTGATGAGCTGGTATTCTACTGGTGGAGTAACATCTATGGCTAGAGACAAAGCACAGTCAGGGCCATGGGATTTTGGCGATGATTGGCTATGGTGTAATTGGGATCCAGGTGGATCTACTGGTAGCAGGATGAGTTAGAGATGGGCTTGGGATCCACGTATTGACGGATCCAGTCATGTTTGGATTGCTTGGAGGTATGATGTGGACCCGTGGTTCATATGGGATCATGGTATTACTTTACAGATGCATCTACAATGGACAGGTGTGGATTACTTGAGGGCAAGCAATCTTGGGGCGGGAGGATTTGTCATGTCCCCATTTTTGTTTTCCTCTATAGTACAACCAGGATGGGTTTCCAAGTTATGTGATGGCAAGGCCGCAGGAGCAGGATTACATCATCAGGGGTCCCGAGGGAGTTTTTATGGGATCTGATGGCATTCGCTTGGCATATTCTATCATCCGCACAACTTACCTTTCCTTCTATTGCATTCCGAAAACTTTCAAAAAATAACATTATTACGGGGCCTAACTTAATTAATTATGCTCGAGGTGGCATTCCGGGAAGATTATTTGATTGAACACCTCAATGTTATAGCTCGTTGGAATCATAACGAGAAGATCTATAGGATGGACGCTGAGAAGTGACTTATAGTGGCCGAAGAGAGTATTTTGGGCGATTTACCATTTTCCTTAATTAAAAATGACTTTAATTAGTCATTAAATTAAGGAAAAATAATTAATTGGAGGAAAAGGACCAAAAGTGACTTAAGTGAAATAAAATAAAACTAAAAGATCACTTAAGATAATGTCAATAGAGGGGCTTCAAGAATAATAACAAAATAATAAAATAAGATGCTTCTAGAGGCTTGGAGATCTATCCATTAGATCTATAAAAGAGGAGGAGGAGGTCATTTGGAGACATCTTGGATTTGAGAATTGTCTTTGTGGTGAGGTTTTGAGAACTCGTTTCTCTACTTCAGCAATAGCTCCAGGACGGAAACCCTCGGGTGATTTAGCAAGAGTGGGCAAGCACCCATCTCTTCCCTTGGCGGACCCATTCAAGATTCACAAGTTGCAGCTTATTGATTTTCAATTTGTTTTGGAGGTCAGTTGCGGCATTATTGTAGATCGATTTGGGGCCATCATCTTAACCATATTGCTGCTCTTGTACCAACTTATTTACATATTAATAAAATAAGGCTGAGATCTTGTCTATTGTCTATTATTCAGTTGCAGATTCTATTTCTTGTTTTTGCCGAAAATTTTGTGGTTTAATTTGTGTAAATTGTTTATGGTGTTGACGACTTAAATTTCTGAAGCTTACTTATGCAAATTTATATCTGGGAGCCTCCTTCCCTAGACAAACTCAGCAACACAAGGGAAATGAAAAAAAATGATAGTTGAATTATTTTGATATTTTGACCATGCAATAGGAGGGAAATGAAGATTGGAACGACTGATGGGAGATGGGAGCGAAAACCCTAAGGTTTTCAGGCTTCGGCCTTCGACCCGCTCACTCTGACGGGACGCTGTTTGAAGTGACAGGCGTATGCCTGTACCTGAACCTGGCACCACACCTGGACCCCTTGACGCGCTCCACCAGGCACCTGCAATGTGGTTGGAAATTAGTCTTTTGATTACCGGACAAAGAATGGGGCTTAGTGTTAACCGCCGTTTCTGTTTCCCGCGACGGTGTTCTAGTTTTAGGGTTTCTGCTCTGGAGTGGGGTTCTCGCTTTTGTCGTGGCGGATTAAGAAGGGTTGGTTGCTGTAGATATGGGTTTTGAGAGTGAGTTTGTAGAGCTTGAACTAGCGCCCGAAGACCTTCTTCCCTGCTGGGGGCATGAAGTCTTCGAGAAAAATCTTGAGCTTTTCTTTCCAAAAAGTGTGGACCTGCAAGCTTTTAGTGAGGAGGCGGTAGTTGGTGGCTTTTCGAACGGTGCAGGCCTGCTAGAGGAGACACTCCAGAGCACCTGGAGAGGTTGTTGGAAGGCAGGGATCTTACCAAGGCCAGAACAAGCACAAAACCCTCTGTTCGAAGGAAGGGAAGGCCTGCAACAGCAAAATCTTCGGCAACATCCATTGATTGCGGCATCAGGTATTCCATATTTTCCTGCTCTTACTGGTGGTCTTGAAGATGTTGTAGGTGGTTATGAGGTTCAAGGTCTAGCAGGGTTTAAAGTTTTAAGGGAAGGAAGTCAGACCCGCAGAGCATCCCTTAGCGGGCGCAATAAGGGGGAACTCTTTGGGAATAGGAAATCTGTGCTGAGCAAGGGTCTCCTCTCTTCTAGAGTGCCGTTGCCCTTTGCGACACAACTGTTAGGGTTTATTCCGGGTCGGGGTGACCTTCAGCTAAATTTTTCTCAGGCGGAAGCTCTAGCATACAGTCAGTCAAGGGTTTCCTCAAATGATGTTGTTGATAGAATTCCGAGAGTCTTAGTCATTGAAGATCAAGAGCCTGGGCTGCGTAAGGAGGCAAGGTCTGAAGCTGGGTTGTTTCCGGAGGGGTTGAAGGAAAAAGAAGGAAACAAAGAATCCGAAGGAAGGCGACTGGAGTCACCTGAGATTGTTGGGACGGATGCTCCTGTTTTCCAAGAAGCTGGTGAGGCAGAGGGGAGAAAGGAAGTCGTGGGCGGGAAGAGGAAAAAACTCAAACCCATTAAGGAAAAAGACAATCGACCAAGTTGTCTTCTGGGTGTGGATATCAGCATAGACAAAGCTATGGAAGCCACTGAAACCATTCTGGTTGGAAGAGTGCGTGGAAGAAAGTATTCGGCTGAGTACATTATGGAGTGGGTTCAGTTGGAATGGAAAGAAGCTCCAGGGAAATCCACTGAGATAAAAATCCTGGACAGGGGTTGGTTCAGCATTAGGTTTGGCCTCAAAGAACATGTCGAATGGGTGCTTGAACGGAACTGGTGCTTTGGGAAGCGACCAATCCTCTTTCGCAGATGGACCCCTATGCTTGATGCACAGAAAGAGAAATTGGCAGAATCCCCTGTTTAGGTCAAGCTCCTAGGTCTCCCCATGCCATTCTGGACTGACTCTGCGTTCATTTCTATCGGGAATACTTTGGGCAAATTCCTAGAAGTCGACAAATCTTATATTCAGTCAAGAGACTGGAGTGTGGCCAGGATCCTTGTCAGTCTTAACCCTAGAGAGGGTTTGGCAGATGCTATGACCCTGAAATACAGGGACTTTGAATTTTTGCAGGCCCTGGATTATGAAAATCTCCCTTTCCGCTGTCATTGATGCCATAAGTATGGACATCTGGCAAGGGAATGTCCCCTTGGTCACCGTTGTCGTCGCAGACAGATGAAGAATTTTAAGGCGCAGGTAGAATCTCCTCTGGAGGAGAGGGGAAAAGAAAACATGGCTAATCCATAGAATGTTGAGATGGGGATGAACGTAGAAAAGGTGGAGCTAATGGAGCTGGATCGAGCAGAGGGTTTGACCTCCTCTCCTGAAAGAGTTTCCATTCCGGCGACCTCTCTGGCTTCCCTTCTAGCATCTAAAACTGTTGGGGCGCCTCAGGCGGGTACGACTCTCTCTCCTCCCTTTTCCACTTGCTCCTCTATTTGTTTTTCTCAGGCTGATAGTGATGGGCCTGGTCCTTCCAGGCAGATTCTAAATGATCTCTCTGTTTTGAATTTATCTCATTCGTCATTTGATAGTGTCATTTTGTCTATCCCGAACCCCTCTGAGCCTCCTTCCTATCCTTTGGAGGGTGACCCTATCTCTGATACCTCCCGGGCCCCTTTACCTGAAGCCCCTCCCTATAATCTTCGACCCTTGGCCAATCGTAAGGGGAAAGGGATGGCTGTCGGAGGACTTGAATCAGATCCTGTCCCGATTGGTCCGCGGAAGTTGAGGGGAAGAAAATCAAATCTCTCAAAAGCCCAACTGAAAGCCGTCATTGACATAGCTGATGGGAAGCAGCGGTCCATTTCTGGGGTGCTTAGAGCCGAGCGACCACCCCCTCAAGGCATCTGATGATCTTATTATCATATAACTGTAGGGGCTTAGCTAGCCAGCCAAAAAAACTAGCCTTTAAGAAATTGGTGCATTCTCACAATCTGGATGTTATTCTGCTTCAAGAAACCCTGGGGAAAGGGGATGAAGTGACAAGCATTCTCTCTAAATTGCTGCTGGGTTGGTCTTTCCATGCACTCGATGCCATTGGTAGATCAGGGGGTGTGGTAACTGGCTATAACACAAGGAAGTTAAGAGAGACCTCCTCCTGGGGCTCAGAAAACTGCCTGGCTATGGAGTTATATTCAAATGAACTTTTCCTCTCTTTTCTCATTCTGAATATTTATGGACCGTGTCTGGAGCGTGAAAGGTTTTGGAATGTTTTCTTTGGGAATTCCTTCCTCTCTTACCCTCACCTTATCGTAGGAGGAGACTTGAATTTCTCTTTGGGGGAATCGGAATCATGGGGGGCCTCGGGAACAAGCTGGCTGTCTCACATCTGGTGGATGTACCCCTGCTCAAGTTACGTCCAACTTGGAGAAATAGGAGAGTAGGAGCAGACTGGGTGGGCAAAAAGTTGGATCGCTTTCTGTTGAGCGAAGCTATGGCAGAGAAATTGTTGGTCTATAGACACTGGGTGGGGGAGGTGGGCCTCTCAGACCATTTCCCAGTCTACTTGGAAATGAAGGGAGATTTTAAGAAACCGGGAACTCCTTTTAAATTTAATTCCTCATGGTTGAATGACGAATCTTTCATCACTCTATTTCATGCCACATGGAGGAAGGATAGTTTCAGGGAAGATGAAAGTAGAAGTCGCCTTTTCATGAATAACTTAAAGAGCATGAAGCTGGCCACCAAGGAGTGGGCACTCCAAAAGAAACTGAAGGAGGAGGAGGACCTCAAGAATGTCAATGCAGAACTGGATCTACTGGAAAACCCTGACGGAGGTGGCTATGCATCTATGGAGACAAGGACTAGAGTCAAGGAGCTGGAAGCCTCTCGGAGAAAAATCCTTCTGCTCAGGGAAGAAACTTGGCGGTTGAAAAGTCGAGCTATCTGGTTGCAAGCAGGCGATGAAAACACAAAATTTTTCAGAACTATGCAAAAGGCAGGAAAAACTCCAACACTATTTGGGAATTACAAAAGGAGAATGGCGAGATGGCCAAATCTTTTGAAGACCTGGCGACCCTTGGGGTTAACCATTTCAAAAACCTCTTTAGAGCTCCCGAGGAAGTTATTATAGCGGAGGTAATCAGAGTGGCTCATTTTTTTCCAAGTGACATTGATGAAGAAGGAAATGATTCTATCATGGAGCCTGTCTCAAAGCAGGAGGTTGAAGACATCCTCAACGCTATGTAGAAGGACAAAAGTCCAGGCCCAGATGGCTGGACTGTGGAATTTTTCCAGCACTTCTTCGAATCGATTGGGGAGGAATTGGTAGCAGTGGTGGAGGAATCCAGGTGCTCAGGAACCATATATCAGCCTTTCAATTCAACGTTCTTAGTCCTGATCCCTAAAGCTGATCATCCTGTTTCTTTTGATGATTTCTGACCTATCTCCTTGTGTACTTGTGTCTATAAAATTATTGCAAAAGTCATAGCCTCCAGGATAAAACCTTTCCTATCAAAGTATATTTCTGCTGAGCAATTTGGTTTCTTGGATGGAAGACAGATTCATGAAGCGGTGGGAGTTGCTCAAGAAACCCTCCACAACCTTAAAAAAAGTGGTAAGAAAGGGGCAATTGTTAAAATTGATCTGTCAAAGGCCTATGACAGAATAAGCTGGATGTTCCTTAGACTCTTATTGACTCATCTTGGTTTCAGGTTTGACTTTGTAAGATGGGTCATGAGTTGTGTAACCTCGTCTTCCATTGCTATTCTGATTAATGGTGATGCTTCCTCGTTTTTCAACCCAGAGAGAGGTTTGCGACAAGGGTGCCCCCTTTCACCTCTCCTCTTCTTGCTGGCAGCCGAAGGCATAAGTTTAATGATTCATGAGGCAAAGAGACATGGAGATCTCAAAGGAATAGAAGTGGCAGTTAATCTCTGGGTCACTCATCTGCTCTTTGTGGATGACATCCTACTGTTCAGCAATGGAAGTATGCAGGATTGTCGTTCCCTAAAGAGGATTTTGGACCTTTTTCTGAAACCAACAGGGCTCAAAATAAATGAACAGAAATCGACCTTGACAACTTCTGGTCTGTCTAGGGAGGAAGTGGGCAGGGCTGAAGCCCTCTTGCACTTCGAAGTCAAATCCTTGCAGGAAAACTTCAAATATCTGGGGTTCCTCCTAAAGCCGGACAAGTAGCGAAATCTTGATTGGAAATGGCTTCTAGCGAAAATTGAAAAAAAGTTGAATCATTGGAGCATCAAGTGGTTATCAAGAGCAAGGAGGTTGGTTCTTATCAAATCTGTACTAATGGCAGTTCCTATGTACTGGGCCAGCCTTATCTAGGTATCTAAAGGTGTTCTTGCATCCATTGACAAACTCTGCAGCAGATTCTTGTGGGCAGGCTCCAAAGTGGAACATGTGACCCCTTGGGTTGCATGGGACAAAATTGTGAGACCCAAAGAATGGGGAGGTTGGGGAATTAAGAATTTGATTCAGTTTTCGAAATCATTAGTAGCCAAGCTGGCCTGGAGGCTAATAACGACCGATTCGCTCTGGTCTTTTGTTACAAAAAGGAAATACATTGACCCGGCTTCACCACTTGAATGTCGCAGAAGTCCTCCAAGAATGCCTCTGTGGTGTGGAAGGCTGTGGTTGCTTCAGTCAAGACTATTGAATAGGGCCTAGCCTGGAATGTGGGAGATGGAGCACAGGTGAGATTGGGACGTGACCCCTGGGTGGGGTGCTCGGAGAGGTTTGCCTTATCTCGAGATTTGATCGTTTGTTTGAATGATAGGGGTTTTCACTTTCTGAATCAGGTGGCAGATCATAGAAATTCATCTATATGGAGGCAAGGGTGGCTTTCGGGGATAGATCTCCAATTAGACGAGAGATGGTTGGAAGAATGGAGGCTCTTTTGTTTGGACCTCCATAACTCTTCAGTTCGGATTACTGATTCAAGGGATGAGCTACCTTGGGTTCATGCACAGTCTGGGATCTACTCCCTGAAGTTGGGATACAAGTGGATTATGTCCCAAGTTGGGTGGGATGCCCCAGCTTGGTGGTCGAAACCGATTTGGAAGCTTAAAAGTCCTGCTAAGACCAGGCTCTTTTTTTGGTGTATCCTACAGAAGAAAGTGCCAACATGGGTTTTCTTTCAAAGGAGGGGGAAAATGGGCCCGGGCTGGTGCTCTTTATGCAAATCCGGGGAGGAAATCTCTCATCATATTTTCTTAACTTGCCCCTTCAATGTCAGTCTCTAGACTGAATTCTTACGAATCAGAAATATTCCTCTCAAATGTGAAGGAGACGATGTACAACAAGCATGGACCCGGTGGTGGCAGGAAGCTCCTGATGACAAAGTCCGAACTATCCCCATTTTGATAGCTTGGGGCACATGGCTCGCCAGGAATCAAGTGATTTTCAAAGATCTCCCTTTCCCTATAGGAAAGTTGGTTGCGGAAGGCGCTGCAATCTTTGATAGTATTTTGACCCCTGCTGGCCCTTCCCAATCTCGAGTTATTCAGCAGGAAATTATCAGGGAATCAGTCCCTTGGGCCTACTTTGATGTGGCCTCAGACAATAATGGCAGATGCGGTGCAGGGCTGGTTATTCACTTGTCCACTGAAAAGTCTCTAAGAGCCTCTGTTGGGCTAGGGCAAGGGACCAATAATTTCGTTGAACTTAAAGTTTTGCATTACCTTCTCTGCTGGTTAACCCTCAGGAATATGAGGGAGGTTCAGATATTTGGAGACTCTATGAATATTGTGAAATGGTTCAATGGGACTCAACAATGCAAGAACTATATTTTGTTGCCATTACTTAATGAAATTACTCGCCTAAAATGTTATTTCACTGAGATCTTTGTTTGCTACATTTACAGGGAACGGAACCAAGATGCAGACCGCCTATCTAAAGAAGGTGTTGAGCAAGCTATGGGGACCTGGATAGCGACCGAGATGGAAAACGGGATGGTTCGACCAATCAAACAGCTTGTTTTTGGATAAATTTTCTCAGTTGTTTCTTTTATTTCTGTCTATAAAACTGAAGTTTTTTTTTTTTTTTTTTTAATTTTTTTAATTTTTTTTTTTATTTTTTATTTTATTTTTCTGAATTTGTTCTGTATTGTTCAAACTTTTAAACTCTGACACAAAACATTAGAGAGATTCAGGGCTGTTTTCCTTTTATAAGGATGCTCTGGGTCTCTAATGGATAATTGTATAAATCTTCTATTGAGGAGCCGGGCTAGTGACAACTGCTTGTTCTTTAACTTTTTGACTGGAAGCTATACGCTTTGGAAGGCACACACCTCTATTCTCTCATTCATCTCTGTTTCGGAGAAAATCCGGGAGATGTGACAAAATGGAAGTGCCTTTTTTCTTATGCTTATTTTGGATGGGCTGCTACAAGGATACTGTTTGGGTATTCAAAACAGTCGAGACTTCTTTTCTCCCTCAGCCAGAAGGAGAAATGGAGTTGATCAGAAATGCTTTGCATATGCTCTGTAACTCTCTATAATTAATAGATGGTTCGATTTTTTTCTGTGGAGAAAAAAACAAATTTATATTTGGGACATTACAACCTACAAATTAGCTTATCATTAACAATCAAATTGCTGCATGAAGGTGGGTCCCTATTCCCACAAACAATGGGATCTCATGCACCAATTTGGTGTTTGACTTGGTTGTGGCCTTAAATTCACAGACACACACGCACATGCACGTGCATGTGCGTGATCACGTGAACACACACTTACTGGGTAATAGGACATGGGCCCCAAGGGTGCCATGTGCATATCCTACTTGTCATACACATGACAAGCTAGAATACATTTCAAACACATGTTTGTCATGTGTCAGAGATGTACTCTAGACGTGTCTTGCTTGTGTGAAGCTAAAAATGTTTTTTCAGTGCAATTTTCTTGCTTTCTGCTATACAGAAAGATATATTATAGACCATTGTGCTAGTGAAAGGTAAAATTGAGATTTGAAGGGATTCCAAGTGCTTCATAAATGTTCTATTTTCCAAAAAAAGTGGATCTATCTATATATATATATATATATTACATGTTCTCTATGTATTGTTTCTAGGGTTGATATGTCTCGCATTGGACATGTTACAACAAAATCTAGTACACTAGTGCAAAGTGTTACTAGGCAACCTAGATCAATTATAGCAATGGGAGTCACCACTGTCACCTTAGCAACAACTCCCCTCATTTTATTGATGGACACAATCCAACATAAGGGAGGCTTCCCTAGTAAATCTTAGAGACCAAATAACCCATTTACCTTAAGCTAAATGCCTCATAAGGGTTCTACAATAATTTCCACCCAAGGTAAGAATAGGAAATTAGGGTTTGCAGTGGAGTAGAAACTTCAAAATTTGACTTCAAAGGTTCCCATGGTTCAGTTTAAAGGCTTAAGACTCTCAATCTAGAAATTACACTTGTCTAAATAAACTAGCTCTCTATATTAGAATTTGCAGAAATGCAATAGTTTATAATGGCAGTAAATTTAGGCCCAAAAACTATGATAATGAAATGTAAAATGAGGGCTAAATTTATAAGTAAACAAAAGAGTAAACTACAACATTTTTCTATGGTTTAAAGGTGCATAACACTTAAACCCTAGACATCAGCCTTATTTAATGGCTGGAAATTTCATATAAGATCTAACTTTTACTTATCCAATCAATTTCAAACAATTCCTAACCCTATTACTTCAATGTATAAGCCAATAAATGCATGAACTATATAGTTTTGATATAAATAAACCTAGAACAAAATAAACAAATGATTGTATGGTTCTAAAGATTGTCACAAGAGAAAGCACTAGTGCCTTTCAATCTAGTGCTAATGGAGTCTAGGAAGATACTAAGGGGAATTTGAAGTAGAAACGAGACTCAAAAGAGCTAGGGCAATTTAACCTAATTACCCTAGGGTTTGAATCAAGGATCTCAAATTTTGAGATATATTAAAGGAAGGTGCTTCTGGAATTCATATAAAATGCTATTGCTTCTGGAAGAATTGTGGATCATGAAACAAATACTATACTAACATGCTTAATACATCAAATGCACATTACAAGCTCCCAAAAAAAGTTGCCCAACTAGTGCTCCATGGTGAACTAGAGAAAAGAGGTATAATCCAAGTGGTGTGTGTCTATGAATTTGTGCAATGATCAACTAAGGCCTAATGCTTCCCTATTTATATGAGGGAAACCAACCGCTAGCCTCAAATTAGGCTACAATCCCTTAAAACTTGAAAATCCATGATACATGGTGTATTGGTCTTCAAGATGACCCCCCCATATAGCCTCAAATGTGAATATAATTAAAAAACATGGAAAATATCCTCAAAAAGGCCAAACATGTGAGTGTACAGGCCTAAAAAGGGTGATGTCATCCTCAAAAGACATGTGTCTGTAATATCCCCAAATTAGCAGTCAACTAATTTGGATATTAATTTTGATTAATTTTGGCAAATCCTAATGTTTGGTGGAAATAAAGTGGGTAGGGTACCCACAATTAATAATTAATCCAAATAAAGTCTTTTCCTAAAGTCCATAAGGGAAAAGTGCGGTTCTAGTGGTGGGGTCGATGTGGCCTTAGGTGGCAGCATAGAAGAGGCACGAAAAGGATAGCGTGGGATTGGCGAGAGGAAGGCAACACGTGATTGGCCAAGGAAAGGCAGCGCAGGTCAAGGTGGGACCCAAGGCATACGTTGGGCCTCAATGGATAAAAGGAAGAAGGGAAGGCTCATTTGGGCATTCATTCATTCAACTATTTTCTTCTTGTCATTTTGACAGAGCACGTTTGAGCCGAAGAGCCAAGTCTGCAATGTTGTTTAGCACACGAGATCTTCAAGCAGAGATCTCAACCTCTGCCTCGAGGGACTTCGAGTGCCCGCTCAGGAGAGGAGTTCCACCCTTTTGTGAGGGAATTTTCTACCAGCAGCATCAGGAGGAAGCGTAGCCATTTCTAGACTGCGCAGAGGAGGACCAGACTGCATAGTGGAGGACGCAGTGTACTGAGGAGTTTGAGTCGGGAGGTTGGAGAGAAGGGAATTCTCATCAAGAGATTTGGAGGGGAGGCTAGCTACCTCCTACTAGGGTTTATTGCAGCATTCTTGAGACATTTCCGAGCAGATTCTTCCAGTGGTTCGATTTCCCCCAACAGTTCATTGTGCCAAGCCCAAGAGGGCCAATTTTCGAAGTCAAAACTAGGACAAACCCTTTCTGGGTTTTTTCTGGGTTTATTAAGGAGAGGCCAAGATTAATTTGGTAGAATTTCCTGGGTAGAATTAAGAGGGACAACCAGGATCCCAACTCAGCCAACATCTAGAGGAGTTAGGGGAAAATTAGGCAGAAATTCCGAGGTCAATATTTGACAAAATCCTTCATGGATTATTGTGGGTTTCTTGAGCAGAGATCGTGGTTAAAAGCCCGGAATTTTCTGAGCATTATTCGAGGCCCTAGCAGTAGATTCAGTGGAGCAACAACAACATTTCTAGGCTAGTTAGCACAGAGACAGAGCCACGTAGAGCCACTTCCAGCAAGAGGTTTAGCTTGGGTTTGAGTTGTTCTTCAACCTGCTTTGAGCAGGCCCAGGTGCAAGCTTTCCAGCACCTCTATTGTACTCATTCCATTCAATTTAGTAAAATCTCAGTAGTTGTTTTTGGCTCCAGTTTACATGTTTTGATGATGTATTTTCTGTTGCCGTAGTTTTTAGTCTATTTTCACTTTTATTACTGTTAATCCCAATTTGGGATATTACAGTGGTATCAGAGCATAATCTTGGCTCAGCCTGTGGGAAACCCTCATTCTATGATAAGACCAGAATAAAAAACTAAGAAATCATGGGATCCCGAGAAAGGTTAAACTCAGACGCCATGGCAGTAACCTTGAATGAAGTGATTAGGGCACAACAAATGATGGTTAATGTGGGGAAGAAACTGATTCATGCAATAATTGGGAATAAGGACCATTCTCAATTATACAACAAATCTGTTATGCCTAGAATGGTGGATAATACATCAAGATGGAAAGACATTATTGCAACTGATGTGGAGTTATTGGTAGCGAATTTACGGGAATACCAATCATTGAGACATGACATTCAAGCGTCCCTCTCTTTTTGGGAGTTTCGTGAACTAAGAGACATGCACAAGTCAGGGGGAATTTCGTGGAATTATGCAGGGATGGTGAGGCAGATTAAGGAAAAGGATGGAAGAGTAGTTGAAGGGGCCATGGTTGGCAAGGAGACAACTGGGCATACACTTGCTGACGAGACACCATCCATTGTTGAGGTATCCATTGATGGGGTATCCGGGGTTGTGACTGAGTTCTCTGATGATTGCAACGCATCACAGGGTGATGAGGTATTGAGAGACAGATCCACCGTTGTTGAGGAGTCGATAGGTACAAAGGCCTCCAGGTCTATGACAAAATTGTCGGATGATAATCACATGTAGATGACTAGTGAGCATGTATTGCGTGTTGGAGTGTTTATGGAGGAGGGTGTGCAACCATCCTTTGGGCTAGTCCTTGATGAGGTGCTAGGAGATAGAGAGGTATTGGACGATGGTCGCACACAGTAGTGTCATCAGCTTCAGGCTGACCTTCTAGCTTTGAAAGGGAAGGCCACATCAGTACGAGAGGCTATTTTGTTGCAAAACGAGGAGCTAGAGGGCATGAGAGTGGTTTGTGCCGAGTCAACGGCCAAGTTGGCCCACATTGCGGAACAGTTGGATTCCCTAATCATATAGCTAGTGGGCACATTGGAGTGTCAAAGCAGCCCCCTTCAAGCATACATAGACAGGGCTAGTAGCACTGTTGGGTAACCTCTTCCCATTGGAGAGAGAGAGACGGAGCCACCCAGTTAGATCTCATATGTTGACCTGGATAGCGGGATGAGATGATCGGAGTTGCACAGGGTGCAACATCCACATGTTGGGGTTGGATGACAAGAATTTTGAGTTGGTACCCGGTGGAGTGGGTTATGGAGATGGTGGTGGACCCAGGTGCAGTTCAACAGGAGTTTCCAGGCACTGGGAATACAGGAACTCCAGATTGGCATTGTGATCTGGGTGGGACTACCTATCGTTTCCCAGGAAGGGCAGTTGACTATGTCTTGGAGGGTACAATTGTCCTTGTAGTTGAGTGTGCACATTCGCTAGGGGTGTTCCGGTCAACTCCAGTGGCCAACCAGTTTATGGGCAGACTCCTTGGGTTGTCTTGGTACGACATTTGTAAGCGGGGTCACAGGGTGATCAACATACTTTGGCAGGAGCTTGTCGGAGGAGGTGGCGTTGGCAGGTCACCAGATGGTGCCTTGTATGGAGCCAAGGATTCTTCACCTTTGTGTGGGGCACAGAGGTCGTAGCGGAGTAGAGCAGTGGTGGCATCACTATTGACACATAGGGAGATTCACTTCTCGGACCCCTCAGGGAGGGTTTGGAGTGATGATCCATTCATGGGCGAGTGTAGTGATGCGACGGTGGAGGTGATGATACCTATTGGGGGTGGTCCGACATGTAGAGACACAACTTTAGGCCATCACATCCAAGGATGTGTGGGAGCATCTAACATTGAGCAGTGGACTATCGATGGACATGGAGGTGCATGGTGGTGTACTGTAGTGTGTGGGCCTGCATTGTGGAGTAGAAGTGCCTTACATCACATTGAGTACATGCGAGGAGTGACTGGTGCCTTTACACAGACAAGGCACGGGACGACACAGGGTGGTACAACAATAACAGGGAGTATCCAGCGGTGTACAGGGGTATGCCACAGTGTGTAGTGGCATGTCGAGGAGTACATGGATGATTGGTGGTATGCGAGGGTGTACGGTGCTGCACTGTAGGGTCATAGAGTATTGCCTCTAGGGAGACTCATGGACGGAGACACTGGGCATACCATTGGGGGTAGTTCTGTGGAAATTTTTGAATCTTTACACTATGCAGAAATTATTACTGTTAATCTGGTTATGCTCCTCCTACTTAGATAAGTTATTAACTGAATAAAATTCAAGTTACAATCAAAGCAAAACACATAATAGATCTCCACCAGTTCAGATCTAGAACAAGTTCATGCACACATAGACAAAGTGAAACAGTTATTTCTGGACAAATAGTCCTCGGAAAAACCGATGTGGGAAAACCAGTCTTCTGGCTGCTGGAGGGTTTTATTATTAAGAATTTTCTGAATACAACAAGGCTGGCTTCCAGATCTGGAAAACTTGACAGAGAAATAATAGATCTACAACTCACTGGCTGATCTACGGCCAAAATAATGATTGATCCACACCCTCAAATGGGATTTATAGAATTCAGCCAAAATTAGGGCCTAGAAACCCCAACGCTGCCCCTAAAGCCTCTGCGTCAGCCTCTGAAGCCCCTCTGACCCTCATCGCTGCTCTGGAAAGGGTTGCGTTACCCTAGACTGGGTGATGCAATCCCTACGCTGCCCCTTAGGGTCTCTGCGTAACACATGAGGGTTTCCTGTAGAAAATTACGCTGTCTTTGAGGGACTGCGCAACACCTGCATAGCATAGTTGCTACCCTTCCTGCTACTGCTCTCCTGCTTCTCTGCGCTGCCTCTCTGAGCCGATCTCTGCCTCTTGCTGATTCTAGACCCTGGGATCAGATCATCCCCTTGGCCTAAATTCCCCTCTCTGCAGCTGAAACACTTCTGAGAATCCTTAGCAAACATGCCCTAGAATCTCAGCTTAGCTTCAGTGCTCTGCCTCTGTGTGTCTTTACAAATAACCCCAAGCCTTTCCTTTATACTCTTCTCGTTGGGAAGCCAACGACCATGATCAGATCTTGAATCAATGGCTAAGTTTAAAAGAAAGCTTGATCCGTGTGACTTAAGACAATTTCATCACATGTTTAATTAAATTCACTTTAATTATTTAAGTTCCCTAAGTTTTTACTTAGGAAATACATTAAAATAATTAATTAATTTAATATCTCCTAAACGAGATGAAATTTCCCAAATCAATTTCTGGGTCTTGTAGATCAAGTGTACTCTAGTCCCTCCACAAAAATTGGGAGCTAAAGCACAACTGATGCTACCCCAAATACGCAAAATCTCAACACTCCCTCTTAACATCAAGGGTATACTCTAGCAATACATCACACTATGCATTACAAGACTTTGAGTATTCGTTCTGTGCTGCTGAAGCTTGACCTGCTACCACTCAACTCTACACTGCTGTTGCCATTCTATACTGCTGCCCATGACTCTGCCATTGCCACTGCAACCTCTGTACTGCAACTCCCTCTCAACATGCTCAATCTGTGCTGCTCATAGCACTGCCACTGCTGATTTGCTGCACTGCAACTTCAGTTGTTGAGAGAAACAACTGAATCTCCTGCCCAATCTTTGACAGACAAGTCAGATGGGCTGCATCCTCATCACTAAAGCTCCATAGGCTACAGATCTGTGCTGGCACCTGAAGGATGATGCACAGCTACAACTCTGTACTGCGTAAGCAGACTCCCTCTGCACTACTGAAGTCACATCAGCCCCTTGTGTTGAAATCTCTCATGTTGCTGTTGCATTGCGCTGTCCCTCTGAAGCTTTCTGCGCTGCTGCAGCTTTGCATTGCGTAAGCAGCACTGCTCTACGTTGTTGAAGTCACATCAGCCTCTGTGCTGCTGCTGCTTCTGCTTCTATGCTGCTGCTGCACTGCTCCTCCCAGTGTTTGCTTCAATTGTGATCTATGCACCCTCTACTCCACTTGTCCTGCTACTGTCTTAAGACTGCCATAGCTCGCATGTGATCCAAGAGATGAGCTGCTCAAGGATCCTGCCTTACCTTCTATGTATCTCCTCTACATTTCCATGTCACCCCACCTCTGTGGTTCATGAGCACTCATGGCTGCATCATCTTCTGACCCATCATCCGCCACAACAGCCTTGGAAGAAGAGGCTTCCTTGTCCTTTTTCTTTTGAGGACAATTGCTGGCAAAATGTCCCATTTCGCCACACTGGAAGCACTTGATCTTTGAGAGATCCTTCTTCTTCTTTGGCTGCCTCTTTGATGCCAAGGCTGCATCTTCCTCATATTCCTTCTTCACTTTGTTCAATCCAGAGTTGTGCTGCTTCTTGGTGAATCTGCAGAGTTCTTCTTGACGCAGAATTGAACACAAGCTGTCTGAATCTGAGAGGTCCGCTCTGCCCAAGATACTTTGGACAAAGGTTTCCCACTCATCTGTGACTGCATTGAGGGCAGTCCTGACTATGACATCGTCTTCCACCTTGGCACCCGTTGTAGTCAACTGATCTCTGATTGATTGTATTCTAAAGAGGAAATGCTCCATGTCTTCTCCCTTGGTCATCATGAATGACCTCATTTGTGTCTCCAACAACATCTTCCTTTGGACAGATTTTCCCTCATATAGGGAGATTAAGGCCTTCCACATCTCATTAGCTGTCTTCTTCTCAACTAAGTGTGGTACAATATGGTCCTTAATTCCATCCATATGATCAGCCGCTTGGCATGTCCAGCAGCTTCCTTATGCTTTCGAAGGAGATTCGGATCTGTCTATGTGGCCAGAGTTTTCTTTGCATGGTCTCTAAGATTGTATGCCTCAAGGACTATCAAGATCCTTGCCTCCAAAAAGAAAAGTTTGAGAGGCCATCCAGCTTGTCCTGATCACATAGTCCATGAGGAGCCATCTGCTCAGAGTGTGTCGGAACTTCCTTTTCTCTTTACTAGAGAAATGGATCTAAGGCCCTTGGTGAAACATGCACCTTCTTCTCCTTCTGACAACTGATTTCCCTCCTTGGAAATCTGCCAAATTAACTATGATTCAACTCTCTTTGATCCTCTGATCAAACTGCAAGTTTCTTTGGCTAGAAACTCTCTGAGAAGTTGATCTCCTCCCGCTCTTTGTCACTTGTGCTAAGGCTAAAAATATGAAAACTTCAGAAATTTAACCCACCAACAACTTCTGAATTTCTGCAGCTTTTATTCAGTCTTTTCTGTATCTGACAGATTCATATCTGAATCACACTGGCTAGCTTCAGACCAATCCAGTGTTGTTTCTGAGCTGCCTCTACGCAGTAATTGCGTGGGCTTGCTAGGAGATAGCGTTAGACTGCGTCACCCTTCCCTCTACGTGAATCTGCCTCTGAAAACTGCGTTGTCCCTTCAGATATGCGTTTCTGTTGCTTTTCCAGCTGCTTCCTGCAGCTAGAATCTTCAGTCTCTTGCCGGTGACCCTCCTAGATCTGCAATTGCTCTGATACCATGTGGAAATTTCTGAATCTTTACACTTTATGCAGAAATGATTACTGTTAATTTGGTTATGCTCCTCCTACTTAGATAAGTTATTCACTGAATAAAATTCAAGTTAAAATTGAGGCAAAACACATAACATATCTCCACCAATTCAGATCTAGAACAAGTTCATGCACACATAGACAAAATGACACAGTTATTTTTGGACAAATAGTCCCCGGAAAAACCCAATGTGGGAAAACGGGTCTTCTGGCTGTTGGAGGGTTTTATTATTAAATTTTTTTTGAATACAACAAGGTTGGGTTCCAGATCTGGAAACCCGACAGAGAAATAATAGATCTACATCTCATTGGCTGATCTAGGGCCAAAATAATGACTGATCAACACCCTCAAATAGGATTTACAGAACTCAGCCAAAATTAGGGCCTAGAAACCCCGTCCCTGCCCCCAAAGCCTTTGCGTCCGCCTCTGAAGCCCCTCTGACCCTCAACGCTGCTCCGGAAAGGGTTGCATTACTGGGTGACGCAGTCCCTACGCTGCCCCTTATGGTCTCTAAGTAACCCTTGAGGGTTTCCTGCAGAAAATTACGCTGTCTTTGAGGGACTGCGTAACACCTGCATAGCACAGTTGCTGCCCTTCCTGCTGCTGCTCTCCTGCTTCTCTGCGCTGCCTCTCTGTGCTGATCTCTACCTCTTGCTGATTCTAGACCCCGGGATCAGATCATCCCCTTGGGGCCTGAATTCCCCTCTCTGTAGCTGAAACACTTATGAGAATTCTTAGCAAACCCGCCTTAGAATCTCAGCTTAGCTTCAGTGCTTTGCCTCTGTGTGTCTTTACAAATGACCCCAAGCCTTTTCTTTATACTTTTCTCATTGGGAAACCAACGGCCATGATTAGATCTTGAATCAATGGCTAAGATTAAAAGAAATCTTGATCCGTGTTACTTAAGACAATTTCATCACATGTTTAATTAAATTCACTTTAATTATTTAAGTTCCCTAAGTTTTAACTTAGGAAATGCATTAAATTAATTAATTAATTTAATAACTCCTAAACCAGATAAAATTTCCCAAATCAATTTCTGGGTCTTGTAGATCAAGTGTACTCTAGTCCCTCCACAAAATTTGGGAGCTAGAGCACAACTGGTGCTACTCAAAATACACAAAATCTCAACAAGTTCACCTAAGATTGACGAGGAGACAGATGAGCGATACTTGATGGTATCCGTGGGGACTCACACGCCTGACCCTCTTCTACATCACTCACGAGCACAATCGATTCTGTTGTTGTCCTTTGGCACTCTAGGCATGAGCAGCGGGGTACGCGAGGCTCACCCAATATATTTGGATGACACTCAACACACTAGGGGAAAGACTTCTCAGCAGTGGCATCGGGTCGGTGCGCTAGTTAACAACCACAGGTTAGGGGATGAGATGATCATTTGCAAGGGTGGCGCATCAGTCATCGTTGAGCCTATGCCTGGGGAGTGGGGCATGAGGGAGACATGCGTCACTCTTTTCTTAGGGCATGTCGAGACCATGCATGAGCAGAGGATACTGGGTACAACAGAGGTAGCATCCCAGTATGTGTCTGGGCTCTAGACAATGTATCGACACATTATTGAGAGGGTGGATGGCAGACCCAGTGGAGATGGTTGGCAGGGATAGGAGGGATCCACATACCTTGAGTCGATTGTGAGTATCATATATCCATCTATTGGTTGCATTCAGGGGGTGGCTATTTGTCACATGTGGCTTCCAACAGTCATCGGTACTACATAGTGGCAGGTGCATGGCAGGTTAGCATGCATCAAATTTTCCCATGATATATGGAACCTCTATATTGGTCACATGCAGGGACTAGAGATGAGGCACGGAGGGATTCCTGCAGTTGCCAAAGCTATGGTGCAGCAGGTTCGACTATGGGATGTAGAGATTCAGTTGATTGATAGCCCATTCTGTCTCATGATGGTCGGAGTCAGGACAGAGAGTGATCTAGTTCACTGTGGGGTTGGCACATGGGGGTACACAGAGGCTTTCATCGGATGGCAAGGCAGACTTTCTTTGTTGCTGCATAGATTCAGAGTTGCATTTGGAGGGGTAGGTATTGACATCATGGCGATGCTTGGGCCGGATGAGCTTGTTTCTCACAGATCTCTTGTCACTAGGCCTAAGGAGAGGAGGATATAGTCTGCGCATGATGGGGAGTATCTCATGATCAGAGTAGCGCAACATTAGCATGGTGGTAACCTCTCCGGGATTAGCAGGGGACCCAAACCCGAGCATTACAACTCTACACAGCTCGAAAGCTTCTTGATAGCCTTTAAGGGTGAGCTATATATTACATGGGGAGATCATGTAGATCTTCCATTGGGATTTAGTGAGTCACTGATGGAGTGGGGGACTTCATTAGCATGGCAAGATGGTGAGTGGAGCAGTTGGAGCTTCATGTTGGACAGGATGGCTTGGGATCCTGGCATTGAGGGATCCCTTCATATCTTAGCAATGTAGAAGACAGGGATGATTTAGTGGCGCATCTAGGACCCAGGCATATTTTGCAGTGGCAGTGGGGAGCGACAGCTAGAGAGGAGGCTTGTTCATGCATTGCTTGAGGACAAACAATTTTTGGCGGGGAGGACTGTAATATCCCCAAATTAACAGTCAACTAATTGGGATATTAATTTTGAGTAATTTTGGCAAATCCTAATGTTGGGCAGAAATAAAGTGGGTTGGGGACCCACAATTAATAATTAGGCCAAATAAAGTCTTTTCCTAAAGTCCCTAAGGGAAAATTGCGGCTCTAGTGGTGGGCTTGAGTTGGCATTAGGTGACAGCGTAGAAGAGGCACGAAAATGACAGCGTGGGATTGGCTAGAGGAAGGGATCACGTGATTGCCAAGGAAAGGCAACGCAGACCAAGGTGGGAACCAAGGCATACATTGGGCCTCAATGGATAAAAGGAAGAAGGGAAGGCTCATTTGGGCATTTATTCATTCAACTATTTTCTTCTTGTCATTTTGATAGAGCACACTTGAGCCGAAGAGCCAAGTCTGCAGTGTTGTTTAGCACACAAGATCTTCAAGCAGAGATCTCAACCTCTGCCTTGGGGGATTTCGAGTGCCCGCTTAGGAGAGGAGTTCCACCCTTTTGTGAGGGAATTTTTTATCAGCAACATCAGGAGGAAGCGTAGCCATTTCTGGACTGCGCAGAGGAGGACCAAATTGCATAGTGGAGGACGCAGTGTACTGAGGAGTTTGAGTCAGGAGGTTGGAGAGAAGGGAATTCTCATCAGGAGATTTGGAGGGGAGGCTAGCCACCTCCTACCAGGGTTTATTGCAGCATTCTGGAGACATTTCCGAGCAGATTCTTCCAGTGGTTCGATTTCCCCCAGCAGTTATATTGTGCCAAGCCCAAGAGGGCCAATTTCCAAAGTCAAAACTAGGACAAACCCTTTCTGGGTTTATTGAGGAGAGGCCAAGATTAATTTGGTAGAATTAAGAGGGACAACCAGGATCCCAACTCAACCAGTAGCTAGAGGAGCTAGGGGAAAATTAGGCAGAATTCTGAGGTCAATATTTGGAAAAATCCTTTGTCGGTTATTGTGGGTTTCTTGAGCAAAGACCGTGGTTAAAAGCCCGGAATTTTCTAAGCGTTATTCTAGACCCTAGCAGTAGATTCAGTGGAGCATCAAGAACATTTCTGGGCTAGGTAGCCTAGAGACAAAGCCATGCAGAGCCACTTCCAGCAGGAGGTTTAGCTGGGTTTGAATTGTTCTTCAGCCTGCTTTGAGCAGGCCCAGGTGCAAGCTTTCCAGCACTACTATTGTACTCATTCCATTCAATTTAATAAAATGGCTCAACAGTTGTTTTTGGGTCCGGTTTACATGTTTTGATGATGTATTTTCTGTTGCTGCAGTTTTTAGTCTATTTGCACTTTTATTACTGTTAATCCAAATTTGGGATATTACAGTGTCTCCATCAAAAGGTGCAAAGAATGGTTCAAGGGGCATGTCTCCTTGTTAAAAGTTGTGTCACTTCATCAAAATGTGTTCTCTCAAGCCCAACATTATCCTTCTCAAACCCATGTCATGCAAGAAGCTCTAATAGGAAACATCCAAGGTGGTGGAGGTGGAGGAGTGTCTCTAAATGCATGCCAACTCATTATCAAGCCCAATGCTCATCATTTAACGTGCAACATCCAAGGGACATTGGAAGGCTCTCCAAAGGGTGTGTCATCAACATTTAAGAATTTATCAGTGAAGCATCATTAATTTCCTCTAAAGGACTAGAGCTATGTCTTATGTGCCGGCTTAAAGAATCAAGCGAGATCTGCTAACATGGACACAAGATTCATTGAAGCATAAAAAGTGAACCATATCCAATGTTAAAGTCATGTTAGTATATCAAACAAAGTATCATCTTCAAACTTCATATTAGCTTATGATGTTATAAAAGTTGCGCGATTTAGTGTTATGTACAAAATAATAATAAAGATAAGTTAAGTAATAATAAAGGATAATAATACAGTAATAAAAGGAACAATAATGAATAATTATGAAGAGACATTAATTAATTAAAAGTCACAACCTTTCGGAAAAGTTATCGAGTGTAGAAATTTTTGAGTGTAAATCCCTCCCAGTTTCACGTTTGGTTTTCACATCAATTTTAATGCCCTTTCCCTTATTATTAGCAGCTGATATAAGCTTTAGTATGAATCTCAAATTGAAACACTTTATTTACTTTACTTTTCACATTTTCTGAGAAATCACACAAACATTCATGAAATTTGGACACAAGTTTTGGTCAAGCTAACCCTGGAAAAATCCCAAATGGAAAACCGGTGAGAAAGAGAGTTCTTTTATTTCGAACAGAGAAATTATTACAACAATTAAATTCAACACACAGTTAACTTATCTCCCTGTTCTCTTGCTCAGAACTCCTTGGAAACGTGCTGACAGCTCCTTAGAAATTTTTGCTAGGAGCCCCTTGATTTTTGTGCTGGACAAACCTCATTTTTCATGCCCAGATCTGCTCAAAACACTCTGCCTCAGCCCCTTGAAATTTGTGCCAGCTGCACCCTGTTGAAGAATGTAACTAGTGTCGTTCTTCATAATTGTATTAGTCAAAAAATAGAAAAAAAAACTTTTATTATAAAAGAAATTTGACTTATTAAAGCACGAGTTTCATGCTTGGGTCATTGGTCAATAAGTCAAAAGCATCCATTGTGTGCTCTAGGGTTCATGTCATGAGTTCTAGTCTTTGTTATCATGTAATATACCCTCCTTGGGCCTTTTTATGTCAAGAAAGAAAATATTCTTATGTAAAAATGTATCAATGTCAGCCTGTCCTTCAAGGAAGCTACATCAACTATATATAAAGAAGTGCAACTTGACCATCCAAGAAGGTGATTCGATCCAAAAAAACTTGGAAGAACTTGATCTGAAGTCTCTAATGCTAAAAGAGAAGAATAAGGAACCTATTTTTCTTGGAAGATCAAGAAGATCCATATTGAAGGAAGGAGAGACCATTTCCGAGCAAAAGAAAGGAAGTCTCTATCTGTTCTTATGTTACACATGCGAAGTTAAGAAAAATTGCATTACCAATCTATTACAGGCTGAAAAAGATCTCTGAAGTAAAAGGAAGGATGGGATCTTAATCATGAAGACCTAGACTTTGATTTCGTTGAAGATTTGAAGAGGCTGACTTGATGGATTGGAATAGGTTGTTGTTTTGGTCTAAAGGTTTTGGATTGTCTCAATTTGATTTGAATCTATTAGTGGAAGAGTTTGACTGGGTTTTCCCCTTCATAGGGGTTTTTCCCTGGCTGAGTGCCTACATCTGGTGTCCATTTGTCTTTGATGATCTTCATGTTTTGGTAGCTGTTTGATGATAAAAGAACATAATAATAACATGAAGAAGAAGAATCTAAAAATAATGTCACAAGCAATTGTCAAAAGTTAAGAGAAATCAAATTGAACAAGCCATAACAAAGTTGCCCTAGATTTCTCAACATGGAATCAAAGCTAAGGTTAGTGATGAAAAAGGCAACTAGAAGATCATTATTGGTTGGAAAACAAGTTTCATGACTACCTTTCAAGGCCGAGCCATAAAAAAGGAAAACCTAATTGATTCAACACTTTTCTGGGCATGATTATAAGTTCATACTTCTGCTATTAGGCCATGAACATGGGAGATTTGGGCCACAAAATTGAGCTAGATACGCAAGGCATCTATAAGAGTTAAGAAGCATTGTTCTTAAGGACCGGAAGGCCAGACATCTAGCCTAGACAAAATTGAGCCCTTTAAAAGAGAGACTGAATTCCTCTGTGCAATTCTCAAGGTCTGAAATCATCGCTAGAAATCCAAATTTTGGTGACACATCAAAAAATTTAAATTTCAAATTTTGAGCATAAAGACAAGGGATCCAAATCAAATTTGAGAAACTTTTGTTAAAATACCAAGGACCGAACTGTTTGAAGATGCTTTTAGGCGTATTTTGGAAAGCTTGTTATCAAGACTATAGTTACTATTCTTGAAGGAGCCGAGACTCCTGTGTAAGGAACGAAAATCTTGACAAAGGACTATTGTAGGAAGTTGTTGACAAAGCCTATAAGAACTTTTTCATATATATATATACACATATATATAAATGAGAACCAAATCCTATAAGTAGCAGAGAAGCCGACTTCTTGTATATGGAAGGAACATTGAAGATCATACCCAAATCAAGAATGGAGTAAATACTTCAAGAACAAGATTAAAAGGAAGCTACAGTTAGGAAATATTGATACCTTTAAAAGCAGCCCTAGACCTCGACATGTTTGGAGTATTCATGATATCTTGGAGAAACCATTGCAACAGACTCATTATGATCATAAAGTACTGAGGTAAGCAATCCTTGAGGCAAGTATGATTAGCCATATAATTATATAATTCTTACTAAGTTAGGGTTTTGAAATCTCTTTTAGGATTTGTATTGTTGAAAGTTGTTGACATCCTAACACTATGATGTTCTCACATAGAAACCTTAGCTTTTTGTCTCTAGGGTTTGTAGGTGGTCTAAGAAGAATTTGGAAACCCTAGCGAGTATAGAATTGAATGTAAAAACCTTATAATTGATATCTTGAAAAATGACGTAATGTTTGGAGTTCGTTATCATACTCTTGTACTTGTATACTTTTGGTACTTGTCAAGTAATTGTTGCAGGTACATATAGGAATATTGATCTTATGCAAAGAAAAAGTCATTCAAGAAGAAACTTCCACCTTCTTACAAAAGATATGTATTATCTTCATTGTCCTTTTCTCTTGTAGTTTCCTTGGAAGAACTACGCTTGTAGGTATGTAGATTATGGCTAGATTCAGAGGGAGATATCAAAGGAAAGACTTGTATCATGAAAGTAAGATTGCTGCAAAGAAAAACTCTACAATGTTTGTTAAAGAACAACTCAAGTTATGTATAAGATTGTAAGTTCTGTTGTAAGAAGGTATTATCACTTTTCATTCGCTTTCCATTACTACATGTTTCATATCTAAGGTTTGCTATAAAATCATTAAGATTCTATATTGTTAGGGTGATTAATCTCTATATTGAATCTACCCTTATCATACTATACACCTTTTTCTCACTTTTGGTAAAACCCTAATCTTTAGGGTTCACTATAAAACCCTAGTATTTATGATGCTTAGGGTTTGTTGATAATAATAATGAAACACTAGTCCAGTTAGGCTTTGGTGATAAAATCTAGAACCTATGATGAAATCCTATTATCTTGATGTTCAGGCTTTGTTGATGTTAGGAAACCCTATCCTTTTAGGGTTTGTTGTTGATGTATGGGCTATATGATAAAACCCTATATTTTTAGGGTTTGGTGAATTAGGGTTTATGACAAAAACCTCTTCTATTAGTAAAACCCGTGTATTAGTAAAATCCTAAGAAAGAAACATTAGGTGTATGTGTCTCTATTTGATTTAAAGCCTAGTTTGGTCAAGTTTTTGTATGTCTAACATTAAAATCTTGATGTTTGTGTCTAGGGTTTATAATAAAAACCTAGTAGAGATTGATATAAGTTTCTGAGGCCCTGATAATGAAACCCTATATACAAAATTCTTTCAATGTTAGTCTTAATAATGTATTCTATGGTTTGAAAAAAAAACCGAGCAAAATGATTATAAGAAGTCTAGGGTATGAAAGATGTAACCCATTTTTATTATCAACCTAACTAGGTTTAGGTTTTGATGTATAAAGTTTGATTTCTTATTTTGATAAATGCTCCCATTGTAATAACACGATAACCCTATTTTGGTAAATTTAACTTCATGCTTCTATTTGTACTTTGTTGTACTTGTTGCTAAAATATTTTGTAGGTACAAAATATTCAAAATGTTGAAGGTGCTTACCTCATTCTTAATGATGTATTGGTGATGTTGAGCATGATGGAAAGAGGGAGCTATAGGAACCCTGATAACATTAAATATTATTGATAGATTACATTGGTAACGGTGAAGATAGAAGGAATGATGTTTTTGGAAGGTTGAAATTCTTCGATGATATGATGTCGCGAAAGAAAGAAACCTATGTAGTTGTTAAAGGACTTGTCTCTAGCTGAGAGGAAGCTTGATTAAAAAAGTGTATATCTCCCTAGTTAAGAGGGAGCGCATATTGTGACAACGATAGTGAAGACCTTGAAGAAAGAATGAGATCAAAGGATGGATAAAACACTACAAAAAGACGTTCCTGATTCATGAAGTTTCAAACAAAGACTTGGTCATGTTGAGAAGTGTTGAGGCTGAGTTTGGTGCTGTTGAAGAAGTTAAAGAAGATTCTGACGAGGTCTGTTTGGATAATATGATGATGATATAAGCAGCATTAGAATGATTAAGGACCCCGAACGTTTGTTCTAAACATATATATATATATTGAATGTTTATTACTAATTGGGGTTGTGATTGTACAGGCAGATCTCTCCATAAGAAGGTTGAACATTTTGAAGCATGCTTGGACTGGTGGATATATCTGATTTAGTTGATAGAGAGAGATGAAGCATATTGGGGCGACAAGATGCTTGGGAGGACATTTGGTCGGCCTGTGACGATGTCTAGATCCCTAAGTAGGGAGGGTTTCATTGGTCTTCTGGAGCTCTGACCTTGGATACGATACCTAGATCCTTAGGTTGGCATTAGAGCGAAGTCTTCGATGGTAATCAGCATCTAATTCTCACCAAGACACCCATAGGAGAAAATTTTCTCCCAAGTTGTCTTCAGCCGACAACCAACAACCCCTTGCAGCCACCAGATAGCTCAATGTGCCACCATCTCCACCACCTAAGCCACCGATTATGTGTCCTCGCCCATCTATTATGATCGTATGTTTGAAGGTGGGCCTTCCAACCCTTAAGGTATGGCTTTCATTATCTAATTGGGTATTTTTGCTTACTTATTATGGACACATTTGGACATGGATTGTGGGGGGATTCAACAGAAAGAATGGGCTTGGTCTCAGATTTGTTCGTTGTCCAATGTTATGAATGTAATTCATAACAAATATAATAAATACAAATAAATGTAATTACTAAATATTCAAATAAGGATTATGTTAAGTAGTCATTAAGTTAGTGAAAAGGCATGTCTAAAAGACATGCCTAGACATGAAAGGCCACCTACGTAGGTATATAAGTAGGGCCTCATTGTAACATTTTATCATCACTTATACATTTTATATATAATATATTATTATTACAAATATCTCTTGTGTATTTTACAATTAAAAGTCAACAAGCCTACGCTTTGTTGCCCATTTGCATCGGAGCCGCCTAGGCTGTGATCGTCTTCCTCACGGGCTGCCGGGCCGCTTGTAGCCGGGCATAAGCGGCGCCGTTGCCGCATCCAACGTTCCTTGAAATCTCCGCCGCCGCTCGATGTCTTCATCAATGTCGATGCCCGATTTCAACAAAAGATTGATCGATCTTGAGTATAAGGTTACAAGACAGTTCGAAGACATCAAAAAACTTCAAGACACGACAAATCGGATAGAAAGACAAATTTGGCAAAACCATAGCGAGTCCACAGACAATCATAACAAAGCAATGCAGAAGATAAATGCCATTTGAGACAAGATAAATCTGACACAAGAACTAAGATTCCTGAATATTGGACATAATCAACAGAACAATTCAGCCGCTTCAGAGAATTCAGAAGATAATCATGAAGAATCACTACATTTTGCAGAAGATCATGTTATGAAAATTTCAAATTATGATGAAGGTGATCTTAAAAACAAAGATGAGCCTACTAGCCAGGAATCTGTTGAAGTAGCTGAAATTGATGATGATTATGAGGAGGAAAATGAGGAAGACATGGATTCATACAACAAAAATGGAGGAAACAATGTCATTGCTGGTGAAGGGGAAGGTATCAAAATTGTTGATTTGAAGGATTTGGAAAGCGAAACATACCACCACGGGCCACAGGTCTTCCAGATCGACCAAGAATGATAAAAAAATCCAATCATTGCTGGAAAAAACTAAATCTGAGAGAAATCAACGCAACCCCTACAGTTTCCAATAAATGCAAAGAGTTGAATTTAATTCGTGACTTTCACGTACAATAATTTGTCACTCAACAACACATCGATAAAGTTTGCATCAGCGATTGCAATGTGTTTATGAGATTCGGTTCCTCTCTATCTTTGCTCATATTTGATCGAGAAACGAACAGAGTTATAAAAACGTTGAATTTCCCAGAAAGAATCATTTGCCACACGTTCTTCGTCAATGAGCACGACGATTCCTTGATTATGGTTATGTTTATAAACACGACCATAGAAAGGGAAAGATAATTTGTATTGGAAATAACACGCTGCTTACAAGTAGATATTGGGAAATCACATTTTGAATTTGACATTCCCAACTGCAAGGGTTTTTTCTATATACAGGTCCAAAGACGATTTAAGGTCTTTGAATTAAAAAATTACACACCATTCTCTATATAATAGAAGGCTCGATTATCTATGGGGCTTTAGAAAGGCTAATGGTTTGCGGATTTCACAGTTCGGAGTTCGGTGTAGTAGTGGCGTGTGCCGATTCTTTAGCTGAGAAAGGTCGTTATGCTTTTCCAATTCGTCCTTCTTTGGATTTAAAATGCATTCCCAAGAAGATGAGAGATGTAGACTTCAGCACAACACAACACTTTTTAAAAATTGCACCCGAGATTTTCAACATTCTTGACGGCAGGTTATGGGCAGGGCACAACTTGAAAGGTTTCGATGCCCGTTTGATTCGTGAAGCTTTCCGCATTACAGACCATCTTCCGCTTGTGGAAATTGGGATAATTGACACTCTTAAGTTGTTCAGAAACTCATTGTTGTGCGCACCGCCCGACGTATATTACTCTGCCACACCCCCACCGCTTTTTCATGCCACAAACCATCGCATCTAATATGCTACTTAACTCCGTCTCTGACGGTCTCAAAGCTTTTGTCCACAAAATACCTTATTCTGTCAAGCACCAGATCAAGTTGGTCAAGATTAAACAAAACAACAGAATGATGGTATCTAGTCGGTAATGGGCGTTGTCACTGGGCTCATGACTCCTAATTGTCAAGTGGTCGTGATGATGCTACTAGACTTGTCAATAAAAATAACTGCAATGGGTTAAAAATTCGTAAAGGGTTCGAAGTGGTGATTAAATTGTATCAAACCTACTAACAAGACGTGACACCTAATCAAAACAACGGATTCTTCGGTGAGCGGATCATTGCAGGTTACCACGGCCGGCTCTGCTTCGACCGGGCCGAATTCTCTCAGGTGACAGGTGTGATGACGGCTATGTCCCGGATCGCCGGATACTAGTTCATTTCTCGAGGCTCGATTCAATTAGTCGTCCTTTTTATATATATATATATATATAATACTATTATAGCAATTAGGCTAACAATATTAATCTCCTAGTCAAAGTTAAGAGGGGTGGTTCCTAAGAAGGTTTATTAAAGGAAATGTAAGTTTCTAGGAGATTAAGGTTAGAGAAAATCTTATTAAAGGTAGATTGATTCCAAGATATGAACAAGCAAGTGAATATACAAGAACAATATTCAATAATTCATTCCAAAGATAAACAACATAGACCAATGCTTGGAACACATGATTTCAAAGTAAATTGCAAGTATTTGCTCAAAATGGAAATATGATGACAAGCAATCTTGCAAAAGAACAACATGTTAGAGTAATAAATGAAATATCACTGAAAGATGGAAATAGTGTACTTATGAAGAGATGCTCATGTAAAGACAATATCATCTCCATAATCATGAGCTCAACATGTATACATGAGAGCAACTTAGCAAGTAAAGTAAAGATTGTGAAATGCAAATATCCACACTACTGCAAATCAAGTGATAGATGCTGCCCCTGCTAAAGGAAGTACTCAATAGCAAGAGATAATTAAGAAATAGTGAGGCCATCCATCATGACAAGTACATGAAACCAATAAATTTGCAAGTAAAAATATAAGTGCTCTAAGATGAGTAAATTGGAATGATATGCAATCTATCTAATGTGGAATGCAATTATCTTGGTAAATTTTAAGTCAAATTCCTATCTAGATGTAACCTTTCTCTCAACTATTTTGAAACAAGTCTCTAGTGTGAGCTGGGGAGGGATATTGAGGAAAAGACAATTGAGGCTATATTAACGATACCTCCCCTAGAATATCCAATCACTTGATGCCTCCGGTGCTGCAGAGATTGTGGCTTTGACAACTGCAAGGTCACCGTGTTAACCACAAAAGAGGGTCTATGTTCCTCGAGTTGGGCGAGAGAGAGGGTCCTAAAATTCTTTCAACCAAGCTTATGCTTGGAGGTAAGTTAATTAAAGATGCAAATTAATGCTAAGAATGTCTTAATGAGATGCATGTGTGAATGCTTGTGTTTCCAAGAAAGTGTAATGGGAGAAAATCTTCAGGTAATGTCACCAATAGCTTTCAATGGAAATGAAATGTGAAACAAATTAGCTTGCCGTAAAGCCACAAGTTCCAAAATTTGTTGCTTGCAATAAAGCAAATTTGCTCCAAGTGAAATATCACAAGAAAATGCTTCAAGAAATGATCCTAAATAACCACAATGCCACATGAACATGGATTGATAAAAGTATTGCAGCAATATTTGCAAAGGAACTTGTGAAAACAAAGTAAGATTTAAATTTGCCAAAATGAAATACATGCTTGCTCAAATAAAACTTGTGCGCATTGTAGATGGAATGAACAAGTATTGAATAAAATGGAAATGACAAACTATAAACTAATCTTGAGCATGTGCTAAAGCAAAGAATGCTATGAGTGTTATATTAATCATGCATGAAATGAAATTAGCAAGTGAGACTTGTGAAAAAGATTAAAGCAACTAATTTAAGAAATTAGTCAATCCACACCCAGTTTCTCCCTCTAAATAGAGAGAAGGGATACCATGGGAAAAATTTCCAAGCTCCCACAAAAAGAAATCAGCCTTTTAATAGTTTAGTTACAAGAGATGAGAGCCCCTAAAGGCCACAACTAAGCTCAAGGAAATTCTTTACAATGAAAACCTTAAGCAATAGACCTTTCCTTGATGAGTTATTTGATACAAAAGAGGCCAAAGAAAGGCCTTGAAATCTGAAAATCATATTTGAAGAGAAAGGAAATTTGCACAAGGCAAGAGAGGGTAAGTCTCCTTAGAGCCCATGACCTAGAGAGAAAAGTGCAGCCCTCAAAGAGAAATTTTCCTTGCCAAAATAGAGTTTCAAATGCTCACGACCTCCGTTGAAAGCTGGTCTTGAAAGGAGTGCCCAAGGTCCAACAAACAACTTGTTAAATGTTTTGAATAATAAATCCCGCAAGCTGCCTCAAGAACAAGTTAGAGAGGGCTGCAAGAGAAACATAGTGTTGGCTATGAAATTAATCAAGAAAATTGCACATGTGTGTGCAATATTGTTTACGAAGGCTAAGCTAAAGAGTATGAGTAAACTCTCCTCTTTGCCTAGCAATAACTTGGCTTTAAAGTAGCAAAATTATAAGAATGAGGCACAATATTTTGAGAAATAAATATTAGATGGATTATGCTTGTATTGAGAATTTGGTAGGGCATAGTTTAATTCAATTCTCTACTTAATAATTACTTGTGAACTTATTTCTCTTACTTAGATATTCTCTTTATTAGCTTATTATGTCTTTCATCAAGTCAATTATCAAAACACAAGAGACGAAAAGTTTAGGCTCTTCAAGCCAGGGCCAAAACCTCTCACTCTTGGAGAGGAAATCCCGCAAGTAATTCTTCTTATAGACTTTCAGTTAACAAGTACCAAGACCATGACCTAGACCCTTGACACTAGTATGCCTAAAATAAATCGCCACTACTCTTGCTTGGCTCCTTGAGTTGATCTCCTTTACTGCATCATTCTACACCAACACTAGGGAACTCGGTCCCTAGTCTAACAGCCCTTGACAACATGTTCTTATCTGCCTTCTACAGATCTATACTCAGCCTCCTAGAGATCTCCTTTCGTTCCTTCTTTATACACACTTGATACATTATATCAAGGCCTCTTTATTATAGAGGCAACCCTTCTTTACACTGTGCAACCTATACAATTTGAAATCTGATAGACTGCTTCTTTGCACATTGTCATCATACAATCTGAAATTTGATACTGTTGCTCTGCACCTTCATATCTTCAAGACTGCTCCTTTGCACCTTGTCCCCATACAGTCCTATAGTCTGAAATCCGATAGACTGCTTTCTGTGGAGATCTGAAAATCATCTTATTGTACAAACATCGAAAATCTCAAAGATCCTAACCACCGAAATTTCAAAGGTGTCTGCGCTGCATTGTCTATCTTATCACCAAAAACCTCAGAGGTATGCCTTGAAAATCTCATAGAAGCACGAGTTGTTATGTCTGTCATTTATGCGCAGTTCACTGGGGTATTTATAGTAGTTTGCCCCTGTAATTAGTCGACATATCCTGTGAATAGCTACGTCTATTTCTTTGAGTCGACATCAGTTTGCATTATATTTTGAGGTTGACTTGTAAGGAGTATCTCCAACATCTATTAGGTTGATTTATTCAAGGGTATTTGCATCATACTTGAGCCAACTTTCACGAGCATATTGACAAGGTATTGAGGCATACTTATTTACATCAATACTGATCCTTTGCAAGTATAACAACACTTCATATTTATGACTCTAAATTATACATTTATGACAAGATGACAAATTCCTAAAAGACATCAAGAAGAAGTCTTTGAACTATAATAAAAACTCCTTGCTCATGAAACCCATGAAGCAAGATTTACAAAAATACAATTTATTATCTTCGTCTTCTTCATTACATAAATTCATAATTACTAGTCATTATAAAGACCGAACCTAGTTACACTTTCCAACACTCCCTCTTACCTAGGGAGGTATTCATAATGGTACATGGTAACTTTCAATCTGAAGAATCTCATAAGAAGAATTAGATTGGTAATCGCATTTGTATAACATCATATCAACCAACATTGTCATAGTGCAAAGCCTTGACTAACAGCGCCATCCCTCAACGAGACAATGGGCTACAATGTTGGCGAGACAAATGACTTATAGACACCATTGTCATTGTCTCTCCAAGTTACATACTCCACCAGGGTGTTCACAAAGTATGACCTTACTAGACTATTCTTATCTTGGGTAGCTAATCCTCAAAGAATATCGGTCCACGACTACTCTTATCTTGAATTCCCTATCACATTCTCAAAGAGTGTCGGGTGTCCAATGATTACCCAATCCTCCATTCTATCTTCCCAAGTGAAGACCAGAATGATGTGTCTATCCATTCTCTCCTTCATAGCTGTTATAAATTAAATATTCATAACTATATATGAATTATATTAAATAGATAAATATTAAAATATTAATAAATTATAAAATTATAAAATAAATTAACGTTACATTAATTTTAAAGAGACATTAGTCCAAAAGACATGTCTCTTTCTAATTGGCAAGGCCAAATTAACTCTTATATAAGGAGAATCTGCCTCTTTAGCCATGTAAATCATCCAATTCATTATTCATTATAAAAATATTACATTTGATTATGAGCATATCAGTAAATTCTGAATGTTTAATTAAATATTCATAACCATATATAATTACATTAAATAGATAATCAGGGAGCCCCTAGACAAACTTCACATAAAAATTAGGCATGAGCAATTTGCAGAAGAGTTTATACGCCACTTTAAATAATCACATATTCTATCAAGATATGTTCAATAGAAGCAATCTCTAGGAACATTCACCCCTTTACACATGATACACAAGATGATTCAACGCTATAAAGACTAAATTTCCACAATTTCGCATAAGGAAAGCAGTAAATTTCAGATCTAGTATAGCGAAAATCCCAGCAACATCAATGTGACAAAGTAAATAACAAGAAGGGCATGAAAAGAGTACTTACATGTGCAAAAGAGTATATCCAATCATCATATTATGCCAATAATGAAGCTCCAAGACAAGAGAGAGATATCCAAACATCAAAATTCATCCATTACATCTAAATTCTCTTCCAAATGGGATGGCTAAAATATTACAGGAACAACCCAATCCAAGTGATGATGATCAAAATGAATCATCTCACTTCTACTTATACACTCTCTAATGAATTCAATTTAGCTAAATTGGCCTAATTGAGCCCCTAAACTAAAATAATGTGCATAATAACAATACTTTTGGTGACAAGCCCACCAAATAGCTCAATAATATAGAGATAAGTCTCTCAAGGGGGTCGAATGATTAACAAAGTGAGTCGTTGGGCCTTTGAGGAGGCCTAATGAAGTCCAAGGAGTGCCACGATGTAGAAATGGACTCCAAACATAGTGGACCAAGGGGTTGGCCCCTTGTTTTCCAAACAAGAACCTGTGGTGCTTCCAAGTGGGTGTGGGGGCACAAGGACATCCTCATGGGTCTCCAAATGGATCGAATATGGCTGTAGACCATCTGTAAGGGCTAGAACATCTGCCAAGTCTATGGTGCAACTGTGGGGTCGACTCGGCATGGTGAACCAAGTGCATCATCCTCATCCCAAGGGTGGAACATGAGAAATTGATGAGTGTGATTGGGGATCCATGAAGTCATATATGCTATGGTGGAGGCCCATGGCTCTCAACGCTCGCCCTACAGTGCCAAAGTGGCCCTCCGGAGGGCTAGGACCCCGTATATGGAGACCAAGCCCCAAATGAAGACCCACCTGCAATCCTGCATAACATCCAATGCGTCCCCTTTCCCTCCAATACAACAAGTCATTAGAATAATCAAGTAAAATCTTACAAGTCATGGGATCAATGGGGCACTTCATGGTGGCATGCCCTTCCATGGTGGGCTATGGCATGTACAAGTGTCTCTAAAGCCAGTCATAAGGAACAAGGACCCTATTAGGTGGTTTCAACCTCTGAAAGGGTGACATGTCGATGGTACATCCCTTCAAATGACAGCGTCACAAATGATATAATAATGAAACAAAGAGTGGGGATCAGGGGACCATCCAGACTACATGTCATGGTACAAGGGTAGCTATAATGAGGGAGGTCCACACTTGGGTGTATATATGTAGGAGGGAGAAATCATGGTACATGACTTACCTCGACCTTTGTTTTTCCACCCTTCTTAATACGCCTTTTTCCTTTTATTTATTTTTTTCTCCATAAATCCTCGCGTTTTACGTGAAATCTCCAAACTGTGAACTCGTGGAAGTGCATGTTACCAATATGATATATATAAAGTTTGGAGAACCTTCCTTCACAAGAGAAGTACTTCATGATGATCTTCATCATGGGGGTATACCTATCAAGAAGGTAGATGAAAGGAAAAACTCTCCTTCTCTCATTTTTGTACCTTGTTTTGATGAATGGTTCATAATACTAATCATCCAAGTCTTTGGATTTAAACCTCCTTTCACCCATGTTTGGAATCCCTGTGGCAACAACAATGATAGATGTAGATATGGTGAAGGTTACCCCTGCAAGGGTCACCTAATTGTCTTTGAGGTTTGAAATGACAAGCTTGCTCAAAATAGGGTGGTGTTGAACTCTTTCAATAATATTGTAGAAATCAAGGCAACCAACATATTGAAAGCAAGAGACTGTCATTGGTGAAGCCATAAGTTCTTTGGTGTTGGTGCACTCAAGCCTTGGAGGTAAAACTGAACTTGAATAAGGTAGCTATTATTGATAAAAGATGAAAGATGATTACAATGGGAATCACCGAGGCTTTAAATATAGCCTCATGGTGTCCCTTGGTGAAGAGGCATGATCTTTGATCATGCCCTTTCACTTAATAAAACCTAAGATAACTATATCTAACTAATAATTAATAAAATATACATAACATTGCCCCTCTCTTAAAGATGCTTTGTCCTCAAAGCATACGTAACGATGGACAATGTTGACGAACACCTGGGTTTCTTGAGCGGTGGGCTCTTGCTTCCCACATTTTAAAAAGATCGTGGAGCATATTCTCGAGTTCAATCTTTTGTTGATCTAGATAGTGAAAAGATCTGATATCGACAGGGTTGGATCCTGTCTTGACTTCTATTGGATGTTTGATTTTCCTATCTGGAGG